>CM035816.1:34059194-34366694 GCA_020458035.1 Magallana ariakensis
TGTATACAGTATTTGCCATACAGAAGAGCAGTACAAATCAGTTACTGTAAAGAGGTTTTAAAATGCTATAAAATCAACATTGAAATATAGAGTCAAGAGGTTTATTTAATACACTCATGACTGAATAAGATGGGGTCCTTCTATTATAGTTTAAGCATACTCTTGGAACTACTAGTAAATCAAATACAAACCCTCATCTATCTCTTATGTGTCTCTTTTAACAATCGTAGTTTCTCCTTTTCCTCGATTTGCCGATTTTCAATGATATTTAAAAGATTCAAATATAAATATTCGATGGTTAAAAACTCTTTAAATGGTAGCTGAAATTTCATTCATTTTCAAACTACTAGATGATATCCCGTGCAAGCGCGGGAATTAACATTTTACACATTAATATGATACAATGTTTGATATGTTGAACCATATATTTTGTTCATTTTTGTATACACTGTGTCCCAAAATTTTTAAATTCCTTTCTTAACATATTCTTTAAAATGGAAATAAAGAAACAACTGCATCAGCTAAGCAGGTTATATTGGCGGGACTTGTATCATAATTATCATTAATCCAAGCTTGATATGGAAGTCGGTCAATTCAATTATTTAATTATTTAAATTTAATCAAGACCAGTTCACTGGTAGACATGTATAAGGTTCATGTCTCTAAGTTACCATAGCTTAAACACCTTCAAATCTAAACAGGGACATTCAGTTACATGTACATGATTGATATTAAAATAAACAAAGCTACAATAAACATGGTGTGAGTGATACATATATATACATTTCTATCACTTCGAAAATTTGTGTAAATAAGAAGCATATACATTATGTTTTGTTTTTTGGAAGAAAAGAAATATTTTATTTAGAATTTTGTATATGAATTTTTAGTAAGATTTGATACATATTTTAAATCAAAACGTATAATCAATACATGTACCGTATTTTTATCTCTTTGACTGGTTTATTTTCGTTTACTTTGTAAAGTGTAACTTATTGTGTAACGTCACTGATACTTTAAATTTGTTAATTTTACCGCGTATACGTATATTTAATTCTGCGATTCCACCGTTCTGTGCCGAATCGCAAGAATATAAAATCGCGTGCACCAAACTTTGTTTTCATAGCACAAGTTCAAAACTTTCAGAAAAAAGTGAGATTTTAAAACCTGCAGCTTAAAGTTTAAAAACCCGGAATTTCACGCGGATATTAATACCTCGCATTTAATCAGGGATATACAGTACTGTAGCCTAACGAGAGTTTAGATAGAGATTCATGTAAGTGATAATTTTCACACGTACTAGAGTACAGGAAAAGCTACTTCTAAGCATTTCGTACCCCAGTCCTTTTATTGTTTTTCAAAAACATCTTTAAATTTGATTTATTTTTACAGAATCGTGCACGCCCCCCCCCCCCTTTTAACCTCAAATGAAAATAAAGTCCTGTCGACAACTACTTATGACATGTTCCTCTTTTAAAAATCAACCGTCCATGCAAATAAACGCTGTGTGTGTGTGTGTATATATATATATATATATATATATATATATATATACACACACACACACACACACCCATGTACACACATGTACACACAATAACTCTCAAATTGACATATACCTGCCCATAGTGAATGATATAGATATATATAAAGCACAGGGAAATTCACTTTTTATTGGAGCTCCACCTCCGCCCCGACCGAGGCTTGAACTCACGACCTCTGGAACCCATTCTCCTAGCAGTGAGCGGCCACCGCGCTAACCACTCGGCCATCTAGGCAAGACATGTCTTGCCCAGATGGCCGAGTGGTTAGCGCGGTGGCCGCTCACTGTCTTGCCTAGATGGACGAGTGGTTAGCTTGGTGGCCGCTCACTGCTAGGAGAATGGGTTCCAGAGGTCGTGAGTTCAAGCCTCGGTCGGGGCGGAGGTGGAGCTCTTATAAAAAGTGAATTTCCCTGTGCTTTATATATGTATATATATAAGTATTATAATATTTTAATATAGAGTATAATAATCTATATGTATAAAATCAGAGCAATGTATATTTTTGTATTGGAGTTATCACTATATATACATTGCCTATACAGGCCGCACGGCCCAGCCTGACGTTGAGTTACAACGACGTTTCTATAACGTCGTGGTCCTGGGTTTACCTGAGAGTAATATGCCGCAATTACCGTTTGGTCAGAGGGTACAATCGCATACTCTATCAAATTATCGTTTGTGCCACTTGTGGATAAGTAAACTCGAACTATTTCGATGTTTTTCCTATTTCCTCCATCGTTTGTTTTGTTTTTATCGGTGTTTTACCTCAGTCGACACAATTTTATGGTGCCGCGCTGTTCCGTGCGGTCAGCTGACGTCGCTTTTTCAGGCGTTTTCTTGCCGTAATATCTTTTAAAAGTCCTCTGCCAGTTTGAAAATAGCTTCAAATGACGTATTTAAATGACGTACAGCATACAGACTACATCATAATAGAAGATTATGAAGTTTTGAAATGTTTTATAAAAACTGTAAATATTCATATCTAAAAACTCAATTACAAAATTTGAACAATTTTTACGCTGGGCCGTGCGTACTTTCCTCGACCATTTGATACATTAAAATTTTAGTTTATTTCTATGGAAAACATTCAAAACCACTTTGGTTTTTTTGTTTGATTTGAAATTTTATGACAAAGATTTAGATATACAATATGTATATATAAACCCATTTAAAATGACAAAAACGCCATTGTCCACGAACCTTTTGGACAACCCTCGTGTATATATATATATATATATATATATATATATATATATATATATATATATATATATATATATATATATATATATATATATATATATATATATATATATATATATATATATATATATACGGTACATTGCATTGCGGATCTAGAATGGGGTCAGATCCACCCCCCCCCACACACAATGGAAAATTCACACTTATTTAATTAACCAATAAAATAATTAATACAAAATTATCTCTCAGACCCCCCTCCCCTGATATTTTTAGAACCGCGCGAAGGCATTGTACATGTATATACAATAAAGCATTTCCTTTTGGGTCTGCGTATATCATGGCTTGTTAAAAAGTTGACTATATCTATTTCATATTACTGAGCCCTTAATTTGAGATGTTTTCACGATTTTATTATATGCCATTTGTTAGTTTCGTATTAATGAATCTTCGGGAGCATCAAGCAATTGTAGCGCACACACTGCCGCCTGCCGTCATAATGCAGCATTAAATCCATGCAACTTTTATTAAATATTCAGGTTTTAAAAAAGCAATAAAAATCACATAGATATTACAAACATGAGCAAAGAACATGGCCCTAGGATTCCAAACTCTATTTATCTTTTTTTTAAGGATATAAAAGTATGTAAGGAAATCTATTATATTTTAATTGCAAATAAAAGAGAACAAATAACCTCATCAATCAGATGAAGAAATCTCGGAGATAATTTCACGGTTACAGAATGGAGTAGAATCTATTGTCTCTGCTTTAAAGCGGTTCAAGAAATTAAACTCAACTGGCTCGATTTTTACATAGAATTATACCTACAAATTATTATCTACACAAGTTAAAATTAACTGATTCTCCATTATGTAGCTTCTGTAAGACAGACATTGAAACTATTGATCATCTTTTTTATGAATGCTTTTATGTAAAAGAACTATCATAATGGTGTGATATTGAAGAATGGTTTTTAAGTGAATTTGATATTTCCATAGCTTTTGATAGGAAGTCGGTTCTATTTGGTAAATTTCTAAAACCAAGCATCTATAAACTGTACAATTTATTATCAATGGTTGTTAAATGGTATATTTTTGCAACCAAATATAACAAAAAACCCATGCCTGTGTTTTGATTTAGTAAAACAAATAATTAAAAACAGGATTCTGCATGAAAAATATGTTATTGAAA
This sequence comes from Magallana ariakensis, assembly GCA_020458035.1. Lineage (NCBI taxonomy): Eukaryota > Metazoa > Mollusca > Bivalvia > Ostreida > Ostreidae > Magallana > Magallana ariakensis. Next base: position 34,063,131 of record CM035816.1, read on the forward strand.
AACTGTAGATACTTAGATTATGAAAACCATTGGCAAACAATTTGTGAGAAGTTGTAACAAATTTTATAACATCTGTAATGGTTTAAACAATATTTCCTTCCGAATTATATAAGTGACTATATAATTTGATATACAATGTATGTACCCCCCCTCCTTTTTATTTTTTGTTTTTTGGTGTTTTTTTCTCTCACTTCATCTTGTATTGTTTTCTTTTATTCGCATTTCTCTCTCTCTCTCTCTCTCTCTCTCTCTCTCTCTCTCTCTCTCTCTCTCTCTCTCTCTCTCTCTGTCTACTATTATTAAATTTATTTTTTTCTTTTTGCAAGAATAACACATATTTCACTCCATATAGATAATTTATCAATGAGATATTTCCATAATTAGAATGTTAAAATGTATGAAATATACATGTTTGAAATATGTTTATACGTGTGTGTGTGTGAATTTATGTGTAAATAAAAATAAAAAAAATTAAAAAAGGAAAAAATTCATGCAACTTGTATTCGTCTTTATTTAAAGTGCCTTATGGTTTCCGTGTTTGAATTCACGTTTGTAACAGAGATAGACGTAAGAATTTACACGAATAAGAAGAGAATATTGCAAAATAGAATTAAGCAAACAATTAAGAATCAAAGAGAATCAAAGTGAAATTAGATTAGCATGAATATGAAAACAATAAAGTGTAACCCAAGTGTAAATGCACTGAAGAATAGATACATGTAAGTAAGCATAATAAGAATACAAGCAAGATACATAGACTTTTGGCAGTAATTCCCCTCCATAATTTAGAGCGGACAGAGTTTAAAAAAAAATACTGAATAGGATGATATATAGATATACGTACGTGGCCTTAATTCTTTTTGTTGCAACTAACTGGGAAAAAATTAATTTTGTTATCTCAAACCAGGGAGTGGGTATTTAGTGCGTCGTATCTCTTAATTTTGTTCTTTAGGTCAAATTGTAATATAGATTTTTTTTTATCACTGTTCCGAATAAAAGAAATTGGGCGCACAAGATTATAAGTTTTGCAGGAATCATCGACACGAATCAATAGTGATTTAAATGCCTATAACCTCGAAAGAATATGTACAGGTTTGAACAAAATTAATTACTCAAAGTATATCATATTGAGAGTTGAAGTACATGTCTATTTCGGCTATTAAAAAAACCTCACAAGCTTTCTAAAAATGGCAATGAGAGGGTAAACCGATAACTAGTTTTATTGGAAATGTTAATGCACGCATATTTTAATTCATTTATATCGTGTATCTTAATAAACTAGTAATAAGAACAGAAAATAGTGTTCATACGGCAGAAATCAATAACGGCAACTTAAAATATACCGGTATTCTATAATTCAACATAATGTTATATCAACATACATTTAAAAACAAAAAAGGTTAAAAAAATAAAATGAAAAAGAAGTCACCGGTAGGATTTGAACCCCAAAAACCGCATGTATGTATTCACTAATCCAGGACGAAACCATTGAGCCATGCGTGACTTCACAATATGCGGTATAAAGTAGTGTTTGAAACAACATTGTCATATCCATGGACTTTGTTTTTTATCCTCCCAAAAATATTTTGAAAAAGTACATAATAAGTCATCTCTGGGTCATCTCTCCATCTTTTTTTAAAAAGCGACATCTTTAATGTTGAAATATGTCATCTTTGCACGTTTCAGATTTGTGGAGAGAAGACCCAGAGACATTAAAATCATTTAAAAACAGCTGTAAATAAGTATGATTTTGCATGAATTGCATCGTGTTGCTATATTTAGACCCATATTATGATAAAACCTTTTGCATTACAAACATTTTTCTACCCATTCCACGTCCAGCAGAAACCAAATAACGGTTATAATTCGGAAAATGTGCAAAATTAATTGATGAAATTTCCACTCTCCTTGTGCGCCCAGATTCCTGCCGAATCTACATCTTAAGCGCCCACTTTCTTTTTAGAGAAAAGACTGTTAAAAAAAGGGGAGGGGAGGCCACAATCTGTTCATTGCAAATTGTTTACAAATTAGTGTATAAGGTTTTTCTACCAATCTGTTGTGGTATAAAAATGTATGAAATTAAAAAATCTAGTGTATGCATATTTATTTGTATATCTTAAACATTTTAAACCAAAGTTGTCAGATCCAAAGTATCTGTTTAACTCGAGATCGCCCTGTACACTTTCTGCCATGACGTTAATTAGCCAAACCGCGTTCCTGGGCACCCTGTTGTGGAAAGTTATTTCCATCAAAACTAAATTCGCATCAAATTGTTTCATTTTAGATATAAACTTTTTTTGTATTAACAAAAGATATCCGATCCAAGCTATCTGCCCGCGATGCATGATGAACTCGTCCTACACTTTTCGCCATGTTCTTAGTTACACTGTTCTGGATCTCTCACCAGAGGTCGTGCCTCGCAAACGGTTTACATCAAAACTGAAATCGCGCATTCAAGAAACGAATTGCCTTATTTTTATTATTCAACGTTTGTCAAATCTTAACATCTATGATTACTCTAGTAAGTTCCCAGTAAATATATTCACTCAGTTACGTACAGTAACACCCAAAAGACACAATCTGGGTCTGTGGAGATACAAACCTACCTGACATCGACTGGGATAGTAATAACATCAATGGTAACAACTATCGAAAGGAAATCAATGAGAACTTATTGTCATCGATCAACGATGCAGGACTAGAACAAATGGTCAACTTCCCAACGAGAGGAAACAACACTCTAGATATTTTTGCAACAAACCGACCATCACTTGTTACATCATGCGAACCACTGAGTGGGGTCAGCGACCATGAAATTGTCATTATACAATCACAAGTGTATGCCAAATACCAGCGACCAACAAAGCACAAAATATACCTATGGAAGAAGGCAAACACTGAAGACCTTAAGAAAGAAATGTATGACTTCTCTTCCAACTTTACAAACACACAATAAAGACACACCTATATACATACTGTGGAATTTATTTAAAAACTCATGCAACGAACTTTTGAACAAATTTGTACCATCTAAAACAACATCATCTCGATTTAGTCAACCTTGGATAAATTCTGAAATTAAACGACTCTCCAGGAATAAACGAAAAGCCTTTTAACAGAGCCAAAGAATCAAAAAATCCCAAAGACTGGGAACACTACAAAGCCCTGAAATCAAAGTGTCAATCTGAATGCAGGAAGCTCACAACAACTACATTGGAAATATGTTAAATGATGACATCAACAACAATCCCAAACGCTTTTGGTCTTTTATTCAGAGCAAACGTTGCGATGCTTCGGGGGTTGCTCCACTAACCAAGGACGGAACCACCCATAGTGACAGTATGAAGAAAGCGAACATCCTCAACGATAAATTCACCTCTGTATTTACATCGGAGGATACAACTTGTGTACCTGAATTAGACACAACCACCCATCCAAAGGTACCGGACTTCTCCATCAACCAGAAGGGAGTACTTAAACTGGCTTAAATCCACACAAAGCCACAGGACCTGACGGCGTCTCTGGACAGTTTCTAAAAGTGTTAGCCAATGAAATTACACCATCATTGACCCTAATTTATGAAGCTTCCATCACACAGAGCAAAATACCATCTGACTGGAAAAATGCCTTTGTCACACCTCTATTTAAGAAAGGCGATCGCAGTAAACCATCAAATTACCGGCCAGTATCATTAACACCCATTTGCTGCAAGATACTGGAGCATATTATATTCAGCGTCGTCATGAAACATCTAGACACCAACAACATTCTTACTGAGTCACAGCATGGAGGTAGGAAATCACATTCATGTGAATCACAGCTCCTTCTAACAGTGGAAGATCTAGCATCCAGCCTCAACAAGAACCAACAAGTTGACGCAATACTGTTAGACTTTAGTAAAGCCTTTGATAAAGTTCCTCACCAGAGACTCTTAGCAAAAATCAAACATTACGGCATTAGAGATAACCTTAATAACTGGATCAGCGACTTCCTGGGAGAACGAAAACAAGAAGTAGTCTTAGAAGGAAAGCATTCAACATCATCGAACGTAACATCAGGCGTCCCTCAAGGAACTGTACTGGGACCGCTACTATTTCTTCAGTTCATAAATGACATGCCAGAGAACATATCATCAACAGCTAGACTATTTGCTGACGATTGTCTATTATACCAAACAATCAACAGTATAGAGGATGCTAAAGAATTCCAAAAAGATCTGGACACTCTTTAAAGATGGGAACAAACCTGGGTTATGGAATTCAACCCAGACAAGTGTGAGGTGATCAACATTACCAAAAAGAGATCACATGTGCACCATGACTATAACATCCATGGAAAGATATTAGCTCATGTAACCCATGCTAAATATCTGGGCCTAACCTTCAGTACCAACATGACATGGAACAAACATATCGACATCATAACCAAGAAGGCAAACTCCACTTGTGCCTTCCTGCGACGCAACATCAGCAGCTGTAGCAAGAAAGTAAAAGCCCAGTGCTATACTACCCTAGTCAGACCTAACGTCGAATACGCTACCACAATATGGGACCCACATACCAAACAAAACATTGACAAATTGGAACAGGTCCAACGCAGAGCGGCACGTTTTGTCAATGGGGACTACTCAACATACAGCAGCGTATCGAAGATGATAAAGACCTAAATTGGCCGTTACTGCAACAAATACGCCAAAACATGAAATTGATCATGATGTACAGGATAGTATACAACCTGATTGCAATTCCATCTCAAGTCTACCTGACCCCAGTTATTACCACCACAACCAGAGGTCATTCCATGAGATTCATCGTGCCACACTCCCGGATCAAGACTCACCAGTATTCTTTCTTCCCCTCAGCCATCCGCCTATGGAATACCTTGCCAGACACACTAGTGGTCTTACCAACGCTGGAGGCGTTTAAGGCAGGGATCCAGTTGGCGGAGTAAAGTCGAACACCGTTTTTAACCCTGTTTTAACCTGTAAAGAGAACTCTTTTAAGTGTACAGTTCTTCGCCGCTGCGCGCATGTACAGAGTTCGACAATACTCGGCCAATCGAGGGATGAACTAGATAGGAAGAAGAAGAAGAAGTAATCATTCATTATAATTTCTTTAAAAACATATTATTTTGATGCAAATTCCCAATGATTTGGATCCGCCAAAGCGTGTTCATCACCTTACTCTCATATTTGCCATTTTTGACATGTTTATCGAAAATGAAAGTAGGTTTTTGGTTAATTTTACAGTAATCACTCATCAGGTAAAATTCATTTAAATAGCTTACTGACATCATATCACACGTGTTGAAATACCGAAGGTGTAAGCAGTTACTCTGGTGCGGAAATTTTTTTTTACTTTATTGACAAAATGTCTTAATTTATTACTTATAAATTTTCTGCAAATTATACAGTTAAAATCAAACGCATTTAAAAGTATTGAGTATAAATTCTAATTTATTTATTTACTGACCGGGCCGGTCAATTAACGCCCAACTTTGAAATATTCATAAGCACGTGGTGTGACAGGCTAATTTTAGAACGTACACAATATGTCGACGCGGAAACGTGGTCGGTCCGTTGGCAGTGGAATAATGCATTCGGAGAGAAAAGAAAAAAAAGAAACAGTTTTAAAGAGGCCGTTGTAAAATGAGATCACTTCGAGCGGTGGACACGTGTTAGAAATGAATTAAACTTTATGTTTACTATGAATTTGCCGGCTTCTTGCTGTTTTGAGTCGAGGGGCCCAAGAACGGATAGTTTTGACGTTCTTTTTTACAATTATTTGTTGTCAAATGTATGTAATAGTCAATTGCAAAAGAGCTCTCATCGATTTTTATCGACACCGAAACGCAACCATCCACATAATATGCAGATGACCATGTCTGATATTTTTTTTTGTTAACAGCACAAAAAATTGTTTTTATGAATTCAAATAACTGTAAACAAACCAGTCGTATTACCTCGTTCACCATGCTGCTTTTCTGAATTACTACTCCGCGCGCATGCGCAAATCCACCTCAAGCTTTAATCGTTTATGAATATGCATGGCTAAATCGCCGTTATTCATTTTCAAATTAGGGCTAGTACCTCGTTAATATTTATCAAAAAATTCCAAAATTTTCTATAAACTTCTTTTTCATATATCTAGTCATGCTGACAAAATTTGGATCTGTTTTTCAACATCGCAAATTTTTTTTTTTTTACTGACCATAATTAACGCCTGTTGATATGTCAAATGGATGGTTATTTATAATCATATCTCAAATTTTATTCCTAAGAAAATCAAGTACTGACCATCAACTCTTGCTGGCACTCTCTTTTTCAGTTGGCAAAGCTTTCTTTTTTCTTTCATTTTTCCTGTTAAAAGATAAAAATATTTATTAAGCATTTCATGGGAGGGTGGTGTTTTCATCATGCAAAAATCTATATACGAATCTCGATATTGAAAAACTGGTAAAGAAAACGTTTAACAAAGACCTTTTTCTTCTTAAGAGACGAAAAATTAATTTTAAAAAAACCGACTAAGACCCTAAAGCCTCCTTAAGGTGGTATGGGACACCTGTCAATATTAATGTGGATAAAGGTTCATTATGATTGAAATACTATCACCAGTTTAAAATTTTCAAGTTGAAAATATTTGACCAAAAATACGTTTCAATTTTTTTTTGGGAATGGTAGAAATTATTAAAGCCACAACTACTTGCGATTCGAACTCGATATACAGGTTCACAGTTAACGCTCTAACCCATTTTGGTACGCTGTTCGGTGACAATTTTGGAAAATATTCATAAAATTATATTTGATTTTATATTCAATATAGAAAGTACGTCACAGTGTGGAGGTGTCCAATACCACCTTAATATGTACTGTGAAATCATTTTTATTCGTGGGGGTCAATCTTCGTGGGTAGCCATTATTTTTCTGGTTTGTGGGGACGTAATTTCGTTGGTAGCTAGTTCGGGATAATTTTGATAAATATTAAACAAATGCTTGTATATACTTTCGTGGGGATGTAAATTCGGTGGCAAGGGGTACATAAGAAAGCCACAAGCAATGGTCCCCCACAAAAAATAATGATTCTATAGTATATTCAACTATATTTACTTATATTTATATCATAACGGAAATTCTATAGAAATTGGTTAAGGTACATGCGTTATATAGATAGCGTATGTTTATTTATGTTCATGGAGAAATGTGTTATTAAGTCGAGTGATGACCCTGTCGACGCCGGGTCAGAAATATAAATAAAATGCAACCACTGACCACGGTGCGTCAGATCATTAGTATGCACTCGATCGCATTTACTTATTAGGAGGAGAATGTTGTAGCGCAGTGTCCGTGCGTATAAAATGGGGGTGCGGGAAACATAGCTCTCCAGTAGTCATCTGGAAGCTGTCTTTCTGTCTCCTCTTTTTTATACAGGTAAGATAAGTTATATACTTGCGCGCATTCTCAAATGTAAAGTTTATAGATTCAGAGGGTTCAACTAATATTTTATTTTCAAAGATTTTTGTAATGAATAATAATGTTGATAAATTTCATTGTAATTAATATTAATATTTATCGTTAAAATGTCATATTAAATTGTTATATCTAAATAAAATGAGTAGTCATCTGGAAGCTGTCTTTCTGCCTCCTCTTTTTATACAGACTGGGACACGGGCTACTCCCCATGTAGAGGAGGAGATATTCCAGAGTAACACCTTGGCTAGGGCACCCGCCAGGTGTGGGCATGTTGGAGATAAGATCTCGAGGATCAAATTAAATATCATAACACTCCATAAAACCCCCTAGTGGACTTTTATAAAATACTACTGAAATCGTTATGATATAGTAGTGGAGAATCCAGGATCGAGTGTTATGATATTAAACTATTCTTCGGCTTACGCATCTAAATTAATTTAATTTTTTTTTCTATTTATATTAATTAGTAAATTGTCCTCTTTTCAGCCTGTAAATGATCTGTAAACTTCTTGGGCCTGTCGAATAATGAAAAATAAAAACTCGGATATATTACAGAGACGTAGGCGTTCACGACTACCACTCCCTCTTTTTATAAAACTTGATATATAAATATACTCGGGACAATGCTTTATCTTTCGGAGATTTGAGCTAGGATTTAATTAATTCCAAGATATACCCTATAATACACGAGAGAAGATATAAACATGTTAAAGGCTGTCTTGACTCTTGACAATAATTGGATATATAGGAAGCGACTCCATTTTGAATAAACTGTTTTTAGTTTAAGTTTATATTTTTTAATTAAATTATTAGTTTATACAGAAAAAAAAGACAAACAAATTATATTTCATTTTATCTTCGATTTTTTTTTTTACAAACACAAGACAATTATGACAATTAAACTTGTAGTTTATACGATATTTAAAACAGAAAAGAAATGTCTTTCATACTTTGCTGGATTTTGAATGCTGATTCAAAAGAGAAATAGTAATGTTTTTCGTCTGAAGCTTCTAATTTTAACAACTACAATGTATATATGCCAAGGTTAACTCCTTTATTGTCAAAAAAAAAAAAAAATAGATATATGGCATCGATCAGTATACCTGGTATCTTATTATGAATCAGTTTATCAGCGTATACATGCAACAGCTGAATATTTTCCAAAGCAACATTTAAAAATCAACCAAGTGCTTAATTAACATTTCAATCAAAATATCAAACCATTAATACCACATTTAAATAATCTTTCATTGAAAGGTTACTTTTATTTATTAGGACATAATTATAGCGTATAAAATGATAGATTAGTTCCACATTTGATACAATCTAAATAATACTGCATGTTTTGTAAATTCATATCAAATATGACATAATTAAAATTAAGATTAATACTAGTGAATTTATGAAATCATTATTTAGTAAACCAAATTTCTAACTTAATATAATCAAAATGATAATCAAAGTGGAAATTTTCAAAACATTTTATAAACAATAGAGAAATGACGTTTTTTTGTTTTTTTTAAAGGGGTGATGTAGTTATGCTCTTATATGTATAACCAAATCACACAGTATTATATTCATTCGTCTTCAAAACATATTGATATCCCCCTTCCCCCCGTTTCATACGCCCACTTTTTTATCACATGGACAAAAACAGTAATCAGGCTCGGAGCACTCAGAACATCCACCCATTCAGAGCCTCGGATTTGGCTGGGGCCACCATGGCCCGTCCGGCGTTGGAAGGCGGTGGCGCCCGAGACGGCGAGCTCCACCTATCGTCTTGATTCAAGTCCGCCATAGGAGTCTCCGAATTCGGTGTTTCCGAAAGGTAATACTCATTCTCCGTATCCGTGAGAGACAGAGGGGTGGATCCACGACGCGCGTAGTTGTATTCCCCGAGCGGGCTCACCCTTCCTTTGGATCCGCGCCTCGGCTCGGCGAAGTCGTCGGAGAGTTCCGACGGCGCCCGCTCGAAAGGAATATCCTGGCTTTTGCTTTGAATATATTTCCAGATCGAGAACCCGATTCCTGTGAGGAGAAGAGGGCTCATAGCGCCGATGGAGGCGGCCATGATTTCAGCCTTCGTGTCGAATGGACTCTCCTCCGCGAATGTACAGTTACATCCTGTTTGTTTGACTGGGCAAGATGACGCAGCCTGAAAAAAAAATATCCGAATTAACAGAACTCATTGATATCTGGGTAATCATATAACGCGCAGTACTATTAAAAGATATTTATTCATAGAATTTTTAAATTTATGTTTTAATAAATAAGTATATACAATTTTTCTACCTTAATTTCATTTTCTTTTGGTTATATAATTTACTGAATATTGTTTTCCCTGCTCCGAAAAATTAGGGGGGGGGGGTGGTGGGCGGGGGGAGCTCCTTCAAATTTAAATTTGAATTTCTATATCTTCATATTACCCCTCCTCTCCCTTCCCTTATTCCAAAAAAATAAAAGACAAAAAAAAACAAAAAAAAAAAAACTCCCCAAACAAAAAAAAAGACCGAAAAACAAAATATTCCAAAAGTAACAAATTAAGTTCTTAAGACTATTAGATTTTAAACTTGCTGGGGCTTTGTAAAGCTATATGAAATATCTATATAAAATAGAGTTCTCCGACGAAAAAAAAAACCCCAAAGATTAAATAAAAAACGAAATGAATATGATATTTAAAAATTAGAAAAAAATTAGAAAAAAAAAATTACATCTCAATTAGAAATAAAATGCAAATACCCACCTTGGTTTGCGCCAGAGAAACAAATATTATTGTTAGATATACCAAAAACATATTGAATGTGTGTTTGTTCATCAAATTCCCACGAACTGAATTTTCAATCATCGAATTTGCAAGACAGTTCAACCCATCCCGGTCTATTGATTTTCACGTGAATTAAATATTACTTCTTAGCCCCCCAAGAAATCGATCAAGATTCACATTTCAGACCAGTGAAGAGTTGTTAGGATTAAAGAATCTTCTCCAAATGTGGAGAAATATCAATTTGAACTTGTAATGAATTATATGATAAGTCTATGGCAGGTTGTTTTTGCTTGCGTAGAAATCTCCCCTTGTCGAAAAGGTGAAATGAGCAAGCAAATCACAGGTGAACATACATGTAGGTAAGGAAGAACTTTTTAAGCCGAGCTTGGTCTTGCTTTATCGCCAATCAGGATAACTCGGCAAATCTGTAATCGTGTGCATTTATTCAATAAATATTTATCATTGTTTTGGTAACCTTCGAAACAAAGGGTTGAAAATGTTTCAGACACAATCAACACACTTTTAATTTTATGTTTGCTTTTATTGTGTTGTGTGCTTGCTTCTTTTTATTTTCTTGGGCTTTTCGTACTTTTTTTAGTATTTCTATGTTTTTATTTATAAATTTATTTATTTATTTATATTTATTTATCTATTTATCTATTTTTGGAGGGGGTGGTGGTATAATACATCAATGAAAATAACTGGCGTCATACGCGGATCTAGAGGAAGGAGGGTCGGGGAGTGGAGGGTCAGGACACCCCAACCCCCCGAAAAATTCAAATATTCACACAGTAAAATTACCAAAGGTAAACTTCAACAACCCCAGCAAACAAAGTTATTCCTCAGACCCCTCTCCCCCGGAAACATTTTCAGGATCCGCGCATGGGCGTAGACATATATTATAATTATACTAGTTCCTAATCATTAATGCATATATATATATACATTGTAATATCATCATAAACCATTATGAAATGATGGATGTAAGTGCTGCTATCAACTATCAAGTCTTTAAAAAAAAATAAATGAACTGATTAAAACCCCCAAAATGGTATTGTTTTTAAAATATTTCCAATTTTATGCTTTATTCTTAACATGTTGGGATCTTGCATTTTTAAAGATAAAAGCTTAAGGCGTCTTCAAGTTTAGAAAAGAAAAAAAATGCATCAATATATTGGCATGGCTGTCAAGGGCTTTACTGTACGTGCAGGGGTAGGATTTCTAAATTTTTGACTTTGTAAGCACTTCACTATTATCATGCAAACGCCTGCTGTGACAAGAAACCTCAGATTTCAAGGGTCACAGACAGAACACAATTCGTACAAACTAATAAAAAAGAAACACCTTAAGTCCCAACCAAGGGCGTGTACATATTATAAAGTTATGATGACGATTGCCGTCAGCATTTCTGTATATAGTTACTGTCTGTAAATACGTTTTCAGGACCTCAATGTGAACTGATTTTTTGTAAGCTAATTGTGCTATTCCGTATGAATAAAGGACGTTATTATGTACATGCACAGTTTTATTTTTTTTATAGGTACGTTTATAAATATGACAGAGACTGGTTTTAATAATGTGTTGCGTAGATTGCTGCATTAATTAAGACGCATGCGCATTGTAGGTCGTGGCTGTTCATTTTTTCGACACGTGTCGCACAAAGTGGCACTATATGCACACGTAGCTGATCACAAGTGGATTACTGGATATGCACGCGCTAAATCTAACTATTGAACATATTAACGTTGATTTGTTTTTATTTTTAATTTTTTTTTATATATATGAGAAGTTCCGAAATTTTGGGATTTCAAATCAAAAATTTATTTACGTACAAAATAACCTCTCGACATCACGTATCGACCCCCCCCCCCCCCAAAGTGGCTTTCAGATACTAATAAAAATTAAAAAGAAATAATCATTATTACTTTAAAAATGTGTTTGAATTTATTTAATTGTTGCTGTTTGTAACACATATATAGCTTAATGAAAATAACGCTTTCATTCCAGTAATAATATCCATTTATAACGGCAGCTCTAAACTTCGATCAATTTGGTGCAGATAATTTTTAGGCCCATAGGACCATATTGCCAAAACGTTTCAAGAGATTTAAAACATGAGCGTATTTATGTGATTGGGTTCTTCTTAAGAAAACAAAAATAAACTGCAACACATCATTATGGTGGCATATCTCTGCCCCTTGTGTGCAAGTTATTTTTCTATCAAATATGTCGACATGCAAGATAACTATGTTGACATGCAAGATAATTATGTCAACATGCAACATAACTATGTTGACATGCAAGAAAATTGAAATCAAATAAGAATTATAAAAAATCTCAAAAAATCTCAAATATCGCCCACATGTGACATCCAAGATGCTAGATGCTACCTATTTATGTCGACATGCAACTTATTTATGTTAACATGCTAGATAAATATGCTGACATGCAACTTCTTTATGTCAACATGCAACTTCTTTATGTCGACATGCAACTTATTTATGTCAACATGCAACTTACTTATGTTGACATGCGAGATAAATATGTTGACATGCAACTTAGTTATGTTTACATGCGAGATAAATATGTTGACATGAACATAACATGAACATAACTAAGTTGTATGTCGACATAAATATGTTGCATGTCAACATATTTATCTTGCATGTTAACATAACTAAGTTGCATGTCGACATAAATAAGTTGCATGTCAACATAAAGAAGTTGCATGTTAACATAAATAAGTTGCATGTCGACATAAATATGTTGCATGTCAGCATATTTATTTTGCATGTTAACATTAATAAGTTGCATGTCGACATAAATAGGTAGCATCTAGCATCTTGGATGTCACATGTTGGCGATATTTGAGATTTTTTTATATTTTTTATAATTCTTATTTGATTGCAGTTTTCTTGCATGTCAACATAGTTATGTTGCATGTTGACATAATTATCTTGCATGTCAACATAGTTATCTTGCATGTCCACATAATTAATAGAAAAATAACTTGCACACAAGGGGCAGAGATATGCCACCATACATCATGATAAAGGAATTGCTCATTTATCAAACCATTTTTTGTGCTTATTGCAAACACGAAGGACAAACTAATTACCTGATAATCAATATTATGAACCCCAGAGTATCCCTCAAGATTAATTACATTTAGATTAGATTTTTGAGTTTTCAGAATAGAATTTCGGATCAATTTGCCAATATCTCTTTTATTTGGTAAACGAATTTCTAATAACATTATAATGTTAATTAATCCCTCTTAATTCTGTCAGTTTTTCAAAATAGAAAATACTAGTAAACGAGCAAAAAAAAAAAAAAAAAAAAAAAAAAAAATAGCGATGACAAAAATAAGACTCAAATTCAGATTAAGCAATTAAAATAAATCCTCTAAAATTTCCAGCTTGGTATGAATTTTATTTTTACCAATCCGTCTTCTGTCAAGTCGAATATAATATTCGACGTTGATATATATAAAAATAGAATAGCACCTGGGATGGACCTTTTAATGAAAGAGTTTCAACAATGTCAGAAGTAAACGACCCATTCCTTGCTTTTATTTATTTTGTATTTAATTTCAAATGATACCCAATATACTATAGTAGTCTAAGGAACGACTTCGGCCCATGTATAGATAGAGAGAAGTCGGAAATTGATTATTCCAGTATCTATCTGTCTGTCCGGGGGAGCATGTTGTTATCGGAAACATCTACATTACCGGTGAAATCCGGGATTAGAAAATTGATTAAAGGCATTATGTTGTCCGGTTCGAAGAATTTCCAAAGTACATTAATTATTCTTTGTTTACTTTATTGGGAAATTGACAGTTCGATGCTATGAACAGAAAAAATTAATAAAGACGAAGAATTTGTTCCCGTCGCTAAAGAGAATTATTAAACTTGACCCTTGTGGAGATGAAAAAGGGACTTTATTTCAAAACGTTACATAATACCTGCTGCGATTTACAAACCATATTTATAGAGGTTAGATGCGAAGTGTAATTTATATTTCCGCGTGACAATATAAAGGATAATAGAGTTCTTTTCAAGATGGACGAATTTCCTTTCGTCACGAAAGCCATCGATCAAGATTTATTGTCAATAAGCATTGGTCATAGGTGATCTAAATCATTTAATCATTTAATCAGATAGTTTGGAATTTCAAAGCAACAGGATTCGTCGTTTTTGATTATCTAGTTATGTATTATCTATAGGACATAAATGTATACCTATTCGTTTATCGCCAGCAAACATATTTCTCAATCAAATTTAAAGGTTTACTAACTTGTAATACATTTAAAGGCCCTTGTTTAAATTAATATAAACATTTAATTCTTGAAAAAAAAAATTGGCAACATGCCAACAGATCTGAAATAATTTGAATCCTGTGCGCGTCTCGACAGCTTATCGTCAAATTGGTTTTGAGAAACAACATGGCACCTCATGTATATATCCTTATATTATTAATATTGAATGGATATTATGAAAGTACCTATGCCGTAAGTACAAATTTTTAGTAACTTATCTTTGGAAAAAATAAATCCTATAATGCACATATATTATAAGATTTATTTTAAAATGAAACAAAATCATAGAAGAAATTAAAACAGTGAAAAAGAACTATTTATATTGAAAATGTATGTTACAAGTTCTGATAAAAACAATGGAAACAAAGAGTTGTCATATATAAATCATCAAACAAGCTTCTTAAAGCCAAACACATGATTTTTCGTTTATATATGTACCTGAAATATTTAAAGACATTTGATTATTTAAAGTCATACATATAATATCTATTTATCAACCTTTAATATATAAAATAAACTAACATGTATAACAAACTAGAGATCAATATCATAACACGAATGGCCCAGTGGTAGTGTAGTGTGAAGGTTAACTTCAGGTCTAAAGTCCCAACGAAATCATGTGTTTGAATCGCACAAGATGCATGTTCAGGTCGGGGTGGGTCATTTTTTTTAATGGTTTGACCTTCGAATTTTTGTCGATCTTCGAAGTATTATCTTAGTGATCGATGATTCATGATCGATTAAAATCGGTGGAATTTTTGGTATGATTGTACAAATCTTATTTCCGATTATTGTCGACTCCTAGATGACCACACTTGTTCCTGCCGTTTGTAAATGATTCTAATTTTCATAGTTTTTAAAAACTTTTACAATACATGTATATGAAATGATATGAGTTTTTTGTACGTGTGGTTTAATTTAATGCGCAAGAAAAACATGTTTTGTTTTTTAGTTTTTGTTAAAATATGGAAGGGTCTGGCTTAATGTGTTATATTCTAAGGAAATAACTCGCATCAATATGATTAAATACATGTAAGATTTCTTTTATTACAGTCTTGTGAGACACCAAAGTGCACCTGTGCCATTGAAGGGGAAGAAGTAGAGGTGGAGCAAAATCTGTCCGGAAATGAAGCTCTGGCGGGAACCGTGGGAGTATTAAGTTCCCTGCTTTTAACCGGAAGTGGTTTGGGATTGTACATGCTCTACCAAAAACGATGCAAAACCCCAACCTTATCAAGACAGGTGTCTGATTTGTCTTTGAATAAACACCCACCCACAGGTCGGAGCAAAATGTCACCCCCACCGCCATATCGGCCAGACACCTCGGCCTCCAGGAACATTTACCGAGCGGGCATGAAGGATCCCACTAGTCACCGCGTGGGCAGCCGCAGTGGCAACCAACACGTTTATGATAAGATGTCGGACTGGAATTAGACTGCAAATCGATATCGCAGTTAATTGAGACATATTTGATTAAACTTCAATCACATCAATTTACATCTTTTACAAATTTAATACATTAATACGTTAGATTTTGTAAAAGGAGCATTAATTTTATCTTTTTATGTTTTGTGTAAAAATCTACAGTTACTCTATGTGTAATACATGCATCATTGGAAACCTTCAACTGTTTTAATGTATCTAAATATTGTAGTCTTTTCGATGTTTGAAGACAAAAGTGCACTTCACTGCAATACCTATAGATATACATTTGTAATTTGAATCAGTTATATCTACAAATGATATCTATCAACTTTTGCGAAGGATTGATGATTGATGTTCATGTAAATTCAATATTGATTTTAGCTAATAATTTATTTGATTTTGTTACACCGTTGGCTTTTTTCCTACTACTTAGTATTTCTTTTATAACGCTTACCAACCTTAGGTTAAATCATTCTTAATTCTAATGGTCATATTTCTAAATAAAAAAGTAAAATATTGTCTACGAAAACAAGGGGAGTTATACTAGTAGAATAATTTTTTTGCTAATGTTTGTATGAAAATTTATTATTAATAGGACATTTATTGATTCATTGAAATAAAGAAACTGGAACAGAATTTGGCAGAACAGAAAAGTTGCAATTTTTATTGTTTATCAATTTAAACCAAATTAAGAAGACTAGTTTTATTGGTCCAACTTTTTATATTATTTATTTTTATTTGATTGATTTAATGAATTAAATCAATTATATTATTTTTTCAGCACGTCATAATTATCATCTTTTTATTAAGGAGCTCAAGTCTTATCTTTTGTACTAATTAATAGAATAATTATAAGGAAAAAAATCGAAAATAATCAAATGTATATGAACTGAGTTGGAATTTCTTTTTAAAAACACCTTACGTAGTCTCCCAATATATTTTCTAATCGCATTAATTAAAAGTTGTTAGCTATCGATAATTTTCGTTGGTTTTATCTTCGTTTTGATATTTCATTTATAAAACTCTTCACACATTTTAAAGCGACAGTACAGCTGAAAACACATGTGTGAATAACTTCAGATTTACCCATTGTATTGTTAGGAAATACGAAATAACGTTGATTGTGACAGTTGAAGTACATAGAAATCTCTTTTACATACCTAATTAATGTAATTATTAGCTTCCGGAAATTTAAGGGTCGTACGAACCTGAATAATCTTATATCGTTTATTTGTACCACGTGGATTTTGATTGACAGTAATTGACACGTGCTGAAAACTACAATATCTTCGCCCGACTACGATCATCGTGGTATAAGAGGTAAAAGGGACTCTCTAAACGGAACACATCATCACTTTCTCGATAATTTATTAATGGTTTACCAATTTCAATTCATTTTAAAATTAACAGACATAAATATGTCAAATTATCCCTCAAGGAGCCTCACTTACAAAAATGAATTTAGGTTGTAGCAACTCCTATGATAAACACGCAAAATACATGCTTACAAAATAATAACTGTGGTTATTTCAAAAACTTTGAACAATTATTACCTTATTTCCTTTGCCAATTCACTCAAGTAAGCAGGCCTACCCGGTCTCTTACTCGCCATGCTGGTTTGTTTATAGTAAATACGCATGCGTAATGGTATAGAAAGTGGAATCCCGTTACACGTGGCGATGTATATATGTGTAGGTTATACCTAATTATTAATTTTAATGAAATAATTAGATTTATTTCACGGAGAAATTTGTAATTTTCTGAAAGTTTATACATTTATGAGTAGTACAAAAATACCGAACCCGATCGGAAAAATTTTTCAAGTCGGTTTTTTAATAAGATGCGCCGTACTGTCTCTTTAAAAAGTCCCTTCAACTGTGCAAAGAGGATGAGCGGATGAAAATTTAAAAAAAAATTAAAGCCAGTATATCTAACATTTCTTTTGAAAATCCGTTCTTAACTATGTATATTTATCGAAACATCAGCTTTTAACTTTTTATTATTTGTTTCAAACTAATTAATGCTTGCAAAAATATTCATATATAGCATCGGGTTTATATTAAGAACTTCACACCCGATCACTTAATTTACAGAGTGGGTCTGCGCTCCAATTCCAAATATACTGGTACTTCAGTCAACAAATGCTTAAAGCGATGACATACGATAAATTAGAAATTTAAAAATTTTATCATTACATTCTAACGTTTCGGGGAAATGATAGAAGTCCGTAGATTTGAGGTCAAAATATCATTTTGGGTAGATGGAACTGTTTATATGGGGATATAAATCAGTCATGTGATCAAATTGGGCCTGAATGGGGTTGATCACCGTATCAGTTAGTATTTATATCCTCAAAATAGTTAAACAATGATACTTTATTTCGTTTGTTACAATTTTTTCGACGTGATACTGTAGATTCAACTACTGTATGGTTCTATGCAAATTCCGGTTAAGCCCTAGCTGCAATAATGTAGCCCTCTCCCGATTTTTTTTTTTTGGGGGGGGGGGAGAGGGCTACAACTCCATAGGATCTCCGTAATGGTGCAAGTGCGGGAGTGATTCACTCCCGCATCGTTTTTGGCTCAAATCGTATATAAATGACAATAACATTTGCATTTATTACCTGAACTCAAATATTGTAGTTGTGTACGGCATAAATTAATCCAAAATTATCAAGTATAGTCCATATAACGGTTATTTTTCGTGTATGTCAACAACGCAAGTTAAATTTGTCCGCCATGTTTACTGACCTTGATCGGTTTTATTTTGGGACAGCCAATGAAAATTTAGGAGCGGATCTTGAACTGAATATAGGAATTCCCCCATTTTAAACATAAATAACGCGGTAAATATGAATTTTCCACCATATATCCTTTCCTTTAATGATGTTTTAGTGATAGAACGAGGTAAGACCGCTTATTTACACTGACATTCACGTTATTAAGCCCATCAAAACTCCAAGAGTAAATCCCATAAAATCACGCGAGAACTGTCATGGCTGCTGAAGAAGACGACTAGTAAACATGCTGGTGTGTTTTATCTGGTTTTGATTTATATACGGTTAGTTTGTTCAACCTGAATTAAAAAATCATTTTATCTAAAAGAAGTCTAACATAAAAACGATCTTTTTAGACCGAAGTCAGCCGCATTAAAAAAATAATTTTGCACCATTACGAAGATCCTATGGAATTGTAGCCCTCTCCAGTAAACATCAGATATAAAAAAAATCGGAGAGGGCTACATTATTGCAGCTAGTTAAGCCCCACCCTTGAAAGCGGACTGATACATACATGTCATGCGCTGATCTAGAGGGGGTAGGTTTAGGGGGCCGCCCCCCCCCCCTGGAAAATTCAATTTCTTTAAATTTTCATTATAAAATTACCAAAAATATGCCTCAGACAACTCTCCCTGGCAAACTCAAATAACCGTCGGAGCCCCCCCCCCCCCCCCCCCGGAAGATTTTTCTGGATCCGCGCATGCATGTATCATTAACTATATGTAATGCTTTCTTGGAAGTATAGAATGTAAAGTTCTACAAAGTTCCTAACCTTCATTGCTTGCATGATAATGAGAAAAGGGCCAAACTGTTAACTTTACATAATAATTATATCTCTTTGCTTTCTTCAATTTTCCATAAAAGGTGAATGAAATAAATTAAGTAAAATACATGGTCGATCAGCAGGTTACAGGTCAGCCCGTGTAACACGTCTTAGGTCAGCCTGTGTAAGTCTAAGGTCAGCCTGTATAACACGTCTAAGGTCAGCCCGTGTAAGTCTAAGATCGGCCCGTGTCAGTCTAAGGTCAGCCCGTGTCAGTCTAAGGTCAGCCCGTATAACACGTCTAAGGTCAGCCCATGTAAGTCTAAGGTCGGCCCGTGTAAGTCTAAGGTCAGCCCGTGTCAGTCTTAAGTAGGCCCGTGTAAGTCTAAGGTCAGCCCGTGTAAGTCTAAGGTCAGCCCGTAAAAGTCTTAGGTCACCCCGTGTACAATGTAAGTCCGCAAAGGTCGATCTCTCAATGTATGCAGAACCATTTTAAAAATACCTTGGAATGTCGGTAGGATGTAACTGTCTTTTTTCTTGCTTCAAAACAAGTTAAACATGTCGCCGGCTTCAAGTAAAACGAACACAGATTGCGTAGTTCAAAAAACTGACAAATCTTGTTGATTTTAAACAGCCATAGCTGAGTGGCCAGCAATGAAATATTCTAGTAGGCCTTCGTCACATTGCTGTTTGACAATACTACCTTAAGTCCAAGCTCCTGTTAAGGGGGATGTGCGGCCATCTTTTACATTTGAGAATAAAAATGTAAACATTTCTTGAACTGGCTTGTTTCTGTCCCAAACTTACTAAAACTGTTGTCAAAAGATACAAAAGCAATAAATATGACGTTAAACATGTTTTGTATGCAAAAATACTCGTACAAGGGCAGAACAATGCATTTTAAAATCACTTAGAACTGCGCAGCTACAAACTTAAATTAAAGATTTCAAATTCTGAAAAAAATATGAAAGAAGGTCATTAGTGTCCACTTTACAACCATTTGTTGAGAAAAAGACCAAAGCTTGCTTATTTAAGTTGTAACTTTGTCTCAAAAGAGGGTACCCTATTCTTAAAATGAGTCTCAAAAACCATCAATTTGCACGAGATATTTTTTTCTGTGTCCATGGAGGTACATTGAAGTTATATTTTCATTGAAAAATATATGAATATTTTATATTTATGGCTATTAAGTTTTTGGACCCCAACCCTACTTTTAAAAAAGTATAATTTTCATTTATACTAACAGAACTAAAACAAAACAATTGGAACTGGTATAGAGAGGTCTGTCACATTCAGCCCAAATTGTTTTGAATTGACATTTATTTTTATCGATGAAAATATACCGCCAATGTGCCTCCATAGACACGGGAGTTTTAAGTATAGCCTGGAATTTTCTAGATCCCATGCCGACTGATAAAAATAGGGTACCCTATTTTGAGGCAAAGTTTCTACATTAATGTGCAAAATTCAACCTTTTTCTCAACAAATGGTTGTAGAGAGGACACCAATTAACCCCACTGTTACTTTTTCAGATTTTTAAATCTTCAAAATAAGTCTGCAGCTGCGCAGATCTAAAGCTGTTCTAATTGATTAACAAAGCATTGTTCTGTTCTTAAATGCATAATTTACATACAAAACAACATGTAGAACCTCATATTTATTTTGGCCAGTTTTGTGCAGAAAGAAGCCAGTTCAAGAAATGTTTACATTTTTATTCTCAAATGTACAAGATGCAAATGGCCGCATACCCCCCTTAAAATTATTTAAACTTTCGATCGATCATTAAACAATTCAAGAATCTTCAATGTCAAAAGTGCATACGTATGTTGGAACGATCTAAACGTATTTTTTAAAAAGAAATATACGCGACGGAAACTAGTAAGTTAGACCGTACATTTAATATGGTCTGATATATTTACATTCAGTATATATTTCCCCTTATGTTTGCACTGGAAATCTGCGATGTTCAAATAAACGTGTTCACGTGTTATGAGTATATTTATTTTTGTAAGATTAAATGAAACGTTCAATTAATCTTACATAACCAATTTGAGATGTACTTTTGAAAAATAATCATTAAATTATATCCACTCCTAAATAAAAAAAAAAATTTTCTCTAAAAAGTTTCTGGCACTATATTTTTACTCGCGGAAACGAACTTAAAAAAACATGTTAATATGGCTGTTCCATGTATGTTTCATATCGCGATATCCCTGACTGAGAGCATATATAATGGCTTTACAGCGACAATACACATATATTTCATAAAAATAGACATCAGTATGAATATAAATACAAGCATTGAATGATTATTTTGGATGTCGTCGGTCCTGTAACACACCAAGCGGTGCAGACAAATTGAATACCGCGCGTTAGAAACACAACAGAATTTTCAAAGGGAATAATAGATAAAATATTAATTCAGTGCGTATAAATATTTTTTTCATTAAGTGCTAACTTTGACAAAAAAGATGTTAAACACGTGATGTTGTTGGACACTCCCGTTTGGGGCCTCTTGCAAATAATCAGTTTACTGAATCGTACAACAAAATTTGATTTGTAACCTTATCATAACACAGGCACTAGCAAAAAAATTAAACAATTTAATGATTTTGTTGGTGCATCAAGCATTGCAGAAAAAAAAAATACTTAAACCGTGTTAGCGGGTTATAATTTTTTTCTTGTTTATATATATTAAATTTGGTTATATTCACATCCGTATTTTAATAATTAAGCAAATTATCAATAAAAAGTACATAAAATGCGTTTATTGTTAATGTCCTGATTGGAAAGTAATTCAGAAGGAAGGTTACCGTGCATGGTACATGTAACCACAAGTCCTTGGAAGTCTGAGGTCAGTCCGTGCAAGTCCGTGGAGTTCGTACTTTCCATGTAGCTTTAGTTCTGATCAATCAAGAAATAATCCATGTAAAATGCAACGTACAGAAAAAATACACATATAAACTAAAAATAAATATTTCTTATACCTACTTTAATAAAAGTTGGCATTTTAAAACCTAAACAATGCATCGAAATGCAGTATAAAATGTTGTGTTTTTTCTTATGCCGATATCCGTGGCGTTTCGTTGCATCGCGTATATCTATATTTTATCATGAACGTATGAATTGCAATCGATTATATCATAAGAAATAGTGAAAGGAAAAATTGTGGATGGCTAATTAAAATATTTCCAAAGTGCATCACATGTGAGGTATTTTGGTCTACAGTCTATACCGGTATTTTAACAAGATAAATAGGCACATATCTTTCTAAAAACGTTTATTTCTATGCCATAGCAGTTTTCACTTTACATGTATTAGACTTATTCAATAAGGAGCTGTTACAAAACAATGCGCAACTAAGCCCAAAGTCATAGCATAATATTCTTGATAAAGTCATGAAGGCGAATCGGTGATAATATAGGTACACATATACTCAAGGATGGTGGAAATGTGAAGACAGAGAAAGGGAGAGAATTTTGGTTTGGATGCTTCATTTAGTCTTTTAAGTTTTAATTTCGCGTTTTTCTCAATGAAGCTTTTAAAAAAAAAAATCAAATTGAATCTTATGACACAAACATTATAAAAAAAGTAAGAAATTGACAAAAGTATGCAATATATTTGTGACCTTCGAAAGATAGCATAGTTTTGATTATAAAACCTATAGATGATTTTAGGTCTGCTATTGTCACCTGTGAACGATAAGAACAGTTCGCTATGGGTCGTGTCTTCCATTCAACATTTGTTGCGAGTTTGTTCATTCAAAGTATATGGCTGATTGGTGAGTTTTTTTTAATGAGTTATAAATCCGTTCAATTAAATTAATAATATAAAACATTGAAAAGAACAATATTCATATTAATTGTTGTAGTCTGACGATTTCGTTGGAAAAGCTTGTCCAAGGTTAAAACTATATACAATGTATTCTCTTCTTATCTTTATTTTTGATTCATGCCAAATAACTGAACAGATCCAGGTACTACTTAATGAAATTATGTAATTTGTGGAAACAAAGAACCAACATCGTGACAATTGTGAATACTTGTAAGCTCCTGGTATAGAATATTGAGGAAAATAAAATAATGGCGTGCCAATAGTTAGTAAAACTCACAGTAAAGTGATTAATTGTTTGGATTAAATTACTGACACATTTATATGATGCATGCACTGTGTCTATAAAGTAGTCAGAGTTTGATACATAGTGCAGGAGTCATAGGCTTCGTCAATCCTAACGGGTCCTCGATCGGAAGAGAACAACAATACTTTATTGCATTTACAATTACTTTTTATGGATACGGTCCATATAACAGGGTCCTGAGTAGGGTACAGCGAGACTTAATTGTATTATCTTACAAATTATGGATACTGTAAATCCCACAGGGTCACAATGTGGTACAGCAAGACTCTATGTTGATATATTACTACATGTAGTTATGAAAACTGTCAATCTCACAGGCTCCTTCGTAGAGTACAGCGACCGTCAATCCCACAGGGTCCTCAGTACATGTATAATAATGGCTAGTATACTTTATTGATAAATTAATAACTACGGACTTGCACGATAAATTACTAACTACGGACACTGCAAATCCCACAGGCTCCTCTGTAATGCATATCAATACTTTATTGGTAAATTACTTATTGAGGATACTGTTAATCCCACATCGTCATTTAAAGGGTTTAACGATACCTTATTGGTACTACCATAGATACTGTAAATTCCACTTTGTCAGTTTAGTACAGCGATACTCATTTGGTATTTTACTAATTGTGGATACTGTCAAATCCACGGGGTTCTTGGTGGGGTACATCAATACTTTATTGTTATTTTCCTAATTATGGATATAGTCAATCCTAGCTACAGGATCTTTACAAATGATGGATACTTTCAATCCAACAGGGTCCTCAATAGAGTACAGCGATCATCAATCCCGTAGGGTCCTCAGTAGGGTATAGCTAGACTTCATTGATAAATTACTTATTATGGACACTGTCAATCCCACATGGTCCTCAGTAAGAGACAACGATACTTTAATGGTATGTGACTAATTATAAATAATGGCAATCCCACATGGTCCTCAGTAAGAGGCAACAATACTTTAAAAAATAAAATAACAGCTGCAGATCTCATTGTTGTTAAACAACGTATTTTTGACCAAGCTACACAGTATATTTTTTCTCAACTAGATATTTCTAGTAAATGCTCTTTTTTCAAATACTTAATTGCAACCCATGATTTGCAATTTTATTTAAGGAAACCTATTCCAAACAAATATTAAATGTGTATTTCAAGATTCAGGTTGTCTTCGCATCAATTGTCAATAGAAACAGGTCGATTTTATAATATTGAAAGACACAATAGAAAATATTTTTTATGTTAAAATTCTATTAAAGATGAATTTCATTTTATTTTAATATGTCCCATATATATACGAAGGCTATCGCAAAAAAAAATACATGAAGCCTTATTACTGGAAAAAACCTTCAATGTGTAAACTTTTGCAACTTTTTCATGTTGAAAATGTAAAAGAACTATGTAATCTGGGTAAATTTATTCACTTTAGTTTGAAAATAAGACAAGATTTACTTAATGCAAATTAGATGTTGATATCATATGTACACTTCTGCCACATTCTCCTGTTAACCTACCTGTACGTGTATATTGTTTGTACTTATTGTACTGATAAGCTGTACAGCTTAAAGTTAATAAAGAACTGAACTAATGGTATATGACTAATGATAGATAATTTCAATCCCGTAGGGTCCTCAGAAGGGTATAGCTAGACTTCATTAAAAATTTCTAATTATACATAATGTCAATCCCACATGGTTCTCAGTAGGAGACAGCGATACTTTAATGGTATATGACTAATTATGGATAATGTCTATCCCACAGGGTCTTCAGTTGGAGAAAGCCACTGGCAGTCTTGGGGATCTTGTCATATTGGACACCATGGTTGCGGTAACGGAACACAATGGAGGACCCTATCCGACTGTTTTCATCACCATTATTGTTATCAGTCGCGGGCATGCCATGTGGATTGCAAAGGTGCATCAGTGAGATGGTTTTTGCACAAAATATTTAAGAAAGCTGAATAGTCGTGACCATTTTATAGGACTATATTTATCTCTTTTGAATGGAGAGCTTTAACGAGGCTGGGGGTGGCTGCCATTTTAAAGCGTTTTTATCTCTACACAAAAAAGATTTTCACTTTAATGTTCTATAACTCTAACATTGTACTGAATTTGTCTTTTGAAAGAAATGGATATGATGGTATTGAAACATTATTTAAAGAGTCAATTGATGGTAAACCAAGGGTTACAAGATGCAAAAAAATAATTTCGGCTGTTTTTCAGCATTTTCTAACTTTTCAAAGGGAGTTCACTTGTAAAACTTCAAATATTTTGTTCAAATATTATTTTTTTTGGTTGAAATTTCACCATCAACAATTTGTTTTAATGCTCAATCATTATTACACATGTATTGATTATTATCATGTTAAAATTTGGAAATAATCTTGTGGCTACTTTTTTTTTGTTTTACATATTTGCATTTTTGTGACATATTTATTTTCGGTAAAATTGTGATACATGTATTTTTCTTTATAACAAATAATTTCTAGTTTTTATTATTGCGTTAATTTTTTGTGATGTTATTGGTATGTTTTTTGCCTTTATTTATATTTCATATATTTTTCATAATTTGTTTTTTTTTACATAACGTGCAATTTGTTCAGATGCAATGCATGATAAAATTAACGATAATTGTGATGTGGTCTTTCACATTAAAATGTAAATTAAGATTATGTGAAACATTTCTGAAAATTTTGTGAATTTTGGAGAATTTTTTTTGACCCCCCCAGCCTCCTTAAATAAAATAAAGAACAACATTCAAATTTTATAGTTAAAGCAATACGAGTTGTATTTTTTAGAATTTTATTTGCTGCAAAAACCTGCTAGTATGATAAGTCTGCATGTAACTTAAACTTTTATGACAAATAAGATTTAAAAAAAAATCATCAATTTTAGTCAGAAGAAAGATTTTTCTTCTAACGAATATATAGCAGATCAATTATTGTACAGGACGACAATCATTCAATTTTGCTCCAATTAAGGCTTCTTAACGGCCTTTTCCACAAATTATGGCTAACAGAAATTTAAAAACCATTATATTTTTATCATTTTAGTAGAAAATAGCATTTTTTGTAAAAAAAAAAATTTCAACATTAAAATTGCAGCTCATATTGCTTTAATAACGTAGGAACATTTTTTCACTAAATAAAAGTTTATCGCTTGATAATCATATCGTAAATTCAAGGTAGAACTGTTTGGTATTTTTTTTGACTATCCAGTTTCCTTAACGAAGGGAATCGAATGAATGAATTTTTTTTAAACAGTTTAGTATTCGTAAAACGCGAAATCAAATAAAGCGTTACAATCAGATTAAATTTATTAGTGAGGGTTCTTTTGTTGTCAGGAAACCATTATGTATTAATTAAATAACGTAATTACATTATATAGCAAATGTAAAAAAATATGTGTCACATGCCTATAAAATAAATAAAGGGTAGAGTACGGATGTGGTTACTGATGAAAAAAAGCTCATGTTTAATAATCTTCCACCATTTTACTACTAGAAGGTACGGAACTGTAGCTTTAAAGGAAATTCGGGCTGACGGACCGTCAACCCGAATTTCCCGTAGAACTACAGTTCCGGAGCTAGCATTTTACTTGATTTGTTTTCGTTGCGATAGAAACTGGAGATTGGAGCAGCTGGTCTCAATTTTCCCGTTGTTCAGTGACCTGTGGGTACGGAATCAGGAGTAGAACACGCACGTGCACCACCAGCACACAACTTGCAGCATCTGCACAGGGCGACTGCCACGGCCAATCGACACAAACAATGAATTGCCACATTCGTCATCATTGTCCAAGTATCTACATATTTCTTGTTCACAAAATGCACTGAACAATACATAGCATAATTTAGAAGACCGTTTAGTATAGTTGCTATATTTTCTTGATGTTTGTGTATATACACGTTCATTTGAAAATTAATTCATTTCCTATACCAGAGAAGATAGGAAGATGTTTTAAATAGACACATTCATGGAATTTTTATAGTTTATTTATCGAATTTAGTGAGGTCTTCAAAACGAGCTACCAATATAATTTTGGGGGTGGGTTTTCAAAGAAGGGGTTTGTTTGCTGGAAGAGGCCGGGGTAGGGGATCTAAGTCACAATTTTGGTAACTTTATTCCTGCATGTTTACTCAATAAATTAAACACATTCTCCCGATACTCTATTATTCGAAAATTGAGAAAATTGAAAACCAGTCTAGTTTTTAAAAGAGTTAAACTTAAAAAAAAATATTTCATAAAAGTGAAGGGAATTCAATTCAAAATGGGTAATTGAAGTAAATTTTATTTATCCCATAGTTAAAGAGATGGTCAAAACATACG
Source organism: Magallana ariakensis (assembly GCA_020458035.1). NCBI lineage: Eukaryota > Metazoa > Mollusca > Bivalvia > Ostreida > Ostreidae > Magallana > Magallana ariakensis. The sequence continues at coordinate 34,091,110 of CM035816.1, forward strand.
TCTAGGTTCTAAGAGTTTAACTTTCTATCGAATCCCGAGTTTCACCTTTTCCCTACAGTAAATGGTGGTTGGAGCCCGTGGGGTGAGTTCTCTGAGTGTTCCTCGTCGTGTGGGGGAGGGATCAAGACCCGGACCAGGACTTGCACCAATCCTACACCCCAGTTTGGCGGACTGGCCTGTCCAGGGGAATCCCACGACACCTCACATTGCAATGATCATCATTGTCCAAGTAATTTTAAGATTCTAGACCCCCTCACCTTTCTCTCACTTTCTCTCTCTCTCTCTGTCTCTGTTATATATTTTTTTCTAAAATTAATTGTTCCACACGTGTGAAGTAATACATATGGGTGACTTAATTCTGCTATGATATGATTACAAGTCAATGGTGATTGGAGCCGTTGGAGTGGGTATTCCCATTGTTCCGTATCGTGTGGAGGAGGGACCAAGACCCGGCATAGGTCATGTACCCACCCAAGACCAGCGTACGGTGGCCAAACATGTTACGGGAGCCCAAGGGAAACGTTACAATGCAAAGACCACGACTGCCCAAGTAACGTATACTAGTAATATATACATTGTAGTTTACACAAAAAACCCATTGAGGGCCTCCAAAGTTGTATCGTTCACTTAAATTTAAGGTAATCCCAGTGTCTTTCGCATCCGGTTTCATTTTTTACACGGCGTGCTAAATTTCCGGTTATAATTTTGGCGCATTGACTTTTTTTCTAAACTATTTTGGATTTTTAGATTTTAATTTTGAGTGTTTGCTTGTAAATTCTTAGTCGATGGACAGTGGAGCCATTGGACCAGGTTATCTCACTGTCATATGACTTGCGGGGGAGGTATCATGTACCGCTATCGGTATTGTAACAACCCAGAGCCTGCCCACGGCGGGGTGGGATGCCCTGGCAACTCGCGCGAAACTTACCTTTGCAACACCCAACACTGCCCAGGTATTCGTTCAGTGATTTATTATAGTTTTTAAAATTTAAAATATATTTCTTTAATATTAATGTCGAGCTAGAAATGTATGATGAAGGACCTTCTCTATACCTTGCATGTGTAGTGTTTTTTTATTACACGCATTGTCGATTGTCGATCTTCAAACGGAAAATTAAGGAGGTTTGATGGTCAGTCAACAAATTAACCACCATATCTACCTAGAATTTTAAGATATGATTTGTTTACCTATAAACTATTATTAACATAAGAAAACCCCCATAATTTTGACCTTTAAATTGGGTATTTTCTTATATTTTTCTTCTTCTAAAGAAGATAAATACATGTAAAAGACACGCTATACACTGAAATTTCAGTGTTTTAATTTATTTAAATACTTTATATACTTTGTTTATGAATTTGTTTACTTATCAAGACGTACCCTTTATTTTTGCACTAAGTTGACGGTGGTTGGAGTGAATGGTCAGCATTTTCCCACTGTTCTGTCACGTGCGGAGGTGGCAATATGACGCGATCAAGGACATGTTCAAACCCGACGCCATCTGATGAAAAACACATGTGCCAAGGGGAGGCCACCCAAACAACGGAATGTAACTCCTACGGCTGTCCAGGTAAAATATGTAATTTGTTCAAAAGTATTAACGCTATAAGCTCGGTATTTAACAAATTAAATACTAATTTAGATTAAGTGTATATTATTAGTATTGAAATCTAATAGAAGTTTGTTTCTAATTCTCTGTATCTGGATTTCTTCTAAATTGTGTTTACTAGATGTAAGGCCGGTACATGTTAAAGATGAGTCGAGAAATCTTTTAACAAGAAGAACCTTTAGTGAACACATGTCACTCATTACTTGTATACATGTAAGTTATTTATATATGACTGAACACAAATCCATATAACTCAAAATCTAAATCCAAATGTTAGAAAAATTAACTTACGGACATAGTTTTTAACAATTTTTTGGATAGATTATTTCTTCTTTATTTGCTTCAAACCTGTTCATGCTAAAAAGTTCAGGGTGCATTACCAGGCTATTTTTGGAGTTAGAATATTTAATTTTTTTTTCATTTAATCGAAAAATATTATATGGCAAAATACACTAATGGAATAACGTAGCAGAAATCTTCACATTACGGATATAGTGGGTAAAAAGAAAATAATGAAAGATAGGTCACGTCTGACATTAACTCCACATTATTGGAATGAAAAAAAAAAAACCTTGCGAAATTGGCTAATTCCTAAATTGAGACTTTTGTTGTCAAAATATAGAGTATGGAGTAACTGGTCCAGTAATTCCCACAGAGTATTTAGATGAATAATACTTGGCAAAATTGGTTTGTTCCTAAAATGAATATAATTCTTTCATTTGTTGTCAGTGAATGGTGGATGGAGTACCTGTTCCAGTTAGTCCTACAGAGTATTTAGTATTTAAAAAACCCCACCAACTTGGCAAAATTGGCTTGCTCCTTAAATGAATGATTCTTTGATTTGTTGTCAGTAAATGAAGAATGAAGTACCTGTTCCAGTTATTCCCACAAAGTATTTAGATAACTTGTACAAAATTGGCTTGTTCCTTAAATGAATTATTCATTGATTTGTTGTCAGTAAATGGTGGATGGAGTAACTGGTCCAGTTATTCCTACTGCTCCGTGTCGTGTGGGGGAGGAAATCAGACCAGGACAAGATCGTGTACCAACCCAGCACCCTCCCACGGCGGACATCACTGTGTTGGAAAATCGGTGGAAACTGCAACATGCAATGACCATGGCTGTCCAAGTAATATAATTACGTTTCCATAGTAACAACCATCATTTCCTCTGTTCAAAGCCTTTTGCGATTATAATGCAAAAAGATAAAGAAACAAAAATATTTTTATGTATATCTGGATTTTTGGATTTTTTTTTTAAAATTTCGTTACAACAGTAACCGTCTCGATAGTATCTGCTTAAGACCTTTTTAAATTATGGTCCTTTTATCAAGAAATTATTTTATGCGATGTGAAAGTTGTAATGTAAAGATTCGTTAACGTTTATGTACTATATAGCATGCATTTCTTTCGTTTTCATTGCTTTTTTTAACATCGGCAATGCATTTAAAAAAAAAAAATCTTGAAAAGTAAATGGTGGTTGGGGTCAATGGACCATTTTCACCCAATGCTCCAAATCTTGTGGAAGAGGAGGTATGTCTAGGTCACGATTGTGCAACCAACCAGAACCAGCCAATGGCGGACATCATTGCCATGGCACCAATGTGCAGCACGTAGTTTGTAACCGCCATTCTTGTCCGAGTAAGCTCTTTTTTCGCTAATTACACTCTATAATTTCAATAATGGCTAATGTCTAATGTCAAAGTACATGTATATCTAATTGCCAGTAAAGATAACTTGTTCAAAAGCCAAAATCCACAAATTCCAAGGCCTTATATACAATGTATAATTAAGAAATTAACTCAATGTCTACCCAAGTTACACAAGTATAACCTGGGTTGGGGCAGTTTACGCTTTTTAATCTGCGAAGCGATTATAAAAAAACGTAAATTGCTCCAACCCAAGTTATAACCCAAGTTATACGAGTGTAACTTGGGTAGATATAATTGAATTCATTCTTTATAATTTAATTTTCTCTAATTTACTGTACAAATTAAGTGCGTTTTACTTTTAAAATGCCATTAATCTGTTCAAAATTCAAAGTAACATCAAGCGGATTATAGTATGTTTTTGACGTTGGTGCATTGTGACGTGTCTTGTGACATGCAAACTAATTTAATTAAATTTTTCTATACAATCAAATGCAGCGTTTCAATCAGAATTAAAGTATCACCTATTAAATATAAAAAGTGGATTTTGCAAACTGTGCTGTACTTGACATTTATAAATTTTATCATTCATAGAAAAACAATGATGCAAAAGAATTGTGAACGCTTTCCCCCTAAACATGAAGCAATAATCTTTTATAATAATAAAATTGCAGCATTATAACACTCTGACGTCATAGGATTCCGATAGTTTAATGCTTAACAATACCCCTAATAATAGTTTCTTTTGCCAATCACTTTTAAACTGAATCATTTTTTACCTCAAACATACCATCGAAAATCGCTGATACTGAGCATGAATCGCAAAAAAAAAGAAAAAAAAAAGAAAAAAAAAGTTTCACTAAAAACTTCATCCAATGTAGTTGATGGTGGGTGGAGCGATTGGCTACACTGGGAGAAATGTTCTGTAACGTGTGGTCATGGCATCACAACAAGAGTCAGAGATTGTTCGAACCCCGCACCGGCACACGGGGGAGCGGCCTGTGTAGGTGTTGCAACCGAAAGTCAGACGTGTGTACAACCTCATTGTCCAGGTAACACTTCCATTTCTTTCTACAGACTATTAATTATTACAAAGTTTAATATTAAAAAGGTGATTTACACGCAGCTGTGAAGTTTCCATTTTTAGCTACAACAGTGATTATAATGTTGATATTGTTTTTTTTCTGCGGATTGATATATTTTTGTTAATTTTGCGGTTTTTTCCTCAAAATTTATCGTAAATACTAATAAAAATTTACATTCAGTGTATATTTCCCCTTATGTTTGCATTGAATAATGCTTATTTTGGATGTCGTCGGCCCTATAACACACCAAGCGGTGCAGAGTATATCAAGGCTAACGCGCGGTATTCAATTTGTCATCGACATAATTAAGAACTCGCCAAAGAAAAAGAATTGCCAAAAAATAAATGTGCCTATTGGAATCAAAGCGCAAAGATTTTCACTCGCAGAAATAAACACGTATGATGTGTTTTTAGCTCACCTGATCACCTGTTGTCCGTCGTCCGTCCGTCTGTCTGTTCGTCCGTCTGTCTATAAACTTTTCACATTTTTGACTTCTTCTCAAGAACCACTGGGCCAAATTTAACCAAACTTGGTACAAAGCATCCTTATGGAAAGGGAATTCTAAATTCTTAAAATAAAGGACAAAATCCTTTTTAAAAGAGAGATAAATTGCGAAACAGTGAAAATAGGGTGCATGTCTTAAAAAATCTTCTTCTTAAGAACCACTGCACCAGAAATGCCAATATTTACACCAAAGCTTTTATATGCAGTGAATATTAAAAAAAATTTAAAATCGTGACCCCCATACCAATACTGGGGCCCCAAGAGCGGTTCAAAGTTTAACATAGAAAAATATAGGGAAAATGTTAAAAAATCTTCTCATGAGCTACAATACTACAATTTGTGAGATTACTATGCACCCGTCCTCAAATGATGTAGATTCTAAATTATTAAAATCATGACCCCCGGACCAATACTGGGGCCCCTTGAGGGGTTCAAAGTTTAACATCGAAATATATAGGGAAAATGTTTAAAAATCTTCTCAAGAACTACAATGCTACAATTTGTGAGATCACTATGCAAGCATCCTTAAATAATGTAGATTTTAATTTGTAAATATCATGACCCCCGGACCAACACTGGGGCCCCATGAGGGGTTCAAAGTTTAACATAGAAATATATAGGGAAAATGTTTAAAAATCTTCTCAAGAACTACAATGCTACAATTTGTGAGATCACTAGGCAAGCATCCTTAAATAATGTAGATTTTAATTTGAGGGGTTCAAAGTTTAACATAGAAATATATAGGGAAAATGTTTAAAAATCTTCTCAAGAACTACAATGCTACAATTTGTGAGATTACTATGCAAGCATCCTCAAATGATGTAGATTCTAAATTTTTAAAATCATGACCCCTGGACCAAAACTGGGGTCCCTAGAAGGGTTCAAAGTTTCACATAGAAATATATTGGAAAAATGTTTCAAAAATCTTCTCAAAAACTTCAATGCTACAATTTGTGAGATTACTATGCAAGCATCCTCAAATGATGTAGATTTTAATTTGTTAAAATCATGACCCCCGGACCAACACTGGGGTCCCAAGAGCGGTTCAAAGTTTAACATAGAAAAATATATTGAAAAAATGTTTTAAAAATCTTCTTATCATGAGCTGCAATGCTACAATTTGTGAGATTACTATGCAAGCATCCTCAAATGATGTAGATTTTAATTTGTTAAAATCATGACCCCTGGACCAATACTGGGGCCCCAAGAGCGGTTCAAAGTTTAACATAGAAATATATGGGGAAATAATAATTCAAATAATGTAAATTTTAATTTGTTAAAATTGTGATCCCAGGGACCAATATTGGGGCCCCATGAGCGGTTCAAAGTTTAACATAGAAATATATGAGGAAAATGTTTAAAAATCTTCTTCTCAGAACTACAATGCTACAATTTGTGAATTTACAATGCAAGCATCCTTAAATGATGTAGATTCTAAATTATTAAAATCGTGACCCGACCCCCGGACCAATGCTGAGGCCCCAAGAGGTGTTTAAAGTTTAACATAGAAATATATTTGTAAAATTAAAAAAAGCTAATATAAAATGATACAAGGAACTGTTGTTCAGGTGAGCGATGTGGCCTATGATCCTCTTGTTATGGAAGGATTCTTCTCTGGTTTTCGACGTGTCAGAAGTAAATTTGATTAAATGTTCATTAAATCGAGATGAAAGGAAATTAGAATATCATAATTATATTCTTTTCTTTTTTACTAATGCATCTTGGCATAGAAGTAGGAATCAAAGTTTAGAATCTAGCAAGGACTCTATTTTTGGCGGAACTTTGGTGTAGGAAAATATCACACGTCTTTCCTGTAGATTCATGAGTTCATATAGCATTTTTTTAAAAAAACAATAACATTATTGAAGGATTTTTTCAACTAATGTTGACTAATAATAAGATACTTGGGTCTTAGAATATGTTTTTAAAACATGATTTGCTTATCAAACTTCGTTTTAATTAGCTTTGAAACGCTGATTCTAGTGAAAAAATCACTAAAATAGGATTTTATCTCATATAAAATGGTCGATATATTAGCTTTTCTGTCAATTTACATGTATATCTTTTTGTAAAGTATTCGTAATACATGTATGTAAAAATAAGAATAAGCTGAGCAATATCAATTTTAGTTTAAATATTTACTAGTATTTCAATTTAGTATTATAAACTGATAGACATTCTGATAGTCTATCATTTCATTGAAGAATATATAGAAACATATCTTAAAGAGATGTCTACACAACTGCAAATACTGTGGAATCAGTAAATTTCGTGGTGGCTCAATTTTCAAAGAATTCGTGGGTATGTCTCATCCACGAATTAACATCATCCACGAATTAATAATTAAATTAGTGCTATAAAGTCATAATTCATATGTAGGTATAAAATAATACACGAAATTACGTCCCCATGGAACCTGTATAATAAAAGCAATCCACGAAAATTGGCCCCCACGAATTTTAATGATTACACAGTATCTACATTTATTGTTATCACCCTTAAAGTTGATAAAAAAAGGTAGTGACCTTGACCTGACCTTGATAGGGAAACAAGATGGTCATATTTGGTTATTTGATCTGTTTGACTGTGTAAAAATTTCATAAATTTCTTGATATAAGAATCATGTCTGATAACGAAGTACTCCTTCCTTAAGTTGACGGACAGTGGAGTGCGTGGGGTCACTACAGCTCTTGTTCAAAGTCGTGTGGAGGCGGCTCAAGGACTCACCAGAGGACGTGTTCAAATCCGGCGCCATTACACGGGGGAATGACGTGTCAGGGAAATGAAACCGAAACCGAAAGCTGCAATCAAGATCCATGCCCAGGTCTAACTTTTTATTTCAATGTTTTATTTTTATCTATCTAAAAGTGTTGACTTTCAATCAATATCCAACCATTTTTTTTTTTGCTTTTTTTTTTATGTTTTTTTATTTTTTTTATCATGATCATTTTCTTTTCTCGTTAAAAATTTGACATGCGGACTTTGCCAATGTATTGGAAATGTGTCGAAATAAGATAACATTATACAGTAAAACTCGGTTATAGCGAAGTTCTAGGGACCAATGGATTTACTTCGTTATATCTGTATAACGAATTCGTAAAAATAACTATACTAGCAGAAAAAAGAAACTGTGCATTATTTAATATATGAAAAAACATTTAAAAATTACAATGAACAAATTTTATTTTTTGTAATAGTGTTAACACATGTATTCGTAACAACATCTCATAACACATTAATGTCAACGTCGAATAACGTCAGCACACTCGAAAGTCACTGTTATTTGAAATTGAATTAACAAAATTAATAACGCGTGTGACCACCATTTGCGTTCACGCATGCTTGACAGCGACGCCTCATTGATGCCACTAAAGTGTTCAGAAATGCTTGAGGGATGTTGTTCCAGATGTTGGTTAAAGCCTGGCCTAAATCAGCCAATGTCACTGGCTGATTTGGTAAACGGCGTAAACGTCTTTCCATTTCATCCCAGACTTGCTCGATCGGCGACAAATCGGGGAAAACAGCTGGCCAAGGCAAGACATCGACATTCTGTTGAACAAACAAGTCCCTGACTACACGTGCAACGTGTGGCCTTGCGTTGTCTTGCTGCAGAGTGATGTGATTTTGATGTCTCTGTATGAAGGGTATCACATGACGCTGAATAATCTCATCTCGATAGCGTACGCCAGTGAGATTTCCATTGACAATTTGTAGAGGGGTCCGTCCACGTGCTGATATTCCACCCCACACCATAACGCTACCTCCACCAAATTGTCGACGTTGCACAAAACAAGCGTCCTGGTAACGCTCCCCAACGCGACGATACACCCTACAACGGCCGTCACTGCTATCCAAATGAAATCTGGATTCATCAGTGAACAGAATATTGGCCCAGTCCTGTATTCTGAATCGCAGATGTCGTGTGCACCACGCTAGTCTGGCGATACGATGACGTTGAAGCAGTAATGGGCGCACCGCTGGACGTCTTGGTCTGATGTTTTGCTCGCGCAGACGATTACGCACAGTTCTTGGACTAATTGGTCGAATCCCTGGAATGCTACGGGCAGTCAAACTTGCTGTCTGGAAACGATTTCTCAGATGCACAAGTCTAATGTGGTTGTCCTGTTGACGTGACGTCACACGAGGTCGCCCAGAGCGCGGTCGATCCTGGGTGTTGCCAGATTGTTGAAAACGTCTCCATAATGACTGGATGGTGTTCCGATGAACTCCAAAGTGTCTTGCTACAGTATTTTGTGCCATTCCAGCTTGCAGCATCCCAACAGCACGATTACGTTGGTTTTCGTTGAGTCGTGGCATGACATCGGGGTAAATTTTGTTGAAACTAAAGTGATTTCTTTAACAAAAAATGTTTAAACAAATCCTTTACAGTTCTTATTCCAAACAGTATTGGCCCGTAAAACTCGTGCGTACAAATTCTTCAATAAACAACAGGTGCTCACTAACCATAAAAAGGTCTGTGCACCCGGACGGTTACCATCCGATATTGTCAAAAACAATACCATTTTTGATTGTTTAAATTTTTTAAATACAAACAATAGATATAGAAAAATTATACTAAATTTTATAATGCACAGTTTCTTTTTTCCGCTAGTATATATAATAGTCCCATTCGACACTAACATTGACACTGTGCATATGATCGGTAATTTAGAGGTTCCAAAATTGTCATCGCAACGAACAACGCTAGAGTACATTCATTGTTTTGTTATGATTTAACTTTGTAATATTGCTGTTATGAACTACATGTATATAAGTCATGTTTCTGACTAGTTTCCGAGTTCAAGCGAATGCAAAATATTTAAAATATTAAAAAAACACCCGAGTTGATTTGTTGTCATTCTTCAAAAAGTGAGACTAAAACACTAATCGATAATTTTATTGTTTTAAAATAAGACAACGTAACAATACCAAATATGGACTAGTTTTGGAATTATTAAAATGCGTAACCCGGTGACTTGCACATATTGTCATTTTACATGTAAATATTAAAACAGATTATTCTAAATATTTAAGATAAAAATAACTACTCAAACTCTATAAAGTTATGTCTTGTACTTGATGAAGAATGCTTGTAGTTGATGGAGAATGGAGCCAATGGTCGCACTGGAGACATTGTTCTGTGACGTGTGGCCATGGAATTCAAAGAAGAGTCAGACATTGTTCGAACCCCGCACCGGCACACGGGGGAGCGGCCTGTGTTGGTCCTATCTTCGAAAGTCAGACGTGTTTACAACCTCATTGTCCAGGTACATCCTACCGTTTTTTTATAATTATACAACAAAGTGTTATTATAAATATTGTGAAATTACATGTTCAAATTCATGTACATGTCTGATTTTTGTACAACCTCACTGTCCAGGTACATCAGACCAATTCATGTAATCAAGAAGCTGGTTTTTCTCGTAGAATTTTCTTTTCTTTTCGAGTTAAAGCTTTTAAAATATGCCCCCTTTTAAGATTAAAATTTAGTATGTTAAAATTCATTAAGATTTGTGTCCTGTTTTTAGCTCACCTGAGCTGAAAGCTCAAGTGAGCTTTTCTGATCACATTTTGTCTGTCGTCCGTCTGTCTGTCTGTCTGTCTGTCTGTCTGTCTGTCTGTCCGTCTGTCTGTCCGTAAACTTTTCACATTTTCAACATCTTCTCCAGAACCACTGGGCCGATTTCAACCAAACTTGGCACAAAGCACCCTTAGGCAAAGGGGATTCAAAGTTGTGAAAATTAAGGACCACACTCTTTTTAAAGGGGAGATAATTGGCAATTATTGGAAAATTTTGAGAAATTTTCAAAAATCTTCTTCTCAAGAACCATTTGGCCAGGAAAGCTGAAACTTATGTGGAAGCATCCTCAGCTAGTGTAGATTCAAAATTGTGAAAATCATGAACCCCGGGGGTAGGGTGGGGCCACAATGGGGGGTCAAATTTTTACATAGGAATATATAGAGTAAATCTTTAAAAATTTTCTTCTCAGAAACTAATCAGCCAGCAAAGCTGAAATTTATGTGGAAGCATCCTCAGCTAGTGAAGAATCAAAGTTGTGAAAATCATGACCACCAGGGTAGGGTGGGGCCACAATGGGGGGGGGGGTGAATTTTTACATAGGAATATATAGAGTATATCTTTAAAAATCTTCTTCTCAGAAACTAATCAGCCAGGAAAGCTGAAACTTTTGTGGAAGCATCCTCAGCTAGTGTAGAATCAAAGTTGTGAAAATCATGACCCGGGGGGTTGGATGGGGCCACAATGGGGGGTTGAATTTTTACATAGGAATATATAGAGTAAATCTTAGGAAATCTTCTTCTCAGAAACTAATCAGCCAGGAAAGCTGAAACTTATGTGGAAGCACCCTCAGCTAGTGTACAAGTAGAATCAAAGTTTGTTCAAATCATGACCCCCGGGAGTAGGGTGGTGCCACAATGGGGGATCAAAATTTTACATAGGAATATATAGAATAAATCTTAGGAAATCTTCTTCTCAGAAACTAATCAGCCAGGAAAGCTGAAACTTATGTGGAAGCATCCTCAGCTAGTGTAGATTCAAAGTTTGTTCAAATCATGACCCCCGGGAGTAGGGTGGGGCCACGATGGGGGAGGTCAAATTTTTACATAGGAATTTATAGAGTAAATCTTTAAAAATCTTCTTTTCAGAAACTAATCAGCCAGGAAAGCTGAAACTTATGTGGAAGCATTCTCAATAAGTGTAGATTCAAAGATGTGAAAATCTTGACCCCTGGGGGTAGGGTGGGGCAACAATGGGGATCAAATTTTTACATAGGAATATATAGAGTAAATCTTTAAAATCTCTAAAACTAAGTAGCTAGGAAAGGTGAAACTTATGTGGAAGTATCCTCAGGTAAGGACTAAGTAGATTTAAGTTTGTTCAAATCATGATCCCCGGGGGTAGGATGGGGTCACAACGGGGAGGGGGGAGGGAAACAAATTTTTGACATAGGAATATATGGAGAAAAATCTTCTACAAAACCATTTGTCTAGAAAATCTGTAACTTTAGTAAAAGCAACCTTGGGTAGTGTAGATTCAAATTCGTTAAAATATAAATTTTGAGGAGTAGGGTGGGGCCACATTCGGGATCCAATTTTACAAAGGAAAACATTTTTAATTCACAAAAACTGAAATGTTATATTATATATGGTTTTACTTATATGCAAACATTTTGCCAATTTGTGATTCTTTAAAATTGTGACAAGTGTACATGTGATATGAATATAAAATCATCCTGTTAGAAAAGGGACTTGATTATAAACATAAGAATATCTACATGTATTACTACATTGTCCAGATATTTTGTATTATGTCGATCTCCATTAAGCTGATTTTATCATGCCTATTGTTGCTCAGGTGAGCGATGTGGCCCATGGGCCTCTTGTTCTATTTATGTTAGTGGACGGACAGTGGAGTGCGTGGAGTCACTACAGCACTTGTTCGAAGACGTGTGGAGGCGGTACGAGGACTCACCAGAGGACGTGTTCAAATCCGGCGCCATTACAAGGGGGAGTGACGTGTCAGGGAAATGACACCGAAACCGAAAGCTGCAATCAAGATCCATGCCCAGGTCCAACTTTTTATTTCAATGTTTTATTTTTATCTATCTAAAAGTGTTGACTTTCAATCAATATCAAACCATTATTTTTTTGTTTGTTTTGGTTTGGTTTTTTTAATCATGATCTATGATCATTTTCTTTTCTCGTTAAAAATTTGACATGCGGATTTTGCCAATGTATTGGAAATGTGTGGTAATAAGAAAACAGTATGATATGGAATAAACATATTTGTTTCTTTAAAGCTATTTGTTTTAGTATAAATACCAATGCAATAACATTTTGTACATATGTTTTGACATTGATAGACAACCATTCAGATATCCGTGGAAATAAGGAGGAGAGACAGCATCTTCTAGTTGAATGTTCTTCGCCAATATAAATCACACAAATGAAAAATTTAAAATGAAAAAAAAAAAATGATATTCATTTTAAACAATTTTTAGTTGATGGCCACTGGAGCGTCTGGACACATTTCAGCGCATGCTCAGTGACATGTGGAGATGGCACAACGACTCGCCATAGAACTTGTTCAAACCCGGCGCCATTACATGGAGGAAGAAGCTGTATCGGAAATGACACGGAAACTATAACTTGCAGAGAGATACAATGTCCAGGTTCGCCTATCATAATGTAAAAGAAGATTACAAACATTCAACCATTTTCAGTCGGTATAACAACATGGGGGGGGGGGGGGGGTTACATGCTTTCATATTTTGGCACCATAACGATTAATGAGGCTTTTGGTGAAAAAATAAACAAACTTGCGTTGAACGGACTTTGTGCGCGGTTCTAAACTGGGCACGGACCCCCTGTTAAAAATTCAAATTTATTAAATTCACATAGTAAAATTTCCAAAAAAAAAAAAACATCGGACCCCCCCCCCCCTCGAAAAACAAAGTTATCCCCGGACCTCCCTGGTAAAAATTTCTCGATCCGCATAATTACATCATGGAAATCGGTCCAACTGAAAACGCAAATAAAGAATACATATATGAAAATATATTTCAAACAAATATATTATTAATCGTGGTGTATCTGTTCCATTAGACACTATACTTATGATCTGTAGTGTATAAGTTCCAAAATTATTGAAAATAATTAAGGAATAAGGAATCATTCTCTGAGCATTATGAGGTGATAATTTCGGTCGGGGCGTGGTCAAATCCAATAAAGCCCGATAGATTTGACCACGCTCCGACCGAAATTATCACCTTATATTCAAAGAATGATTCCTTATTACTTATATTTATATTATTTCCAATTTGTACACTTTGAAACATCATTATTTTATAACCACTATTTTTTATGTAGCACATGCTATGTATTACTACACGGCGCAGCCAATACTGTTTTTCGGTTATGCTATAAAACACGCCCATTTTGTGTCACTCATGTTTTATAAAGTTATTGGGTTTTAGGGTTCAAAATTGATTTGTTATGTTATCACAGACAAATACAGTTGAAAATGTAAATATTAAGAGCAATGAACAATGTTATAATAGATTACATTCGGCGTTTTGTGTACAATTTAACTTTGTACTGTAGCTGTTATGAACTACATGTACAAGTCGTATTTCTGATTAGTTTCCGTGGTAGCTCTAGCGAATGTAAAATGGTTCGAATAAAAAAAAAACAACCAGAGTTGAAAATTTGTTATAATTCTATGATTCTTCAAGAAGTTAGATTAAAACATTAATAGATATATTTATTACTTTATCATAAGGCAGAGGAAGCAATACCAAATATGCACTAGTCATGGAATTATTAAAAAAAAACACCTTCACTCGGTGTCTTGCAGATATTGTCATAATAAATATTAAACATAAAATTCTGTATACTTTAGATAACAATACCGAATCAAACACTTAACTTTTGTCTTGTAGTTGATGGCGAATGGAGTCAATGGTCGCTCTGGAGACATTGTTCTGTGACGTGTGACCATGGAATCCAAAGAAGAGTCAGACATTGTTCGAACCCCGCACCGGCACACGGGGGAGCGGCCTGTGTTGGTCCTATCGTCGAAAGTCAGACGTGTGTACAACCCCACTGTCCAGGTACATCATACCGTTATGTATAATTAGGAAGCTGGTTTTTCTCGTAGAATTCACTTTTCTTTTCGAGTTAAAGCTTTACAAAATATGCCCCCTTTTAAGATTAAAAATGAGTATGTTAGAATTCATTAAAATTTGTGTCCTGTTTTTCTCTATATGTGTTAGTGGACGGACAGTGGAGTGCGTATAGTCACTACAGCACTTGTTCGAAGACGTGTGGAGGCGGTACCAGGACTCACCAGAGGACGTGTTCAAATCCGGCGCCATTACACGGGGGAATGACGTGTCAGGGAAATGAAACCGAAACCGAAAGCTGCAATCAAGATCCATGCCCAGGTCCAAAATATTTTTTTTAAGAATTAAAATTAAATTAATATCAAATTAATTAATAAATTATTAAAATTAATTTAGTTCGTTCTGTGTTATGGTGAGTAAAAAATTTTCGTCCCTGATTTTCTTAAATGAAAAAGCTTCTTTTTTTTATCGAAGTATTAAAATCTTGAAGCCTCGAGACAAAACCCAAACAATGGTGTATCAAAGATGAATGTTAAAAGATGGCACTAAATTGTACTCTAAGTATCGTTATACAGTCTAAGATTACTTCGTACAGTTTATTTAGATCTCCTTTATTTGTATCTGAATAGAAAAGCCTTGACAAAACTGAAGTCAATGTTAACTTGGCCACACTGTGTTCTTTGTTGAGTCCGTGATAAGTTAAAAACAATTATTGATTAAAATTAAGATATTGAAATATTTAAAAATTCATAAGTTGTTTTTTTAGTTGATGGCAATTGGAGCGCATGGGCACCCTTTAGCTCTTGTTCAAAGACATGTGGGGGTGGCATAAAAACTCGCCATAGAACCTGTTCAAACCCGGCGCCTTTACACGGAGGAAAATTTTGTTCAGGAACTAGAACGGAAACTGTGACTTGTAGTGATGGACCATGCCCAGGTCTATATTTTTTTCAATATGACTATAAAATATTGAAAACATTCTTAACTCCCCCCCCCCCCCAAAAAAAAACAAAATAGATATCCGAACAATTTTCCTATATATATATAAGTACATAATATCGGACAGATGACTGTAGTTGTCCAAGTTCCGATATAGAGTATACGTTTTGCCATGATTGTTGCTTTCAAATTCTACTTTAATCACGGCTCTTACATTTTTTTGGGTCAATATAAAAAGATGAATTATAATAATTACATCTTGATGGTAAATAGATACCTTCCCCTGATATGCATTCATTTTATTTTGTATAACTTTATACTAACCTTTAAACCACAGCATGTATGTGACATGAATACAAATCACTTTGTTCAGTGATTATGTTTTGTAAGGTTTCTGTGACTACTTGTCTTATAATTGACAGAGACAGAAAAGTTTTATTGGGCATGGGTTAATCAGTATTTTGTTATTAATTAAGTAGGCTGTCTGGTCAACAGATTATCCATCAGATCTCTTTTAAACTTTTAGATAGGATGTTTTTAGCTAGTATACACTGTCAAACAATAAAGAAAAATTCCAAATATTTTAGCATTAAAAATTTGAAAATTTTCCCAATATCTTTATATAGAACTCTTCTTCTCACAGAGATAGATATAGTTCAAAAATGGGCACGACCATCGATCCCTCTTAAACAAATGCATACAAATCGCTTGTTTTTAAATGTTTTTTATAGTGCGTGGAGTTTTATTTTAATTTTTTATCTTGATTTTGGTAACTAAAATAAAAATTATATATAATTTTAGTGGACGGAGGATGGAATTTATGGGGAAGTTTCACCAGCTGTTCGGTGACATGTGGTAAAGGGATTCAAAAAAGGGAGAGAACTTGTACTGAACCTGTACCACAATACGGTGGTGCCGATTGTGTCGGCCTGTCAAACGAAATACAAAACTGTACTGAAAGTGAATGTCCGGGTACGTGAGCCAAGTTTGGACTATTTACGAACGGTTAATTTAAAAGTCGTTATGAATATTAATAGTACTGGTTTTGGGCTTTTAGGGGAATGGATGATTTTTGGGTACAGATTCTAACTATACCAAACTTTTCAAAGAGTCTTCTCTAAAAATCGATAAAACAAACGTATCGTAAACACTCAGTTTTGATATATTAAATGTGAAAAATAACTATATTCAGAGGGAATTATAACATTGATGTCATAATGCGGGTGAATGTTGACTACTTCTGGTGACGTTCAAAGCACGAAAACTTTTCATAAAATATCAATTTTTTAAATTAAAGGTCCTCGACATCCCAGATTTTCAAATCAGACTTTTTCTGTGTTTGAACTTTCAAAAAATTTCTTGCAGTTTGTAAAAGCAAAATTCAGTCGTATTCGAATTCGATAGTAGAATGTCGGTATTTTGACTTGCCTGATTTTTTATCAAATAAGCTACAAATCTGTCATTTAATATCGCATTTAAAATTCAATGTTATATAAACTATCAGAAAGGGTTATTAGTCTCGAGGTGTAAATTACACTTAACATTTCGTTTTCACTCAATAAGTTGATGGACATTGGAGTCAGTGGAGTGAATTTAGTGTCTGCAGCACTTCTTGCGGACCGGGCTCACAGGCCCGTGAAAGGACATGTACGAACCCAGCGCCCTCTAACGGTGGCTTACACTGTGCTGGAGATGACAACGAAGTGAAAGCATGTGAAACAGCACCATGTACAGGTAAAGCACCATGTTGTTAAACCAAAGAAGATTAACCAAACTGAACAATATTAAATATTATCGTGAATCAAATGCTGTTGGATGTCAAGCCCCCCCCCCCCCACCAACAGCCCCCTTCCCACAATGAGAATTTTTGATTTCATATATTTTTATACATGTAATTTCAAATTTTAAATTAATTGCCCCTGACCTAATAATTTATTTCAATCACATTTTCAATGATGTTTGTTATAACTTTGATGAGAACTAATACGAATTTTATTTAGTCACAACACCTAATTGGATAACTCTGCCAACAGAACATGCAACACATTGGGTAACTTTGGGTAAAAAGGTAAGAAAAAGTTTTCATCATTTACTGTAGTAACTCAAATGATATCAAATATAAAAATTGTAAATATAAACATTTTCATAGCAAAGGTTCATACAGGTACTTTTTTATTGCCTTTCATTAAATGATATTGTGCTTGCTTTTGTTTCACAAGTTCAGGTGATTATATTAACTAAGATATGTTGTTTTTTTTTTTAGAAGAGAAGATGGAATCGCGAGGATCTAATTAAATCAGGTTCATTAAAAAGATAATAATAAATTAGTGATAATCCAAACTCGTTGTTTTAAGACTTTTTCTTGTAATTCCTGTTTTTGAAAGTTATGGCTAAATGCCGTCGAGATTTTATATTTACAGCATCAATAATTGATGTGCGTTTTCTAGACAGGATGATTTACAGAAATCACAAAGTTTGGTATAATATATTTAACAGATGTGATCAATAGATGTATACCAAACTTTTTAATATGTGAAAATCATCCTTTATAGAAAACGTTCATAAATTCTAAATGAAAAATTTTATCTAGATTTTATCGAAGTATTAAATTGCCGAAGCCTCAAATACGAAACCCAACGTACGTCGTTTAAATGATAATATAGATTTATAAATGAAACAATACAATAATTTGTATGCATATTTTATGGCATAAACTCAATACCTGTGATCTCTTAAGCTTGGTCGTGCTTTTTTTGTTTGCCTAGCGGGGATTGTCAATGGTCATAAAGTTGATATTCTTTTATCTCGGAAAATTATCTTGTGTAATAACGGGCATCTATCAGGCAAACTCAGTGAATGGCATGGATTAATAAAAAGGTTTTTACTTATTTTGTTAAATCCATGACCGCTGTGTGTGTGTGTGTGTGTGTGTGAGAGAGAGAGAGAGAGAGAGAGAGAGAGAGAGAGAGAGAGAGAGAGAGAGAGAGAGAAATCCATCAGCCATATAGAGAAAACAATTTGTTATTTACATTCAAGAGAATTTAATTTAAGTATAGTTAAAGAAAATGTGACCTTTTTTCATCCCCCCCCCAAAGTCTTCTCTTGTATATTCTACCATTGCCATTCTATACAACAGTGCTGCATCATACTCAGGTGACCGTTAAAGCTCTTGAGTCTCTTGTTTTTGTAATTTATGTTTGTCTATTTAATATTTATTTAAAATCAGTATATAGAATGTCTCTAAGCTGTGCTATAAGGTCATCAGACACATTGTATAACAAATTACGTTTTTAACAAAGTCGTATTTCACTGTACTTATTATAAAGCTGCTTTGAAACTTAGAAATGAGTTGGGCATTACTCTCATGGGTACTAAACGTGTGACACTGCATTTTTAATGTATGTTTTGTTTTACATACAATGTACACATATTTTCTTTTTACTTCTCCAAAAATAAAGATAAACAAAAAGTAATTGGATGTAGTTTGTTTTGTCATGTTATTATCATAAGGTACAACTGACCCTTAATTAAATCTATTTAAATATAGAAAGCTTTACCCTTTTCTACATATTGTATCTTAATGATTGTAATTGAATTTCTAACAGTTTCTTGAACGAAATGATTATATAGTAACCAAGATCTTTTTAGCACTTTCAAACCTTTTTTGCTTCAAGAAAACATTTTCTATAACTTGATAAAAATAAAGTTAATCTGCTTCGTCTCAAGGCGACAAGCGAAACATTGTCAGGCTATAAACTTAAATCACATTAACACCCAGTTGAAGAAAGTCAAAAGTAGTCACACAAGCAAATTTTTATTCATAGCATGATTACATTGCTTTTATAACAAAATTACAAGTTCAAAACCAACAACACAGTCATCTAATTTCAATCAATAAATATTTATCTCAATCTAAAAATTTAAAACTCTGATCTGAATATGATAATCTAAAAATCAATCCGTCTTGCATCATTTTACATATTAATATACCTTTTTACTTACGCTGACAGTTTTGATTGGTTCTGTCGACCTGTGATGATCATGAGTAGACAATTTAGGGCATACTCTAAAACCTGGCCTGGCCTGGCCTCAAAGTTGGCATGGCCTCACTTTTGGCCTCAAAATTTGCTTGGCCCCAAATTTTGGCCTGGCTTCAAAAATTGGCCTGGCCTCAAATTTGGCCTCTACAAAAATTATTTGGCCTCAAATTTATTTTGATATTTTTTTTTTACATATTTGATGATTTTATTGATTTTTTATTATATGAATATATTATATTCAACCGCTAAAACGTAAAGAAATGCAATTCGTAAATTTTAAGATAAATCAAAAGAGAAAACGACTTTAGTTATAACCAGGATTCGAGGCGGGTCACCCAATGAAAAAAACCCAACATTATTCAAGTCGCAGAGGCCATCGCTGGGGAAATATAAGGATAAAAATCACATGCATTAATCAATTTTAATACAAATTACACATTCTGCATTCAATATCAATCATATATAAACCTTACAGATATAACAGTTTAAAAAAAATTATCGCTCGTGATAACGATATGATGAAGCGACGAACACTCTCTAATGCATTAAATCCGTCCAGAGAGAGAACAGTAATATTATATAACTCTGAAAAAACCATGAAGTACCGAAGATAAATCGAAGATATTTTGACTCTCCTTCGGCATCCAGTCACGTGGTGTCATGTGAGAACTGCTTGTTAGTTCCCAGATCAGTTTTGCTGCTATTCCCAGTGCGAACGGACGTGCTTTGGGTAAAATTGTTATCGTGAAATATATTTTACGCAGATTTTTACGTTGTGAAATATGACTGATTCGTAATTGCTAAAGAATTGGAAGTTGACGAACATATACATGTATCTACTGAGGCGGCAAATGCCCCGAGTAATCCCGGAATCCTCAAAATACAAGTACTCCGGTAAAGGAACAGCAATCTGTTCCGGAGTCGTTAAGCGATTCGATTAAGTTCCTGATCGAATCACAACAAAAACAGTATATAGTTTCAAGATTTCAGTCTTTGGTGATTGAAGAAATTAAATCCACAAATGCGCGGATTGACTCCTTTTGTGGAAGCCCGCAACCAAGAAAAGGAAATCATCTAACGATGATTTAGAGATAGATAATCTCTCTGTAGAAGGAAACTCTTCTCAAGAAAAAGAGGAAGCTAAGCCAGACGGTAATATTTCAATTTTGTCAAAACTTTCAGACAAATTCACTTCTTTCGAAAAGACGGGGCCGTCTATTAATACAAAACTTTTTAAGTTTCTGAAATCTATTGTTCGCGATCGGCAAACAAAAAAAGGATGATGAAAAAAGAACTGATCCATTGGAGAAGAATCAACTGTGATTACCTCTCTACTCCGAGGGTTAATCCCGAAATTTGGAGAAAGATTTCAACGACTACGAGATCAAAGGATATTGAATTTCAGAAAACACAATCCTCTCTTCTCCGGGCTTTTTGACCGGTTGCGTTTGTTCTGGAAAACTGGTTGAAAAGGATCGAAAAGGCAAAAATGAGGAAATTTCACCGCTAATCGAAAGTCTAATGGATACCGTGGTTCTCCTTTCTATGGCTAATGATGACATGAATGAATATCGAAGGAACAACATCAAGCCTGATCTGCACACGGATTAAAGATCCTTGTGTTCTAACCAGGTTCCTGTGAGGAAAATGCTTTTTGGAGATAACATTGCCAATAAACTAAAATGGATTCAGGAAGCCAACAAAGTTGGAAAGGAAGTTGACGAATATCAACCGTCAACAAAGCCTTTTTAAGGATCAAGGCCTTCTTGGACAAATGGATCCAAGAAGGGAAAAACGGGGTGAGGGAAACAATCCCGAGACAACACCCAGTCATCCGTATGGAACAAGGGCAGCAGTGTGCGGACCCCTTACAAAGCAAAGAAGTTCTAGACTCGCAGGTCAGTGCACACATTGCTATTCGTATATCAAAGTACATAAAAAAAAACTGGCAAGACTTGACATCAGATACTTATATTCTTGATATTGTTAGAGGATATAAAATTGAATTTAGTGAAATTCCATATCAGACAAGGGCTAGACCCACAATTGCTTTTAAGCGTGATTCAGAAAAAATTGACGATCTCATTCTTTCCTTCGAGAAGAAGGGCATAATTCGCAAAACTAACCATTTTGATGGTGAATTTATATCTCTACGGTTTTCACGGTACCAAAATCCGACGGATCAGTAAGACTTATTTTAAATATTAAAGATCTCAATGAATTTGTTGTGTACAAACATTTCAAAATGGAACACTTACAATATGTTTTAAATATAATGACTCAGAATTGTTACATGGCTAAGATTGATTTGAAAGACGCATACTACACGGTTAATGTTCACCACGAATATAAAAAAATTATGAGATTTATTTGGAAGGGCACATTTCTGACAATGGGACTAAGCTCGACCCCAAGAGGTTTTACAAAATTGTTAAAGCCAGTATTTGCTTCGTTAAGATCAAAGGGATTTATCTCTGTAGTGTACATTGACGATGTGTATTTACAGGGTGCAACGTTTAAAGAATGTGCAGACAATGTGTTCTACACTTGTGATCTTTTGAAAAAATTGGGATTTACCACATATGAAGAGAAGTCTATTTCTAAACCTACGCAGTCATTTGCATTTTTTAGGATTTGAAATTAATTCTGTTGAAATGACAATAAGTCTGACTGATAAGAAGATAGCTACCTTGCGACAAAAGATTAAGTTATTTCAACAAAATTCGTTTACAATTCGCGATATTTTAGAACTCTTAAGCTTGGGCTTATTAACTGCTTATTCAGTGGCAATTCCTTACAGAATGTTGTTTTCTAAGACGATTGAAATTGAGAAGATTGAAGCATTGTCAAAAAGTTTTGGGAATTTTGATTCTCCTATGAAATTATCAGAGAGAGCTTATTATGATATGATGTAGTTTTATAACACTGTGTTGAAAACTTGAACTCGGATAAGACGTATTAATCCTCACTTTGAATTATTTACTGATGCATCGTTCTCTGGATGGGGCGCAGTATCAGGTGATTCTAAAACTGGGGGTAATTGGACAAAATCAGAGGTTGCTTTTGCCCCGAATATTGATTATTTAGAATTGTACGCAGACTTCTTAGGACTAAAGAGTTTTTTTTTTATCAATTCTTTGTAAAAAAAACATAAAGACTCATATTGACAATTCAACAGCTGTTGCTTGTATCCATCATTTCGGGTCAACAAGATCTTCAATGTAATGATATTACAATGAAAATTTGGCTATTAGCTAAAGCCAACGACATCTGGATTTCAGCGGCTTATTTGCCGGGTAAAGATAACATTGAGGCAGATTTTGAGAGTCGGAAAATTAGAGACGACACAGAGTGGATGTTGAATTCAAATATATTTGATGCATTGTGTAAAAGATCATTTTTTCCAAGTGTTGATTTATTTGTATCTCGTATAAACACTCAGTTAAAGAACTATATATGTTTTGTGGAATCCTGACCCAGGATCTTATGCTTTTGATGCATTCACAATTAATTGGCAACAGCTTTCTACCATTTATGCATTTATTCCTCTCAGCATTATAGACAGAATGTTACAGAAAATAAAGCAAGACACGGCCGAAGGAATTTTAATTGTTCCGTGTTGGGTAACACAGTTATGGTTTCCGGTGCTAATGAGGATGTGTGTAGCTCCGCCCATAAAGATTCCAAACAGCACAAAGACATTGAGGTAATCGAATCGGCTGTCTGCGATTCACTCCCTTCACAACAAACTCCACCTCCTCGCTTGTCATGTGTCCGGCAATTATACGAGGGACGCGGTTTATCAGAGGAATCAGTTTCAATCATTATGAAGTCCTGGCAAAGGTCTACTCATAAACAGTATGGCATTTATATAAACAAATGGTTTCAGTTCATAGATGGGAAAGTTGATCGATCTGATAAAGTTTCTGTGAACTTGGTAATTGAATATTCAACTTCACTTCATAAATCAGGACTTACAGTGCGTTAAAGAGGTTCGCTCCTCAGGTTTTTGGTAGCTACTAGTATTTTGGGTCACCTCTAGTCTGAAAATTCTACATCACATATTAATTCTTGTAGTATAATTATATTTTACAATGCCAAATAAACTTTATTGAATAAAATTGTTTCAAAAAAATTTCATTTTTAAAGAGTTTAGTAAGGGACTATATTTTGTGGCGGAAGGTTTTCAAGAAGGAAATGAACAATTTTCATAACTCATTAGTTTTAGAGTACTGTTACTTTAGCTTCCTAATTTTCAGCAAAGACCAAACTTCTGGATAGTTTGTGTATTATGATATATTCATGATGTTCTAATAAACATATTTAATCATTATTTTGATATTTCTATCAACAGACATTACTGTAGTTTTCCCGGTCAATTAAGCCATATTTTAATGAAAATATAATGTACAAAATTTCTTTTACAAAACAAACGCAAAAAGTGTATCGCGTTATTTCGCCTCATATTAAAAAATCGCCCCTGGCATCGAGGCGGGGATGATTGTTATTACACCTTTGACATCGTTTTCAATAGAGTCTAAATTTGAGTAATGTTCTGGCAAGTCAAAAATAAACATGTGTACATTTTGTTCCCTTTATTTCTGTAGTTTGTTTTGTTTACAATCGATGCATAACATGCGGGTTGAATAAACCGAAACATTAGGGGGACGAAACTAATCGGTTCCCATTCCTAAACATTCCCATAATGCATTTTGGTTGTTTTTTGTTTGCCCAAAGAGAAATTATTTTTATTTACTTTGAATATTTCTAACTTTGAAAGAAGACCGATTCTGCTGGTGTAATTAGGCGAAAGTTTATAACTTTCTAAGAAAATTGGTTTGTATGGAAAATTATTTGGTACTGTGATAGCCAAAAAATCGGACCATGCATATTTTTACCAATTACAAAAACCGGAGACTGTAAAGAAAATTTTTCAACTCTGTTAGCCGTCTTCCCTTGGAAGACGGTAATAAGAATAATTACAAATGGTAATTAAACAAATCAAAACGACCTTATCATCGACAGAAATAACATGATGTTGAATATGAATAACAATGCACGTCATACGATAGATGATTTCTTCGGACATGTCTTATGTAAAAAGTTCTGAGTAACATATTGTAACGTGACGGACTTGTTAATGAAATTAAAACAATACTGTATGTCCTTTTACAGTTTATTACCATATTTACACATATACACTATAAGAGCAAAACACATCACTTAAGATGAACTTAAAAGATCTATCCTCTTCAAGGCTTACTCTCGAACTCTTTCTCTTTCTCCCTCTCGGTCTCATTTTTTACTCTCCCCCTCTCGGGGTTTCCCAGCAATAAATCACACATCACGGCACTCCATGGATAGAATGAAAATAAACAATTAAACCAATAATCCTCCATTCCCACAGGTCTGATAAGATATCAGAGACCCACCAGCTGCACAGCCGGATGACATATAAGTACCATTCACTCAGACTAACAAGATCTCTGATAAACATAAACATACATTTGCCAATTTATCACATTATTTTCAATATGATTCAAAATATGTTTTAACATTCATAATAAAATAATGTTACAAAATCATTTAAAAAGCAAATTTACAACTCAATTTTCATCCAATAAGAAATTTCAAAAAACCGACCAAAAAGACTGTATAGAAAAGAAAGTTTACATTACACGATTTTATATTTAGAACATAGGTAATCACAGATTACAAAGCTCACCGAGACGAGGCATCACCTTTATGAGGAATCACCTTTATGAGACCACCTTTATCATTTTATTTGAAAATCATAGTTAATAATGATCTTGGATATACATGGATACTGTTTTGACACAATATCGTATAACAATATCATATGTTAAAAAATTGTATAATAATCATATGTTCATTTCATAGGGTATTATATGATACAATGTTTATCAATACAATAGTATAAAATACGATATTGCATCCTATGATACCTACAATATATATCATATAATACAATAAAATACTGTAATAAATAATGATGAAATATGATATTGTAACATATGATATGACATTGTATCTTGTTATACATTATTGTATTTGATCACATAATACAATATCATAATATATTTTGATATTGACATTATATATGATACAATATAATAATATATGATACAATATCATATCACATAATACATCACAATATTGTAACATATGATGTTATTGTATATTATAGTATGATATTGTATTGTATGATATTGTATCATATTTGATACATAATAGGATATTGTATCATATGATACAATAAAATTAGATACAATATGGTATCATATCAATTGATACAATATCATGTGATATAGTACTATATTATATCATACAATATCATATTATACTATATTGTATTATATGATACAATATCACATTATACAATATCATATAATTATACATTTTCATGTGATATAATAATATTATTAAAACCAATATCATATTATACAATATCGTATCATATAATACGATCTATATTATACAATATCATATCATATAATACAATATTATATTTTGCAATATCATATGAAACAATAGCATGTGATAAAATAGTATATTATACAATATCATATTATAAAAAATTGTATCATAATAAACAATACTGTACATAACAATATCATGATACAATATCATATCGTATCATATAACTTTTTACAATATAATATTAATATGAAATAATATTGTATTATATAAAACAATAGTGTATCATATCATACAATACTATATCATAGGAATCATATTATATCATTTAACAACGAACACATCTATCAAGCAGGTTTGAGATAGGAGAATTTTTAGCATCCTTGATAATGGAGATCTGCATCTGAAGCTACCTCTGCGGTTCATTAATATTATAGTTAAATCAACTATGCAAGCTATTATCTATAAAATATGTGACCTGTTCCAAAAAAAACAAATCTCATCCAGCATCCAAAACCTATGGCTCAGATTCAGCATTCAAGCCTGCCAGGTGCATCAGCATCATAAGATACATCATCCATGCAAGTTTGGTGAAGTTAGGACCAGTAATAACTAAGATATAATCATAGGAGAGCACCTGCTCCAAAAACACCAGCTCTTAAAACCTTAATCTCCCTCTAGCATCCGAAACCTATGGGTCAAATTCAGCATTTATGCCTGTCAGGTGCATCAGTATCATAAGACGCACCATCCATGCAAGTTTAGTAAAGTTAGGACCAGTAATAACTAAGATATATTTTTCAGCATCCTTGATAATGGAGATCAGGCTCTGCATCTGAAGCTACCTCTGCGATTCATTTATATTATAGTTCAATCAACTATGCAAGTTTAAAATAGTACTAATATTTATTAAACATGTGACCTGTTTCAAAAAACTTATCCTAATCCAGCATCCGAATCCTTTGTCTCAGATTCAGCATTCAAGCCTGTCAGGTGCATCAGTATCATAAGACGTATCATCCATGCAAGTTTTATGAAGTTAAGACCAGTAATAACTAAGATATAATCATCAGAGGGCACCTGCTCCAAAAACTTTAACAAGCTCTTAAACGTTAACCTTAACCTCCTTTAGCATCCGAAACCTATGGCTCAGATTCAGCATTCATGCCTGTCAGGTGCATCGTGAAGTTAGGACCAGTAATAACTAAGATATAATCATCAAAGGGCACCTGCTCCTAAAACACCAGCTCTTAAAACCTTAATCTCATCCAGCATCCGAAACCTATGGCTCAGATTCAGCATTCCTGCCTGTCAGAGGCATCAGTATCATAAGATGCACCATCTATGCAAGTGTGGTGAAGTAAGACCAGTAATAACTAAGATATAATCATCAAAGGGCACCTGCTCCAAAAACTTTAACCAGATCTAAAAACCTTAACCTCATCCAGCATCCGAAACCTATGGCTCAGATTCAGCATTCAAGCCTACCAGGTGCATCAGTATCATAAGACGCAACATCTATGCAAGTTTGGTAAAATTAGGACCAGTAGTTACTTAGAAATTGCTATCAAAGGGCACCTGCACCAAAAACTTTAACCTGCTCCAAAAACATTAACCTCCTCCAGCATCTGAAACTCATGGCCCTGATTCAGCATTCAAGTCTTTCAAGTCCATAAGTAGGTCAAGATGCATCATCCAAGCAAGTTTGGTGAAGATAGGACAAGTAATAACTTAGATACAGGACCTGCAACAAAAACTTTAACCAGGTCCGGACGCCGACGCCGACGCCGAGGGTATAGCATAAGCTCCCCCCGACTTCGCCTCGGTGAGCTAAAAATGTATATTTATACGTGTTTATTAAAGGATAGGTATGAGAACAGATAATCACAGTTGAGATACTAATCATTATATGGTATTTTGAACAACGCATCCATGTGGGCTATTGATATTAAATTTTATCTTATTTGTATGCGATATTAATAAACCGAAGTAGACATCAAATACTGTAAAGAAATCAGCTCCTTGAAAAGGTTCATTATACTTTCAAAATTAGTGTAGCTGGATTTGATATTTAAACTTAATGAAATAAATACTTTAAATTTTCAGTTAAATTCTTTAATTGAAAAGAATTTTTGATTAATTATAAATTCCCTTATCAGTCTTATACTGTATAGATTAAATAGTACGAAATAGACATTGCAAAATTAAACAATGTCGGAGAAAGAACTACTTAAAACACTTGCAAAGATGAATGGTTTTTTTCCTTCAAAACACCGTTAATGTAATTTGCTACAACCTAGGTAATTATCTAAAATAGTTAGATACAGAATATTAAAATATTACATGTAATGATCTAAGTGTTATACAATATATTCAGTTGCTTGTGTGATGAATGGTAATGATGTACATAGATATGAAATTGATTTTAAATAAAAGGGGGAAAACATGATGAAATAAAAAAAATGGTCAAAAAATTTTACTTCCCATTTCTGAATGTTTTTATGATATTTTTTGTTAAGAATAAGCACAACTTTTACACAACCTTTAACGTACGAGTAGCCATTATTGCCGAAAATTACACAAGTTTTCTCTATTACACTTTTCATGTAAGCTGTCATGTAAAATTTTCAATGCAAATCTCTGCATTGTTCATTTATTTAATTTGAATAATTATTTTTATTTTATTCTCATCAATATCGACTTACTTCTGATTAAAAATAAACCCTGTCCATTACCTTTGATTAACAGCAAGTCGAGTACCCATTATTGCCGCTTATATCTTTTCGTCATTTTTCAGTAATTAATCGGTAAAAGGTCAAAATTTTAAAAGAATCCAACAATATAAGATAAAATATAAGAATACAACATAAAAAATTATATTATAAACGCTATTCAATCATATTATAAGCAAAACTGTTTTCGATGTCCCTGCGGCCTCATGCACACAAACAGAGGAACATGTGCTTCACATGTCTCGAGACAAATGATTAAAAAAAATATTGAAATGAATTGTATATTTATTAAAAGCTTTTTAAAAATAAGTTAGTGTGTCCAGTAAAAGAAATAATGTGTGCGAAATTTAATAGCAACGCCTCTAAGTTACACCGCAGGTGCGCGGGGATAACTCTTTGATCCGCCTCAGGTTGCAGACAAAATGGCGTCTTACAAGAAAGCAGACGCTCGGTGTTCTTTGTTAAATATTGTGTAGTAGAAATGGTATCTAGCTTATTTTTGTCATATATTGTAACACGGAGGTAAATATTCTTCGAATTTGGACCTAAACAAAAAATGCCCTATCATCAAAGTGGATTACAAGTGAAACATTCAGTGGCATGTGTCATCGCACGGATACAAATGGGATACGTTTTCATAGGCTTACCTTTCTTATGGTGAGTTCCGAGATGATTGAAATAAATTTTCTTTGTTCCCAACTCTTATAGTGTCTTAAAAATTGTGTTATTTATTTATTTTGGTTTGTAGCTTAAAACAACAAATATATACAGGAAATCTTGTTGTTTTTATTCAATCGACAATAATTGGTTCTCGGCAATAATGGGTACTCGCACGTTAAGTTTACGAGTCTCAGCTTCAATAAAACGGATAAATCTGTCTATTTCCGGGACTTTAATGAGTGCGGTGTAAAACTTTTTTCTGTCATCAATTCGTTTCCTTAATTTATCTTTGAGCTGTCTTCGATTTAAATCAGTTTTACCGAGTGCTTCGGCAATTTCTACATTAATATCTGCAGAACTTAAAATGGCATCTTCCAACGTACCGTGTTTCCAAACGAATACTTTCTGATCTGACTGTAATTTCTCAAAAAAATTCTGAGATTCTTGTTTGAAGCTTGCAAGGGTTTGTTTAAACATTTCTCGCCAATCCTTTTCAAATTCTTCAAACTGTTTAATTTTTCCAATATTAAATTCAACAGCTGCGTCACGATCCAATAAGCAAAGGCAGGGCAAATTGATATATTTGCAAAACTGTTGTATCTTTGCGGCGTTACCACAACCACCAAGAGGGATAATTTGATAGCTAGACATATCAGTAAAGTCTTCTGGACTTCTTTTTTTTTCTTCTATTTCTTTTAATTGTTTGCATTTATTTTCGTTTAAAATACCGTGTACCACTTCCCTGTCTGTTACTCCTTCTACTAACAAAACTGTGGTCGCGAACAGCAATGGTCGTTTTATATCAATATCGGCTACTTTTGAGAGTTCATCGCTTTTTCCAATGTTTAATACAGAACATACAGAAGGCTCTTCTGTTGTTCGAAAAAAAACATGAGTTTTGTCAATTGTCATACTGTTAATGAAATACGGACTGTGTGTAACAACAATGATTGTTTTTTTAAAGCCGCTGTTATATAAAACTAATCTCAACCGTTCTATCATTTGAGGGTGCATCCCTCTATCAGGGTCCTCAAGACAAATAGTTTGAAATTCTGTATGTGCAAGGAGCAATGACGTTGATTTTGCCTCAAATATTCCTTCAGATATCTTCAACAAAGGAAACGATTTTGTAATTCCTTTACGTGTTACAGTAATTGTACCAGTTTTATTATTTAATTTAAAATCTTCTAGATCTGTGAGATATTCAAATATTCTTTTCTCTTCATCTGCGTCGATAAACTTCTTTTGATTCTCTGAAAGTAATTCTGAGATAATTTCTGCTCGTTCACACGCCGCAGAATAGTTCGTTTTCCTTTTATCTTTTGCAATCTTTTTACTTTTCGACCACTGTAAGCTTCCAATGCCTCTGAGAGGAAACGTAGCGACATATTTGTCTTCAATAGAATCCCATTTTCGTTTAGAAACTGTTTTTGATACTCTATTTTTATCTTGGCATGCATCGGTTATTTTTTGGAGAAGTTGATTTACACTAAATTCGTCATCTTCTTCCTTTAAAATTGCCAGAATATCAGCATCTACTGGAGGTTGACATCTATAGAAATCGCGTATATTTAGCAACGAGTTGGAGTAGACTATAACATCTAGCGTATCGGATGAAAAAAGAATTTTAAAAATTTTATCTGTTTTTGGATCTTTGATAATTCCTGATATGATGTTCTGATCTAAATCCATATCAAATTTGCAGAATGCATATGCAACCAGATTATCATCACAAGAGCTTGTAACAGATGCATTTATTTCCTCTGTCATGCATCTTCTTATCAACTCTAGGACGGTACTTTTCCCACTATAGTTAGCTCCAACAAATATATTTAGAAAATTAATACCAGTCGTTGGTTTTATATCAGCATTCAATTTTCCAGCTTCCTCTCTCTTTGAAACATCAAGTGAAATGACAGTTTTGTTTTTAAAGTGGACGAAATTTTTAAAAACAATTACTTTTAGCATCTGAAAGAGATTAAAATAATATGATTCGTTTTGGTATAAGTACACTATATTCTATTAAGTATGCAGTAAATGTCGTGTTAGATATTAGTTTGAAATTTGCAGTTGTTCAATAGTTTCTTTTTATAACCAAAGACCAAAGATGATTGATGGTGCAAAAGAAGAAAGAAAACTAACATTTGGCTATCGGGTTGTTTAAAGTAGGTGTAAAGTGTTTACTTTAGGTATTACGCAAGATAATAAACAAAAAAGGAAGTATAGTGAAATAATTGTTAAAATATAGAACCAGTTTTGATATCAAGTTTTACAAATATTATACTTGTTTATAACTGCGGTAATCGAACAACTGTTGTTGTATGAATATCCTGTCAATATCATGTCATTGCTGAACCTCTTTTTATAAAATAAATGTTTATTTTAATGCCAAAGATAAGCATCCTTGTTGATTTTAATACAATTTAAATTTCATCAAAATAATAGTTAGAACAAGAAAGCTTTAATGAAATCAACATTTAACATTTTATTATTAACGTCTACCTTAAACAGAATACTTCTTTTATAGTAACAAAATTTATATTATCTAATTGGCGTTTTTCCTGGAAAGGTTTGGAAAATATAGAAAAAACTAGATCGTTCTCGTTGCGAGCAACGAGTGGGTCTTCCGTCCAATTTATTTTTAGATGAGATGAAACCAATCATTTTAAAGATAAAATCGTAAATCTACGCAAAAAATGAGAGAAAAAAATTTCGTCACTCGGGGCTTGAACCCGGGTCGCCTGGGCACATGTCCACGACTCTAACGACTGAGCTACTCGGACTCTCACTTCAGGACTTTGATGCTTGATATCTCGAGAATGCATTGATCGATTTTAAAATAAATTACATATTCTGAATCAGTAAAAGGGTCACTATCAACCTTACAGAAAAATTATAAAAAAATATAAAGTTGAAAAACTCGATTTTTTGTCTTTCCTTCCGGTGACGACCGGAAGTGACGGCGGACTTTTTTATGACCATGTTGCAACAGGAAAATGGGATGTCTATCATCACTGAAAATTTTAGCCCTCTATCTTTACTCGTTTATTAGATCTCTAGACGACAAAATTAATTTTTAAAAATCGTAAACGGACGATAACTTCCGACCGGAAGTGATTATCGACAAATTGAAACGGCGGTACAAACTTCAGTTGCCGACACATTAACCCTAAAAATTTGAAGAAAATCGAACGGGTCATCTCCGAGAAATCGCCTGCACAAAATTTGTAAGACAAAAAAAGAATAATAACTAGAGCGTTTTCGTTGCGAGCAACGAGTGGGTCTTCCGTCCGATTTTTGAATAAATGAGATAAAACTCATCGTTTTAAAGATAAAATTGTGAGTCTACGCAAAAAAAACGAAAAATAAATTTTTGGCACTCGGGGCTTGAACCCGGGTCGCCTGGGCACTGTCCACGACCATAACGACTGAGCTACTCGGGCTCTCGCTTCAGGACTTTGACGCATAATATCTCGAGAATGCGTTGATCGATTTTAAAACAAATTACATATTCTGAATCAGAAAAAGGGTCACTATCAACCCTGCAGAAAAATATAAAAAAAGAAAAAGATTGAAAAAATCGATTTTTTGTCTTTCCATCCGGTGACGACCGGAAGTGACGGAGGACCTTTCTATGACCATGTTGCACCAGAAAATCGGTATATCTATCATCACTGAAAATTTCAGCCCTCTATCTTTTCTCGTTTTTGAGAAACGTCGCAGACAAAATTGACTTTTAAATATTGTTTAACGACGATAACTTCCGATCGGAAGTATATTTTGAAAATTTGTCGCGGCGGTACAAATTTCAGATAAGGAGGCATCAGCCCTGAAAATTTGAAGGAAATTGAACGAACCATCTCCGAGAAATCGCCTGCACAAAATTTGCGAGGAAAAAAGGAATAATAATAAGAAAATTGAAAAAGAAACAATAGAATAATAGTAGGGTCTTCCGCTGAAGACGGAAGACCCTAATAATAAGAAGAAAAGTGAAAAAGAAACAATAGAATAATAGTAGGGTCTTCCGCTGAAGACGGAAGACCCTAATTACTAAGGACAGCCAAAGTCTAAGGGGTGCATTCCACACAGGTATTGATTGGCTTTGAAACGTTATATCGAGGAGAAGCAGCTTTTGTCAATGTCAGATATTCTTGCTAGAAGAAAAAGGTTATTTATTTTCCAAATTTAGACCGGAATACAATTTTTCAAAAAAATTAAATTCAACAACTATCAAATCCACTTGTAATCAATAATACAGTAAAGTGTTAACAACAGTTTTATGTACATTTACTTCAAAACAAAAACATTCATTGGAAGAGAGAGATAGAGAGAGAGAGAGAGAGAGAGAGAGAGAGAGAGAGAGAGAGAGAGAGAGAGAGAGAGAGAGAGAGCAAAGTAATTGTTGAAAATCAGGGGTCAATGGTTGAAATTATGTTTCGAAGCTTAAAATAATCTTTATATAATCAGAGTCTGCTATAATTGTACAGTCAAGAAATACAAATTTAATCAAATTTCAGAAAAAGAACCTTCTTTTCCCCCATTGCTTCCATTCCTGCATCATTTTATTAACTAAGAAGTTTTTTGAAATTCTTTTTAGTTGTTTAGAAGTTGGGCTGATGAAAAAATTGTTCGTTAAATTACTATTTTCAATATATGTTCAATAATCCAAGTTTTGAATGGACAAGATATTCTCAGATAAATAATGGAATTAGAATTTCCTGGTAAGATGCACATATAACATCGTATCCTTATTCAATACAAAGTGTTATGAAATTCTGTATAGCAGTTTCAGAGGAGTTGTACTGACCAAAAGAGGACTGACAGACTGGTTGACTGACTTACTTACTGTCTGACGGACGGGTCAAAAACATTACATCCCCACATCTTCGAATGTTGTATACAAGAGATTGAATTTTTTTTAAACTTTACGAACGTACAAGTATTCCATATATCGGATTAATTCAAGATTTATTAATATAAACAAATAATTAGACTAATTAAGTTAATGTATACAGTATAATTTAGTTAACAAGTTAATGCACTTAGCAATGCTCATTAATAGTGATCATATTACAAACTGATTTACGAAAATACGGTTAGTAGGAAGTTTTCCTATACTGGCAATAAATAAATAAATTAACAAATTTAATCTGCATCTTGGCTGAACTAAAAACAAATATTCAGGGGAGACAGGACACGTATCACGTGACTTTCATTGCAATGATACTTTGATGTGCTAACTCTATTATGACGTCATAATTGATTTGATTGTATGATGCTATGATGTGATTTATCCATTATGACGTCATACAGGATTTGATAGATCTTTTTTCCGTACTCAACGGCTCTAAAGTAGTCATTTTCACAACATGAGATGGGGGAAATTTAAAATTTTAATTTTAGAAATGTAAATGTATAAAATCATAAGCGGTTAATATAATCAGGTATATATTCTGATAATGATCCGTTTATGTTAATTGATAAATCTAAATAATGCATTACTTTTTTTCCGTGTTGCTCTGCTTTGAATTTGTATTTCGTTTTATGGATTTTTGAGATGGTTGACGGTTTGTTATTGTCATTTTTAAGGTCTTCCGTTTCAAACGGAAGACCTTACTATTATTGTGCTTGTAAGATTATTAGGGTTTTCCGTTTCCAACGGAAGACCCTCTTGTTATTAAGGTCTTCCGTTTCCAACGGAAGACCTTATTGTTATTCTTCGGTTTCTTTTTCTTCATTATTTTTCTTTTTTTTCCAACAAATTTTATGCAGGAGATTTCTCAAAAACGACTCGACCGATTTTCATCAAATTTTCAGATATGATAGATACTAATCTGAACTTTATACGCAATTTTTTATTTTGATGACGTCATTTCCGTTTTTGAGATATTGACGTTTTAGCGATTTTCAGAGGGTCGGCTTGTCCTGGGATCTTCTCCTTAACGATTCAAGATATTTGAGTTCAAACTTTCAGGGATTGTAGATGAAAGATTGAAGATGTGTCTTTAGGCATTCATTTTTGTCCGACTCAAAAGGCTCTGAAGCTCGCCTGGACCCGAAAATTGAGATTAAAAAAACGTCATCATTTTTCGTGGTTTTCTTTGTTTATCTCTTTTCTTGAAAATATTTTGTTAAAACATTTAATGCCAAAAAAATTAAGAATTACAAGACCTTTCATTTGATACCAAGAAAAAGGGGCTGGCCCCTCAAATTAGGGACCTAGGGGGCTCTAAAGTCTTTTATCTACAACCATTTACTGAGGGATATTTTGTAATAAATTATAGAAGCAAATATGTTTATCTTACAGTTATGTAGCCTAACAGTATTATGATTTTCTCATGTGTTATGTAATTAGGGGTTTTTAGGGGTCAAAAGTCCTAAACTTTGATCACCTATAACTCAAAAAGAAAAAATATTTTGAAATGCAGTATAGAAGAAGATATGCTCAAAATGATGTAATGAACAATATGCAATCTTCAAAATTTTGTTAAGCGGCCCCAATAAGGAGATAAGGGACCGGCCCCTAAAACGTTCTTTCTCAGATACTTCAAGAACGATAACGAATTTATAAACACTTGTTGAACAAAATGTCTTAAATATTAAATGACCTTTCATTTGATACCAAGAAAAAGGGGCTGGCCCCTCAAACTAGGGACCTAGAGGGCTCTAAAGTCTTTTATCTATAACCCTTTACTGAGGGATATTTTGTAATAAATTATAGAAGCAAATATGTTTATCTTACAGTTATGTAGCCTAGCAGTAAAAAATGTTTATCTTACAGTTATGTAGCCTAGCAGTATTATGATTTTCTCATGTGTGACGTAATTAGAGGTTTTTAGGGGTCAAAAGTCCAAAACTTTGATCATCAATAACTCAAAAAGGAGAAATATTTTGAATTGCAGTATAGAAGAAGAGATGCTCAAAATGATGTACTTAACAATATGTAACCTTCATAATTTTGTTCAGCGGCCCCAATAAGGAGATAAGGGACCGGCCCCTAAAACGTTCTTTCTCAGATATCTCAAGAACGGAATCGAATTTCTAAACACTTGTTGAACAAAATGTCTTAAATATTAAACGACCTTTCATTTGGTACCAAGAAAAAAGGGCTGGCCCCTCAAACTAGGGACCTAAAGGGCTCTAAAGTCTTTTATCTATAACCATTTACTGAGGGATATTTTGTAATAAATTATAGAAGCAAATATGTTTATCTTACAGTTATGTAGCCTAACAGTATTATGATTTTCTACTGTGTTACGTAATTAGGGGTTTTTAGGGGTCAAAAGTCCAAAGTTTTGAACACCTATAACTCAAAAAGGAAAAATATTTTTTTACAATATGCAACCTTCAAAATTTTGTACAGCGGCCCCAATAAGGAGATAAAGGACAGGCCCCTAAAATGTTCTTTCTCGGATATCTCAAGAACGGTATCGAATTAACACTTGTTGAGCAAAATGTCTTTAAAAGTAAATGACCTTTCATTTGATATTAATAAAAAGGGGCTGACCCCTCAAATAAGAGACCAAGAGGGGTATAAATGTTTTCAACTAAACACCTGAAACAAAATAGTATCTGGCCCGTAGAATGTAGACCATTTTCTTCTATTTTAAATCATGTTTAGCTGTTAAATAGCAAAATCAAGGTAGTACATGTATCTCAAATTCTAAAATCAGACGGAAGACCTCCTCGTTGCTCGCAACGAGATCGTGTCTAGTTCTATATTCTTTTTCTTTATTTTTCTGACTTTTTTGAAGCTTCATATCTTTAAAAGTTTTCACCAGATTTCAATGAAACTTTCATAGGTTACCTGGCATAGTCGTCCTTCAAAGATGTAAAAGTTTCCATTACAACGTCACCTCCATTTTTACGTTACGTCAATTTTAAAATTTTCAAAAAGTGATTTTGTCCAGGGCGTTTTTCAAAAACGCTTTAAGATAGAGATTTGAAATTTTCTGTGTTTATACATTTATCATTTTTATTGAGACATAAGGCTGGAATTCACATTCCGTCACTTCCGGTCTTAACCTGAAGTCTTTTAAAATTTTCGAAATTTCCAATTTTTTGTTTTAATTTTTAAAGTTTATGATCTTTGTAGAATTTATAATCCTGAATACGAAACTGAAATCCGTTTTTAAATCGGACGATGCATTGCAGAGATATTATGGTTCAAAAATTGATTTTTCCGGAAATTTTGATTCTGCGTTCTTGGTTTAAAAAATAGCGTTAAGTTCAAAGTGAAATTAACTCGTGCCAAAAATAATTCGATTTTTGTTAAGTCGTACTTTGACACATTTTTTGTTAAGTCGTTCTTGAAATCGTAAAGTTTTTTGTTAATTCGTACTCAAAATCATTCGGATTTTGTTAAGTCGTACCAAGAATTATTCGATTTTTTATCTTTTTGTTTTAGTTACTCTTGTTATTGGTTTAAGAACGTTGCTCCTTACAGGATTATTTAGCTTTACTCTCGACATTAACGGAAGACCCACTCGTTGCTTTGCAACGAGCTTTGCTCTAGTTCTTATTATTAAGGTCTTCCGTTTCCAACGGAAGACCTTGTACTGATTCTGATGGTAATTCTTCATTATTAGGGTCTTCCGTTTCCAACGGAAGACCCTCTTGTTATTCTACGGTTTCTTTTTATTATTATTTTATATTTTTCCTCTGACATTTTTCGAGAGCTATAACTCAAGAACTATTCAATCGATTTTAACCAAATTCACAGGACTGATAGAGCATTCAAAGTACTTTCGATTATAAAATTTTGAGCTGAGACGTCACTTCCGGTTGGAGATTTTGAAGATTTTGTGAATTTTTAAGGACCATTTTGTCCACTCCTCCGAAACTAATGGTAATAAAAACGTGAAACTTTCAGGAATATGTAGATGGATGTCTGTAGATGATCCTCTGTATTTGACATTGTGGAAAATGCGCAAGGCGCCGAAGCTCGCCCGAGGTCGAAAATTAGCACCAAATTTTTTGGCAAAATTTTACCACGTTTTGTAAAATATCTTTTAACTTGTTAATATTTTGTTAAAACAAGTAAAGCAAAAGTTGTTTTAATTTGCACGGGCTTTTATTTGATATTAAGAAAAAGGGGCTGGCCCCTCAAACTAGGGGCCAAGAGGGCTCTAAAGTCTTTTTGCAATAACTCTTTACTGATCAATAATTTGCTATTAATTATAGAAGCGAAAATGTTTATTGTACAGTTGTTTATCTATACAGTACCACATTTTAATCATATGTTACGTAATTAGGGGTTTCAAGGGGCCAGAAGTCCAAAACTTTGATAATTAATATCTAGAAAAGGAGAAATATTTTGAAAAGCATTGTAGAAGAAAAAATGCTTAAAATAATGTTCTCAACAATATCCTGCCTAAAAAAAATTGTTGGTGGCCCCATTAAGGAGTTTAAGGGTCGGCCCCTAAAACACATTAGTTCAGATATCTCTAGAACGGTCAACAATTCCTGAACACTTGTTGAACAAAATATGTTTATATTTGCGAGATCTTTCTTTTGATATCAAGAAAAAAGGGCTGGCCCCTTAAATTAGGGGCCAAGAGGGCTCTTAAGTCTATTAATAATAACTTTTTAATGAAAAATAATTTGTTATATATTATAGGAGCAAAAATATTCTTTGTACAGTTATTTATCTATACAGTACCATACCTAAGTCATATGTTACGTAATACGGGGTTTCAAGGGGCCAGAAGTCCAAAACTTTGATCATTAATATCTAGAAAAGTAGAAATATTTTGGAAAGCATTGTAGAAGAAAAGTTGCTCAAAATAATGCTTTTAACAATTTGATCCCTAAATTTTTTTTGTTGGTGGCCCCATTAAGGAGTTTA
Source organism: Magallana ariakensis (assembly GCA_020458035.1). Classification (NCBI taxonomy): domain Eukaryota; kingdom Metazoa; phylum Mollusca; class Bivalvia; order Ostreida; family Ostreidae; genus Magallana; species Magallana ariakensis. The sequence goes on from CM035816.1 coordinate 34,130,257, forward strand.
AGGGTCGGCTCCTAAAACACAGTTGTTCAGATATCTCTAGACGGTTAACAATTTGTGAACAGTTGTTGAACAAAATATGTTTATATTTGCGAAACCTTTTATTTGATATCAAGAAAAAGGGACTGACCCCTCAAATTAGGGGCCAGGAGGGCTACAAAGTCTTTTCATAATAACTATTTACTGAAAAATAATTTGTTATTAATTATAGAAGGAAAAATGTTCAACTTAATATGCTTAATGCAAATCTGAAATCCGTTTTAAAATCGGACAATGCATTACAGAGGTATAGGGGTTTAAAACTTTATTTTTCCGGTAATTATGATTCCACATTCTTGGTTAAGAAAATAGTGTTATGTTCAAAGTTCAATTAGCTCGTACCTAAAATAATTCGATGATTGTTTTATCGTACTTAAACACATTCGGATTTTTATTTGTAAAGTCGTTCTTGATATTGATAAGGTTTTTGTTAATTCGTACTTAAAGTCATTCGGATTTTGTAAAGTCGTACCAAGAATTATTCGATTTTTATATCTTTTTGTTTTAAAACTCCTGGTATTGGTTTTAGAGCTCTGCTTCTTACAGGAACATCTAGCTTTTCTTTCGACATTAACGGAAGACCCATCGTTGCTTTGCAACGAGCTTTGCTCTAGTTTTATATTATTATTTTTCCTCTGACATTTTTTGAGCGCTATAACTCAAAAACTATTTGGGCGATTTTCACCAAATTTACAGAACTGATAGAAAATTGAACGTGCTTGCTTATATAAAATTTTGAGCTGATAACGTCACTTCCGGTTTGAGATTTTTAAGATTTTGTAAATTTTTAAGGTGCATTTTGTACACGTAACTCCTCCGAAAGTAATGGTAATAAAAACGTGAAACTTACAGGAATATGTAGATGGATGTCTGTAGATGATCCTCTGTATTTGACATTGTGGAAAATGCGCAAGGCGCCGAAGCTCGCCCGAGGTCGAAAATTAGCACCAAAATTTTTGGCAAAATTTTAACACGTTTTGTAAAATATCTTTTAACCTGTAAATAATTTGTTTAAACATGTAATGCAAAAGTTGTTTCAATTTCCAAGGGCTTTCTTCTGATATTAAGAAAAAGGGGTTGGCCCCTCAAATTAGGGGCCAAGAGTGCTCTAAAGTTTTTTCGCAATAACTCTTTACTGAACAATAATTTGTTATCAATTATAGAAGCAAAAATGTTTATTGTACAGCTGTTTATCTATACATTATTACACTTTAATCATATGTTACGTAATTAGGGGTTTCAAGGGGCCAGAAGTCCAAAACTTTGATCATTAATATCTAGAAAAGGAGAAATATTTTAAGAAGCATTGTAGAACAAAAAACTTACAATAACGTTCTCAACAATATGCTACCTAAAAAAAATTTGTTAGTGGCCCCAGTAAGGGGTTTAAGGGTCGGCCCCTAAAACACATTAGTTCAGATATCTTTAAAACGGTCAACAATTCCTGAACACTTGTTGAACAAAATATGTTTATATTTGCGAGACCTTTCATTTGATATAAAAAAAAAAGGGGCTGGCCCCTTAAATTAGGGGCCAAGAGGGCTCTTAAGTCTATTTATAATAACTTTTTACTGAAAAAAAAATTGTTATATATTATAGAAGCAAATATATTCATTGTACAGCTATTTATCTATACAGTACCATACCTTAATCATATGTTATGTAATTAGGGGTTTCAACGGGCCAGAAGTCCAAAACTTTGATCATTAATATCTAAAAAAGGAGAAATATTTTGAAAAGCATTGTAGAAGAAAAGTTGCTCAAAATAATGTTCTTAATAAAATGATACCTAAAAAAATTTTGTTGGTGGCCCCGGTAGGGATTTAAAGGGTCGGCCCCTAAAACGCAGTTGTTCAGATATCTCTAGAACGGTTAACAATTTGTGAACACTTGTTGAACAAAATATGTTTATATTTGCGAGACCTTTCATTTGATATCAAAAAAAGGGGCTGGCCCCTCAAATTAGGGGCCAGGAGGGCTACAAACTCTTTTAATAATAACTATTAACTGAAAAAGGGGCTGACTCCTCAAATTAGGGGGCAGGATGGCTACAAAGTCTTTTAATAATAAAAATTTTTAAACGATAATTTGTTATACATCACGGAAGCTAAAATAAGAGCCTATTAAGCTTAATTTAAATCTAAAATCCGTTTTAAAATCAGATGATGCAATACTTAGATATTTAGGTTCTAATATTAATTTTCCTGGAAAATTTGATTCCACAATCTTGGTTAAGAAAATAATGTTATGTTCAAGGCGAGATTACCTCGTACCTAAAATAATTCGATAATTGTTAAATCATACTTAAACACATTCGGATCTGTTTAAGTCTTGAAATCAATAAGGTTTTCATTAATTCGTACTTAGAACCATTCGGATTTTGTTAACTCGTACCAAGAATAATTCGATTTTTTCTTTTTGTTTTAGTTTCTCATGTTTATTGGTTTAAGAATTCTGCTTCTTAGAATAACTTCTAGCTTTACTTTCGACATTAACGGAAGACCCACTCGTTGCTTTGCAACGAGCTTTGCTCTAGTTCTTTATTAGGGTCTTCCGTTTCGAACGGAACACCCTCTTGTTATTCTATTGATTATTTTTATTAGGGTCTTCCGTTTCCAACGGAAGACCCTATTGTTATTCTACGGTTTCTTTTTCTTTATTAGGGTCTTCCGTTTCCGACGGAAGACCCTCTTGTTTTTCTACTGTTTCTTTCTTTTATTATTATTAGGGTCTTCCGTCTTCAGCGGAAGACCCTTCTATTATTCTATTGTTTCTTTTACACTTTTTAGGGTCTTCCGTTTCCAACGGAAGACCCTCTTGTTATTCTACGGTTTCTTTTTCTTTATTATTAGGGTCTTCCGTTTCCAACGGAAGACCCTCTTGTTATTCTATTGTTTCTTTTTATTAGGGTCTTCCGTTTCCAACGGAAGACCCTCTTGTTATTCTATTGTTTTTTAGGGTCTTCCGTTTCCAACGGAAGACCCTCTTGTTATTCTACGGTTTCTTTTTCTTTATTATTATTATTCTTTTTTTTCTTTTTCTGACTTTTTTGGAGCGTTATTTCTCAAAAACTATTCAACTGATTTGCACGAAATTTTCAGGACTGATTTAGCATCATCGGCGCTACATATTGTCAAATTTTCAAATGATGACGTCACTTCCGGTTTCAGATATTGACGATTTTGTAAATTTTTAAGGGTCATTTTGTCCACGCATCTCCTCCGAAACTAATCAAGATAGAAGCTTGAAACTTTTCCAGGATTGTAGATTAAAGTCTGAAGTTGTACCCCCCTGCTTCCAATTATTAAAATTGCGCAAGGCCTCGAAGCTCGCCTGAACCTGAAAATTAGGACCAAATTTTTTCACGAAATTTTCGAACATTTTCTCTAATATCTTTTGATGTATAAATATTTTGTTAAAACATGTAATGCAAAAGTTGTTTAAATTTCTACGGGCTTTCATTTGATATCAAGAAAAAAGGGCTGGCCCCTCAAATTAGGGGCCAAGAGGGCTCTAAAGTCTTTTTGCAATAACTCTTTACTGAACAATAATTTGTTATCAATTATAGAAGCAAAAATGTTTATTGTACAGCTGTTTATCTATACAGTACCACACCTTAATCATATGTTACGTAATAAGGGGTTTCAAGGGGCCAGAAGTCCAAAACTTTGATCATTAATATCTAGAAAAGGAGAAATATTTTGAAAAGCATTGCAGAAGAAAAAATGCTTAAAATAATGTTCTCAACAATATGCTACCTAAAAAAAATTTGTTGGTGGCCCCAGTAAGGAGTTTAAGGGTCGGCCCCTAAAACACATTAGTTCAGATATCTCTAAAACGGTCAACAATTCCTGAACACTTGTTGAACAAAATATGTTTATATTTGCGAGACCTTTCATTTGATATCAAGAAAAAAGGGCTGGCCCCTTAAATTAGGGGCCAAGAGGGCTCTTAAGTCTATTAATAATAACTTTTTACTGAAAAATAATTTGTTATATATTATAGAAGCAAAAATATTCTTTGTACAGTTATTTATCTATACAGTACCATACCTAAGTCATATGTTACGTAATTAGGGGTTTCAAGGGGCCAGAAGTCCAAAACTCTGATCAGTAATAGCTAGAAAAGTAGAAATATTTCGAAAAGCATTGTAGAAGAAAAGTTGCTCAAAATAATGTTTTTAATAATATAATACCTAAAATTTTTTTGTTAGTGGCCCCATTAAGGAGTTTAAGGGTCGGCCCCTAAAACACAGTTGTTCAGATATCTCTAGAACGGTTAACAATTCGTGAACAGTTGTTAAACAAAATATGTTTATATTTGCAAGACCTTTCATTTGATATCAAGAAAAAGGGGCTGGCCCCTCAAATTAGGGGCCAGGAGGGCTACAAAGTCTTTTAATAATAACTTTTTACTGAAAAATAATTTGTTATATATTATTGAAGCAAAAATGTTCAACTTATTAAGCTTAATTTAAATCTGAAATCCGTTTCAAAATCGGACAATGCATTACAGAGATATAGGGGTTTAAAAATTGATTTTTCCGGAAATTTTGATTCCACATTCTTGGTTAAGAAAATAGTGTTATGTTCAAAGTTAAATTAACTCGTACCTAGAATGATTCGATATTTGTTAAGTCTTTCTTAAACACATTCGGATTTTTTTTGGTCAAGTCGTTCTTGAAATCGTTAATGTTTTTGTTAATTCGTACTTAAATTCATTCGGATTTTGTTAAGTCGTACCAAGAATTATTCGATTTTTTATATCTTTTCGTTTTAAAACTCCTGGTATTGGTTTTAGAGCTCTGCTTCTTACAGGAACATCTAGCTTTTCTTTCGACATTAACGGAAGACCCACTCGTTGCTTTGCAACGAGCTTTGCTCTAGTTTTATTATTATTATTCTTTTTCTTTTTTCTTCTGACTCCGTTTTGGCTTTATATCTCAAAAACTACTCAACCGATTTTCATGAAATTTTCAGAGATTATGAGGAATTATTGTCCCTCAACGCCTTTAAAAGCTGAAAGATGACGTCACTTCCGTTTTCATATTACGTCAATTTTAAATTTTTCAAAAAGCGATTTTGTCCAGGCATTTTCTTTTAAACGGTTATATATAGAGATTTGAAATTTTCACTGATTGTATATTTCTCGATTTATTTAGGGCGTTTTGACAAAAAATCAGAATCCGTCACTTCCGGTCGAAACCGGAAGTTAATAAAATTTTTCGAAAAAATAAATTTTTTGATCAATTCAAAAACGTGTACGTGTTTTGTAGAACTTATTTAGCTGAATCTAACACTGAAATCCGTTTTAAAATCGGATGATGCATCGCTGACATATAAGCGTTTGAAAATTGATTTTTCCGGAAATTTTGATTCCGCGTTCTTGGTTAAAAAAATAGTCTTATGTTTAAAGTTAAATTAACTCGTACCTAAAATATTTCGAAAAATTGATAAGTCGTACTTGAACACATTCGGATTTTTTTGTTAAGTCGTTCTTGAAATCGCAAATGTTTTTGTTAATTCGTACTTAAAATCATTCGGATTTTATTAAGTCGTACAGTCGTAAGAAATATTCGATTTTTTTACCTTTTTTTTTGTTACTTGTATATTATTGGTTTAAGAACTCTGGTTCTTACAGGAACTTTAAGCTCTACTTTCGACATTAACGGAAGACCCACTCGTTGCTTTGCAACGAGCTTTGCTCTAGTTATTATTATTATTAGGGTCTTCCGTTTCCAATGGAAGACCCTCTTGTTATTCTACTGTTTCTTTCTATTATTATTATTATTCTTAATATTCTTTTTCTGCCTTCTTTAAAGCTTTATTTCTCGAAAACTATTCATCCGATTTGCACCAAAAATTCAGGACTTATACAGTATCGTAGGGGACGAATGTTTTTAGTTACATTTTTTGATGACGTCACTTCCGGTTTAAGATATTGACGATTTAATGAAATTTTAAGGGTCATTTTGTCCACGCAACTCCTCTGAAACTATTCACGATAGAAAGTTGAATTTTTCAGGGATTGTAGATGAAAGTCTGTAGATGTACCGCATTGTTTTATAATGTGGATAATACTCAAGGCGTTGAAGCTCGCCTGAGGTCGAAAATTGACACCAATTTTTTTTACAAAAATTTTGCACATTTTCTGAAATATTTTTAAACCTGTAAATATTTTATTAAAACATGTAATGAAAAAGTTGTTTCTATTTCCACGGGCTTTCGTTTGATATCAAGAAAAAGGGGCTGGCCCCTCAAATTAGGGGCCAAGAGGGCTCTAAAGTCTTTTTGCAATAACTCTTTACTGAACAATAATTTGTTATCAAGTATAGAAGCAAAAATGTTTATTCTACAGCTTTTTATCTAAACAGTACCATACCTAAGTCATATGTTACGTAATTAGGGGTGTCAAGGGGCCAGAAGTCCAAAACTCTGATCATTAATATCTATATAAGGAGAAATATTTTGAAAAGCATTGTAGAAGGAAAGTTGCTCAAAATAATGTTTTTAACAATATGATACCTAAAAATTTGTTGTTGGTGGCCCCATTAAGGAGTTTAAGGGTCGGCCCCTAAAACACAGTTGTTCAGATATCTCTAGAACGGTTAACAATTCGTCAACAGTTGTTACTGAAAAATAATTTGTTATATATTATTGAACCAAAAATGTTCAACTTATTAAGCTTAATTTAAATCCGTTTTAAAATCGGATGATGCATTACAGAGATATAGGAGTTTAAAGATTGATTTTTCCGGAAATTTTGATTCCACATTCTTGGTTAAAAAAATAGTGTTATGTTCAAAGTTAAATTAACTCGTACCTAGAATGATTCGATATTTGTTAAGACGTTTTTAAACACATTCGGATTTTTTTTTGTCAAGTCGTTCTTGAAATCGTTAAGGTTTTTGTTAATTTGTACTTAAAGTCATTCGGATTTTGTTAAGTCGTACCAAGAATTATTCGAATTTTTATATCTTTTTGTTTTAATTACTCCTGGTATTGGCTTTAGAGCTCTGCTTCTTACAGGAACATCTAGCTTTTCTTTCGACATTAACGGAAGACCCACTCGTTGCTTTGCAACGAGCTTTGCTCTAGTTTTTATTCTTTTTCTTTATTTTTCTGACTTTTTTGAAGCTTCATATCTTTAAAAGTTTTCAACTGATTTGAATGAAATTTTCAGAGGTTACGTGGGATTGTCGTCCCTCAAAGATGTTAAAGTTTCCATTACAACGTCACTTACGTTTTTTCGTTACGTCAATTTTAAAATTTTCCAAAAGTGATTTTGTCCAGGGCGTTTTTCAAAAACACTTTAAGATAGAGATTTGAAATTTTCTGTGTTTATACATTTATCATTTTTATTGGGACATAAGGCTGGAATTCACATTCCGTCACTTCCGGTCCAAACCGGAAGTCTTTTAAAATTTTCGAAATTTTCAATTTTTTGTATTAATTTAAAAAGTTGATGTTATTTGTAGAATTTATAATGCTAAATACGAAACTGAAATCCGTTTTTAAATCGGATGATGCATTGCAGAGATATTTGGGTTCAAAAATTGACTTTTCCGGAAATTTTGATTCCGCGTTCTTGGTTTAAAAAATAGCGTAAAGCTCAAAGTGAAATTAACTCGTACCAAAAATAATTCGATTCTTGTTAAGTCGTACTTTGACACATTTGGATTTTTTTTTGTTAAGTCGTTCTTGAAATTGTAAAGGTTTTTGTTAATTCGTACTAAAAATCATTCGGATTTTGTTAAGTCGTACCAAGAATTATTCGATTTTTATCTTTTTGTTTTAGTTACTGTTGTTATTGGTTTAAGTACGTTCCTCTTTACAGGAATATCTAGCTTTACTCTAGACATTAACGGAAGACCCACTCGTTGCTTTGCAACGAGCTTTGCTCTAGTTATTATTCTTTTTTTTCTTTTTCTGACTTTTTTTGAGCGTTATTTCTCAAAAACCATTCGACCGATTTGCACGAAATTTTCAGGACTGATTAAACATCATCAGCGCTACATATTGTCAAATTTTCAAATGATTACGTCACTTACGGTTTCAAATATTGACGATTTTGAAAATTTTTAAGGGTCATTTTGTCCACGCATCTCCTCCGAAACTAATCAAGATAGAAGCTTGAAATTTTTACAGGATTGTAGATTAAAGTCTGAAGTTGTACCCCCCTGCGCCCAATTATTAAAATTGCGCAAGGCCTCGAAGCTCGCCTGAACCTGAAAATTAGGACCAAATTTTTTCACAAAATTTTCGAACATTTTCTCAAATATCTTTTGATGTATAAATATTTTGTTAAAACATGTAATGCTAAAGTTGTTTCAATTTCAACGGGCTTTCATTTGATATCAAGAAAAAAGGGCTGGCCCCTCAAATTAGGGGCCAAGAGGGCTCTAAAGTCTTTTTGCAATAACTCTTTACTGAACAATAATTTGTTATCAATTATAGAAGCAAAAATGTTTATTGTACAGCTGTTTATCTAAACTGTACCACACCTTAATCATATGTTACGTAATTAGGGGTTTCAAGGGGCCAGAAGTCCAAAACTTCGATCATTAATATCTAGAAAAGGAGAAATATTTTGAAAAGCATTGTAGAAGAAAAAATGCTTAAAATAATGTTCTCAACAATATGCTACCTAAAAAAATTGTTGCTGGCCCCAGTAAGGAGTTTAAGGGTCGGCACCTAAAACACATTAGTTCAGATATCTCTAGAACGGTCTACAATTCCTGAACACTTGTTGAACAAAATATGTTTATATTTGCGAGATCTTTCATTTGATATCAAGAAAAAAAGGCTGGCCCCTTAAATTAGGGGCCAAGAGGGCTCTTAAATCTATTAATAATAACTTTTTAATGAAAAATAATTTGTTATATATTATAGAAGCAAAAATATTCTTTGTACAGTTATTTATCTATACAGTACCATACCTAAGTCATATATTACGTAATTAGGGGTTTCAAGGGGCCAGAAGTCCAAAACTCTGATCAGTAATAGCTAGAAAAGGAGAAATATTTTGAAAAGCATTGTAGAAGAAAAGTTGCTCAAAATAATGTTTTTAATAATATAATACCTAAACCTTTTTTGTTGGTGGCCCCATTAAGGAGTTTAAGGGTCGGCCCCTAAAACACAGTTGTTCAGATATCTCTAGAACGATTAACAATTCGTGAACAGTTGTTGAACAAAATATGTTTATATTTGCGAGACCTTTCATTTGATATCAAGAAAAAGGGACTGGCCCCTCAAATTTGGGGCCAGGAGGGCTACAAATTCTTTTAATAAGAACTATTTACTGAAAAATAATTTGTTATATATTATTGAAGGAAAAATGTTCAACTTATTAAGCTTAATTTAAATCTGAAATTAAATTTAAAATCGGACAATGCATTACAGAGATATATGGGTTTAAAAATTGATTTGTCTGGATATTTTGATTCCACATTCTTGGTTAAGAAAATAGTGTTATGTTCAAAGTTAAATTAACTCGTACCTAGAATGATTCGATATTTGTTAAGTCGTTCTTAAACACGTTCGGATTTTTTTTGTCAAGTCGTTCTTGAAATCGGTAAGAGTTTTGTTAATTCGTACTTAAAGTCATTCGGATTTTGTTAAGTCGTACCAAGAATTATTTGATTTTTTATATCTTTTTGTTTTAAAACTCCTGTTATTGGTTTTAGAGCTCTGCTTCTTACAGGAACATCTAGCTTTTCTTTCGACATTAACGGAAGACCCACTCGTTGCTTTGCAACGAGCTTTGCTCTAGTTTTTTCTTTTTTTTTTCTTTACAAATTTTGTGCAGAAGATTTCTCGGAGATGGGTCGTCCGATTTTGGTCAAATTTTCAGGATTGATCTCTCATTATCTGAAGTTTGTACCCTATTCTGGATTTCGTAAAAATCACTTCCGGTTCGGACTTATCCGCCATTTTGTCATTTTTTTTAAAATTGTTGTCCACGTATCTCCTCAAAAACGAGCAAAGATAGAAAACTAAAATTTTCAGGAATGATAGAGGACATGAACGTCTAGCCTCACGAGGAAAATCATTGTTCGGAAATTCCGAGTACGGAAGCTACAGTACCCGCAACGTTATTTTTTACAATCCTATGCTATCGTATCGTGTATCAATCCTATCATATCGTGCGTGTATACTGTTCTATCGTGCGTTAATGCTATCGTATCGTGCGTGTATGCTGTTCTATCGTGCGTTAATCCTATCCTATCGTGCGTGAATCCTATCAGGTTTATCGTTCATTTTTATCAGTTTTTCCGTTTTTCCTATCGTGTTAATCGTTTTGTGCCTTTTCATAAGAAAGTAAATTTATTTCAAAGTTGCAAGTCGTTTAGTGCGCCGTATAAGAAAATTTATCGAACAAGAATTGTAAAATCCTACCCAGCATTCTATTATAATACTAATTTCTTAATATTTTAGATCAAATTTAACCAATATTACATGTTAATCATATTTGTAAGCATTTGAAATAAAAAAAAATATGTAAACTATCGAAGTTCTTAAGAACAAAGTAACATATTTACCTGTATATCGAATATATTAAATCGTACGCGAAGTGTATACCTGCGTAAACATTAACTTTTATGCAATATAATTCGTTTTTTTATGCATCATATTTTACAGAAATAAAAGTATTTATGATATAATTTATATTTAATTAAAACCAGAGTTGTATTTTAATTGAACCCGTTATTTTCCGTGTGATATTTGATTTTGGGCTGAAATGTTCTCGGCAATCGGCTACGGTGTGTGGTAATGAAAACAATGTGAACAAATCGTACGCGGAATGTATATGTGCGTAAATATTTATTTAACTTGTATGTTATATAATTCGTTTTTAATGCATCATTTTCTTATACAGAAAGAAATGTATTTATGATAGATTTTATGTTTACTTTAAACAAGAGTTGGATTTTTATAATTGAACCCGCTATTTTCTTTGTGTGATTTGATCTCGCATCTCTGCAATATTCGCGGCGATCGGCTAGGGTGTTCGGTAATAAAGGAATGGTAACAATACAGAACATTTATTGATCATTTAAGCTCAAAATTTTTGTCAACAAAATTAACAGGTCATTTTTATACATTATATACATGTAAATGATGCAGCGATGATTAACAACTCGGCAATTGTTACTAAAAAGAAATTCCACGTAAATCTTTATTCGTACGTGTTCTTTCCAAAATTATGCCATTATCATGTTATTCATAAAGATCGTTTAAAGCGATTATACGTTTATCTTGAACATCGTTTATCCTTTCCTATCGTGTATCAATCCTATCATATCGTGCGTGTATACTGTTCTATCGTGCGTTAATGCTATCGTATCGTGCGTGTATACTGTTCTATCGTGCGTTAATCCTATCCTATCGTGCGTGAATCCTTTCCTATCGTTTATCTTGTAAAAAATAACGTTGCGGGTACTGTAGCTGGGGTCAAAATATAGGACACGTTTTTGACGAATTCTCCTTGTCCACGCATCTCCTCAAAAACGAGCAAAAATAGGAAGCGGAAATTTTATGGAATGATAGAGGACATAATAGTCTAGCCACAGGAGGAAAATGAAAGTCCGGAAATTCCAAGTACGGAAGCTAGCTGGGGTCAAAATTTAGTACACGTTTTTGACGAATTCTATTTGTCCACGCATCCCCTCAAAAACGAGTAAAGATAGAAAGCTGAAATTTTACAGAATGGTAGAGGATATGAAAATCTAGCCTCACAAGGAAAATCATTGTTCGGAAATTCCGAATACGGAAGCTAGCTGGGTTTAAAATATAGGACACATTTTCGATGAGTTTTCTTTGTCCACGCATCTATTTAAAAGCGAGTAAAGATAGAAAGCTAAAATTTTCAGGATTGATAAAGGACATGATAGTCTAGCCTCACGAGAAAAATCATTTTCTGGAAATTCCGAGTAGGGAAGCTAAATTTTTAACCTCGAATCAATTGTGTTATAATGACCTCAGACTAATTTTAAAACATAATATCTAAGTTGCACTTACAATCAATTCTGCGTCTAATGAAATCTTTTTTAAATTGATTGGATGAAAATTAATTTTTTCAAAATTGTTAAATCTCATTTAAATCGTGTTAAAATGACCTCAGACTAATGTTAAAACATGATATCTAAGTTGCGCTTACAATTCTGCGTCTAATGACATCTTTCTCCAATTGATTGGATAAAATTTAAATTTTTCAAAAAATTTAAACTCATTTAAATCAAGTTTAAATGACCTCAGATTAGTTTTAAAACATGATATTTAAGTTGCGCTTATAATTCTGCGTCTAATGACATCTTTATTGAATTGATTTGACGAAATTTAAATTTTTCAAAAAATTCAAATTTAATTAAATCGTGTTAAAATGACCTCAGACTAATCTTAAAACATGATATCTAAGTTGCGCTTACAATTCTGCGTCTGATGACATCTTTCTCAAATTGATTGGATGATTTTAAACTTTTTTAAAATATTAAATTTAATTAAATCGCGTTTAAATGACCTCAGACTAATTTTAAAACATGATATCTAAGTTGCGCTTATAATTCTGCGTCTAATGAAGTCTTTCTTGAATTGATTGGATGATTTTAAATTTTTTAAAAATATTAAATTTAATTAAATCGCGTTTAAATGACATCAGACTAATTTTAAAACATGATATCTAAGTTGCGCTTATAATTCTGCGTCTAATGACGTCTTTCTCGAATTGATTGGATGAAATTTAAATTTTTTTAAAAATTTGAACTCATTTAAATTGTGTTAAAATGACATCAGACTAATTTTAAAACATGATATCTAAGTTGCGCTTATAATTCTGCGTCTAATGACATCTTTTTCGAATTGATTAGATAATATTTAAATTTTTGAAAATTTTAAAATTTAATTAAATCGTGTTTTAATGACCTCAGACTAATTTTAAAACATGATATCTAAGTTGCGCTTATAATTCTGCATCTAATGACATCTTTCTCGAATTGATTGGATGAAATTTAAATTTGTCAAACAATTTAAACTTATTTAAATTGTGTAAAAATGACATCATACTAATTTTAAAATATGATATCTAAGTTGCGCTTATAATTCTGCATCTAATGACATCTTTCTCGAATTGATTGGATAAAATTTAAATTTTTCAAACAATTTAAACTCATTTAAATTGTGTTAAAATGACATCATACTAATTTTAAAACATGATATCTAAGTTGCGCTTATAATTCTGCATCTAATGACATCTTTCTCGAATTGATTGGATAAAATTTAAATTTTTCAAACAATTTAAACTCATTTAAATTGTGTTAAAATAACATCATACTAATTTTTAAACATGATATCAAAGTTGCCCTTATAATCCTGCATCTAATGACATCTTTCTCGACTTGATTGGATAATATTTAATTTTTTCAAAAATTTTAAATTTAATTAAATCGTATTAAAATGACCTCAGACTAGTTTTAAAACATGATATCTAAGTTGCGCTTATAATTCTGCGTCTGATGACATCTTTCTCGAATTGATTGGATGAAATTTAAATTTTTTTAAAACTTAAAATTTAATTAAATCGTGTTAAAATGACATCAGACTAATTTTAAAACGTGATATCTAAGTTGCGTTTATAATTCTGCGTCTAATGACATCTTTCTCGAGTTGATTGGGTAATATTTAAATTTTTCAAAAAATTAAAATTTAATTAAATCGTGTTTTAATGACGTCAGACTAATTTTAAAACATGATATCTAAGTTGCGCTAATAAATCTGCTTCTAATGACATCTTTATCGAATTGATTGGATGATTTTTAATTTTTTCAAAATTTTAAATTTAATTAAATCGCGTTTAAATGACCTCAGACTAATTTTAAAACATGATATCTAAGTTGCGCTTATAAATCTGCGTCTAATGACATCTTTCTCCAATTGATTGGATGAAATTTAAATTTTTCAAACAATTTGAACTCATTTAAATCGTGTTAAAATGACATCATACTAATTTTAAAACATGATATCTAAGTTGCGCTTATAATATTGCGTCTAATGACATCTTTCTCCAATTGATTGGATAATATTTAAATTTTTCAAAAATTTTAAATTTAATTAAATCGTGTTTAAATGACCTCACACTAATTTTAAAACATAATATCTAAGTTGCGCTTATAATTCTGCGTCTGATGACATCTTTCTCGAATTGATTGGATGAAATTTAATTTTTTAAAACTTAAAATTTAATTGGATCGTGTTTAAATGACCTAAGACTAATTTTAAAACATTATATCTAAGTTGCGCTTATAATTCTGCGTCTGATGACATCTTTCTCGAATTGATTGGATGAAATTTAATTTTTTAAAACTTAAAATTTAATTGGATCGTGTTAAAATGACCTCAGACTAGTTTTAAAACACGATATCTAAGTTGCGCTTATAATTCTGCGTCTGATGACATCTTTCTCAAATTGATTGGATGAAATTTAAATTATTCAAAATTTTTAAACTCTTTTAAATCGTGTTAAAATGACATCAAACTAATTTTAAACATGATATCTAAGTTGCGGTTGCGATTCTGCGTCTGATGACATCTTTCTCGAATTAATTGGATGAAATTTAAATTTTTCAAAATTTTTAAACTCATTTAAATGGTGTTAAAATGACATCAAACTAATTTTAAACATGATATCTAAGTTGCGCTTGCAATTCTGCGTTTGATTGTATGATATCTCGTTCAAAATCTTTGGATGAATCATAGGATTTTCGAAATTTCAAACTCATTTAAATCGAGTTAACATGACATCAAACAGATTTAAATCTCAGTCAAAAATCTCATTTCATTGCATCTGCTGAAAAATTGGACGGAAGACCCAGTCGTTGCTCGCAACGAGATCGCGTCTAGTTAGGGTCTTCCGTTTCCAACGGAAGACCCTCTTGTTATTCTATGGTTTCTTTTTATTATTAGGGTCTTCCGTTTCCAACGGAAGACCCTCTTGTTATTCTACGGTTTCTTTTTCTTTATTAGGGTCTTCCGTTTCCAACGGAAGACCCTCTTGTTATTCTACGGTTTCTTTTTATTATTAGGGTCTTCCGTTTCCAACGGAAGACCCTCTTGTTATTCTACGGTTTCTTTTTATTATTATTAGGGTCTTCCGTTTCCGACGGAAGACCCTCTTGTTTTTCTACTGTTTCTTTCTATTATTATTATTAGGGTCTTCCGTTTCCAACGGAAGACCCTCTTGTTATTCTATTGATTATTTTTATTATTATTATTTTTTTTCTGACTTTTTCCGGACGCTATTACTCGTGAACTACTGGACCGATTTGCATAAAATTTGCAGGACTGATAGAACATCAAAAGTACTTGAGTTTATTAAATTTTGGGTTGATGACGTCACTTCCGGTTTGAGATTTTGAGGATTTAGTGAATTTTTAAGGACCATTTTGTCCACCTAACTCCTCCAAAACTAATAAAGATAAAAACATGAAACTTTCAGGGATAGTAGATGAATGTCTGTAGATGATTCTCTGGGTTTGATATTGTGGAAAATGCGCAAGGCGCCGAAGCTCACCCGAGCTCGAAAATTGGCACCAAATTTTTTCACAAAATTTTTGCACATTTTCTAAATTATTTCTGAATGTGTAAATAATTTGTTAAGACATGTAATGCAAAAGTTGTTCAAATTTACACGCTCTTTCATTTGATATCATAAAAAAGGGGCTGGCCCCTCACATAAGGGGCCAAGAGGGCTCTAAAGAATTTAATTAATAACTCTTTACTGAAAAATAATTTGTTATTAAGTATAGAAGCAAAAATGCTTATTGTGCAGCTGTTTATCTACATAGTACCATACTGAAATCATATGTTACGTAATTAGGGGTTTTAAGGGGCCAGAAGTCCAAAACTTTGATCATTTATATCCGAAAAAGGAGAAATATTTTGTGAAACATTGTAGAAGAAAAGTTGCTCAAAATAATGTTGTCAACCTTATGCTACTTTTAAATTTTTTGTCTTTGGCCCCATTAAGGAGTTTAAGGGTCGGCCCCTAAAACATAGTTGTTCAGATATCTCTAGAATGGTTAACAATTCGTGAACAGTTGTTGAACAAAATATGTTTATATGCGAGACCGTTCATTTGATATCAAGAAAAAGGGGCTGGCCCCTCAAATAAGGGGCCAGGAGGGCTACAAAGTCTTTAAATAATAACTATTTACTGAAAAATAATTTGTTATATATCATTGAAGCAAAAATGTTCACCTCATTAAGCTTAATTAAAATCTGAAATCCGTTTTAAAATCGGACGATGCATTACAGAGATACAGGGGTTTAAAAATTGATTTTTCCGGAAATTTTGATTCCACATTCTTGGTTAAGAAAATAGTGTTATGTTCAAAGTTAAATTAACTCGTACCTAGAATGATTCGATATTTGTTAAGACGTTCGGATTTTTTTTGTCAAGTCGTTCTTGAAATCGTTAAGGTTTTTGTTAATTTGTACTTAAAGTCATTCGGATTTTGTTAAGTCGTACCAAGAATTATTTGATTTTTTTTATCTTTTTGTTTTAATTACTCCTGGTATTGGCTTAAGAGCTCTGCTTCTTACAGGAACATCTAGCTTTTCTTTCGACATTAACGGAAGACCCACTCGTTGCTTTGCAACGAGCTTTGCTCTAGTTATTCTTAATATTCTTTTTCTGCCTTCTTTAAAGCTTTATTTCTCGAAAACTATTCACTCGATTTGCACCAAATTTTCAGGACTTATAGAGCATCGGAGGGGATAAATGTTTTCAGTTAAATTTTTTGATGACGTCACTTCCGGTTTAAGATATTGACGATTTAATGAAATTTTAAGGGTCATTTTGTCCACGCAACTCCTCTGAAACTATTCATGATAGAAAGTTGAAATTTACAGGGATTGTAGATGAAAGTCTGTAGATGTACCGCATTGTTTTAAAATATGGATAATACGCAAGGCGTTGAAGCTCGTCTGAGGTCGAAAATTGGCACCAATTTTTTTCACAAAAATTTTGCGCATTTTCTGAAATATTTTTAAAACTGTAAATATTTTGTTAAAACATGTAACGGAAAAGTTGTTTAAATTTCCACGGGCTTTCATTTGATATCAAGAAAAAAGGGCTGGCCCCTCAAATTTGGGGACAAGAGGTCTCTAAAGTCATTTTGCAATAACTCTTTACTGAACAATAATTTGTTATCAATTATAGAAGCAAAAATGTTCATTGTACAGCTGGTTATCTATACAGTACTACACCTTAATCCTATGTTACGTAATTAGGGGTTACAAGGGGCCAGAAGTCCAAAACTTTGATCATTAATATCTAGAAAAGGAGAAATATTTTGAAAAGTATTGTAGAACAAAAAATGCTTACAATAATGTTCTCAACAATATGCTACCTAAAAAAAATTGTTGGTGGCCCCAGTAAGGAGTTTAAGGGTCGGCCCCTAAAACACATTAGTTCAGATATCTCTAGAACGGTCAACAATTCCTGAACACTTGTTGAACAAAATATGTTTATATTTGCAAGATCTTTCATTTGATATCAAGAAAAAAGGGCTGGTCCCTCACATTAGGGGCCAAGAGGGCTCTTAAGTCTATTAATAATAACTTTTTACTGAAAAATAATTTGTTATATATTATAGAAGCAAAAATATTCTTTGTACAGTTATTTATCTATACAGTACCATACCTAAGTCATGTGTTACGTAATTAGGGGTTTCAAGGGGCCAGAAGTCCAAAACTCTGATTATTAATATCTAGAAAAGGAGAAATATTTTGAAAAGCATTGTAGAAGAAATGTTGCTCAAAATAATGTTTTTAATAATATAACACCTAAAACTTTTTTGTTGGTGGCCCCAGTCAGGAGTTTAAGTGTCGGCCCCTAAAACATAGTTGTTCAGATATGTCTAGAACGGTTAACAATTCGTGAACAGTTGTTGAACAAAATATGTTTATATTTGCGAGACCTTTCATTTGATATCAAGGAAAAAGGGCTGACCCCTCAAATTAGGGGCCAGGAGGGCTACAAAGTCTTTAAATAATAACTTTTTACTAAAAAATAATTTGTTAATAACTATAGAAGCAAAAATGTTCAACTCATTAGGCCTAATATAAATCTGAAATCCGTTTTAAAATCGGACGATGCATTACAGAGATATAGGGGTTTAAAAAATTGATTTTTCCGGAAATTTTGATTCCACATTCTTGGTTAAGAAAATAGTGTTATGTTCAAAGTCAAATTAACTCGTACCTAAAATAATTCGATGATTGTTAAATGTACTTAAACACATTCGGATTTTTACTTGCAAAGTCGTTCTTCATATTGATAAGGTTTGTGTTAATTCGTACTTAGAATCATTCGGATTTTGTTAACTCGTACCAAGAATAATTCGATTTTTTCTATTTGTTTCTCATGTATATTGGTTTAAGAATTCTACTTCTTACAGGAACTTCTAGCTTTACTTTCGACATTAACGGAAGACCCACTCGTTGCTTTGCAACGAGCTTTGCTCTAGTTTTATATTATTTTTCCTCTGACATTTTTCGAGAGCTATAACTCAAAAACTATTTGGTCGATTTTCACCAAATTTACAGGACTGATAGAACGTATAACGTGCTTGCGATTATAAAATTTTGAGCTGATGACGTCACTTCCGGTTTGAGATTTTGAAGATTTTGTGAATTTTTAAGGACCATTTTGTCCACGTAACTCCTCCGAAACTAAAGGGTATAGAAACGTGAAACTTTCAGGAATATGTAGATGGATGTTTTTAGATGATCCTCTGTATTTGACATTGTGGAAAATGCACACGGCGCCGAAGCTCGCCCGAGGTCGAAAATTAGCACCAATTTTTTTGGCAAAATTTTAACACGTTTTGCAAAATATCTTTTAACCTGTTGATAATTTGTTAAAACAGGTCAGGCAAAAGTTGTTAAGATTTACACGGGCTTTTGTTTTGTTTTAAAAAAAAGGGGCTGACCCCTTTAATTAGGGGCCAGGAGGGCTCTAAAGTCTTTTTATTATAACTCTTTACTGAGCAATAATTTGTTATTAATTATAGAAGAAAAAATGTTCATTGTACAGTTGTTTATCTACACAGTACCTTATTTAAAACATTTGTTACGTAATTAGGGGTTTCAAGGGGCCAGAAGACCAAAACTTTGATCATTAATATCTTGAAAAGGCGAAATATTTTGAAAGGCAATGTTGAATAAAAGTTGCTTAAAATAATGTTCTTAAGAACATGGTACCTTAAAATTTATGGTCTATGGCCCCAGTAAGGAGTTTAAGGGTCGGCCCCTAAAATACTGTTGTTCAGATATCTCCAAATCGGTCAACAATTTCTGAACACTTATTCAACAAAATATGTTTATATTAATGAGATCTTTTATTTGATATCAAGAAAAAGGCGCTGGCCCCTCAAATTAGGGGCCAGGAGGGCTCTAAAGTCTTTTTATTATAACTCTTTACTGAAAAATAATTTGTTATTAATTATAGAAGGAAAAATGTTCATTGTACAGCTGTTCATCTATACAGAACCATACCAAAGGCATATGTTACGTAATAAAGGGTTTCAAGGGGCCAGAAGTCCAAAACTTTGATCATTATTATCTTGAAAAGGAGAAATATTTTGAAAAGCATTGTAGAACAAAAGTTGCTCAAAATAATGTTCTTAACAATGTGATACCTTAAAATTTTTCGTTGGTGGCCCCAGTAAGGAGTTGAAGGGTCGACCCCTAAAACACAGTTGTTCCGATATCTCCTTAACGATTAACAATTCGTGAACACTTGTTGAACAAAATATGTTTATATTTGCGAGACCTTTCAATTGATATAAAGAAAAAGGGTCTGACCCCTCAAATTAGGGGCCGGGAGGGTTACAAAGTCTTTTTATAGTAATCTTTTTTTAAAGCGATAATTTGTTATTCATCATAAAAGCAAAAATAAGAGCTTATTAAGCTTAACTTAAAACTGAAATCCTTTTTAAAATCGGCCGATGCTTTATAGAGATATAGGGGTTTAATAATTGACTTTTCCGGAAATTTTGATTCCACATTCTTGGTAAAGAAAATAGTGTTATGTTCAAAGTTAAATTAACTCGTACCTAAAATAATTCGAAAATTGTTAAATCGTACTTAAACACATTCGGATTTGTATTTTCTAAGTCGTTCTTGAAATCGATCATGTTTTTGTTAACTCGTACTTAGAATCATTCGGATTTTTGTTAACTCGTACCAAAAATAAATCAATTTTTTTTTTTTTGTTTTATTTACTTATGTTTATTGGTTTAAGAACTCTGCTTCTTAGAGAAACTTTTAGCTTTACATTCGACATTAACGGAAGACCCACTCGTTGCTTTGCAACGAGCTTTGCTCTAGTTATTCTTAATATTCTTTTTCTGCCTTCTTTAAAGCTTTATTTCTCGAAAACTATTCATCCGATTTGCACCAAATTTTCAGGACTTATACAGCATCGTAGGGGACGAATGTTTTTAGTTACATTTTTTGATGACGTCACTTCCGGTTTAAGATATTGACGATTTAATGAAATTCTAAGGGTCATTTTGTCCACGCAACTCCTCTGAAACTATTCACGATAGAAAGTTGAAATTTTCAGGGATTGTAGATGAAAGTCTGTAGATGTACCGCGTTGTTTTATAATATGGATAATACGCAAGGCGTTGAAGCTCGCCTGAGGTCGAAAATTGACCACAATTTTTTTTACAAAAATTTTGCACATTTTCTGAAATATTTTTAAACCTGTAAATATTTTGTTAAAACATGTAATGCAAAAGTTGTTTCTATTTCCACGGGCTTTCATTTGATATCAAGAAAAAGGGGCTGGCCCCTCAAATTAGGGGCCAAGAGGGCTCTAAAGTCTTTTTGCAATAACTCTTTACTGAACAATAATTTGTTATCAAGTATAGAAGCAAAAATATTTATTGTACAGCTTTTTATCTAAACAGTACCATACCTAAGTCATATGATACGTAATTAGGGGTTTCAAGGGGCCAGAAGTCCAAAACTCTGATCATTAATATCTATATAAGGAGAAATATTTTGAAAAGCATTGTAGAAGGAAAGTTGCTTAAAATAATGTTTTTAACAATATTATACCTAAATAATTGTTGTTGGTGGCCCCATTAAGGAGTTTAAGGGTCGGCCCCTAAAACACAGTTGTTCAGATATCTCTAGAACGGTTAACAATTCGTGAACAGTTGTTGAACAAAATATGTTTATATTTGCGAGACCTTTCATTTGATATAAAAAAAAGGGCTGACCCCTCAAATTAGGGGCCAGGAGGGCTTCAAAGTCTTTTAATAATAACTTTTTACTGAAAAATAATTTGTTACTATTAATAGAAGCAAAAAAGTTCAACTTTTTAAGCTTAATTTAAATCTGAAATCCGTTTTAAAATCGGGCAATGCATTACAGAGATATAGGGGTTTAAAAATTGATTTTTCCGGAAATTTTGAGTCCACATTCTTGGTCAAAAAAATAGTGTTATGTTCAAAGTTAAATTAACTCGTACCTAAAATAATTCGATGATTGTTAAATCGTACTTAAACGTATTCGGATTTTTATTTGCAAAGTCGTTCTTGTTATTGATAAGGTTTGTGTTAATTCGTACTTAGAATCATTCAGATTTTGTTAACTCGTACAAAGAATATTCGATTTTCTTTCTTTTTGTTTTAGTTACTTACGTTTATTTGTTTAAGAACTCTGCTTCTTAGAAGAACTTCTAGATTTACTTTCGACATTAACGGAAGACCCACTCGTTGCTTTGCAACGAGCTTTGCTCTAGTTATTCTTAATATTCTTTTTCTGCCTTCTTTAAAGCTTTATTTCTCGAAAACTATTCACTCGATTTGCACCAAATTTTCAGGACTTATAGAGCATCGGAGGGGATTTATGTTTTCAGTTAAATTTTTGATGACGTCACTTCCGGTTTAAGATATTGACGATTTAATGAAAATTTAAGGGTCATTTTGTCCACGCAACTCCTCTGAAACTATTCACGATAGAAAGTTGAAATTTTCAAGTATTGTAGATAAAAGTCTGTAGATGTACCGCATTGTTTTAAAATATCGATAATACGCAAGGCGTTGAAGCTCGCCTGAGGTCGAAAATTGTCACCAATTTTTTTCACAAAAATTTTGCACATTTTCTGAAATATTTTTAAAACTGTAAAAATTTTGTTAAAACATGTAATGCAAAAGTTCTTTCATTTTTCACGGGCTTTCATTTGATATCAAGAAAAAGGGGCTGGCCCCTCAAATTAGGGGCCAAGAGGGCTCTAAAGTCTTTTTGCAATAACTCTTTACTGAACAATTATTTGTTATCAATTATAGAAGCAAAGATGTTTATTGTACAGCTGTTTATGAATTGAATTGAACATATTGAACATATTTTATTGAATAAATTAAAAGGATAAGACACAAGTTCTAAAACTTAGATAGTCTTCTCCTAGTAATGAAATTTTATAAATATTGCCAGTAATAACGTTAGATATGAATACACATAAATATACATGAATAACAATCTACTACATATATAATATCACCTTATAAATTCAGACATTTTTTGAAAAACGACCACATTCACTCAAAAAAATTTGTACCGTCTTGAAAATTTCAGTGTTTTGTGTATTTGTTAAAGAATCATCCCCCATAACAGTAAATGTGCATCTATAACGTGTACATAACGTAATGTCAGTAGCTTATTCATTAGAGAATTCCGAGCTCTTGTATACTTTTTACAGACAAAAAACAAATGGTATGCATCTTCTGGTAAGCCACACGAACAGTTTGGACTGGCTATTAAGTTACAGCGGAATAAGTCAGAATTATAAATACAGTTGTGTCTCAAACGTGTATGTGTTATGTTTAAAAATCTTTTTCCCAATGAAAGATGTTTCTGAGGCTTTACCTTATCATTGTATAAACATTTTTTGAATATTTTAATAGAGGTTGCCTCCCTTGTATTAAGACTTAGGGCATTCCATCTTCTGACAGTATCAGGAATAAATGATTTATTAAATAGTTCTAATCTAAATTTTCGAACAGAATAATCCAGAGAGTTTCTAGTTGTGTACCTTGAAACCCTGCCTCTTGTATATGGTACAATGTTTTGTATATAAGTAGGTACTAAGTTATTGTGCATTTTGTACATAGTTATTAATTTAGCTCTATTTCTTCTGTGTTCCAAAGGTTCCCAACCTGTTTCAAAATAAATTTAGTTTCTTGAAGCAAAACTTGTGTGAGCCCAGTTACTATTGTGAGCACTTGTTGAACAAAATATGTTTATATTTGCAGGACCTTTCGTTCAATATCAAGAAAAAGGGGCTGACCCCACAAATTATGGGTCAGTAGGGCTACAAAATCTTTTAATAATAATTGTTTTTTTAGCGATAATTTGTTATAAATCATAGAAGCAAAAAAGAGAGCTTATTAAGCCTAATTTAAATCTGAAATCCGTTTTAAAATCGGACGATGCATTACAGAGATATAGGGGTTTAAAAATTGATTTTTCCGGAAATTTTGATTTCACATTCTTGGTTAAGAAAATAGTGTTATGTTCAAAGTTAAATTAACTCGTACCTAAAATAATTCGATGATTGTTAAATCGTACTTAAACACATTCGGGTTTGTATTTGCTAAGTCGTTCTTGAAATTGATAAGGTTTGTGTTAATTCGTACTTTGAATCATTCAGATTTTGTTAACTCGTACAAAGAAGTATTCGATTTTCTTTCTTTTTATTTTAGTTACTTACATTTATTGGTTTAAGAACTCTGCTTCGAAGAGGAACTTCTAGCTTTACTTTCGACATTAACGGAAGACCCACTCGTTGCTTTGCAACGAGCTTTGCTCTAGTTGTTATTCTTCTTCTAGACGTTTTTAAAACCTCAATAACTTATTTGTTTGTCATCCGATTTCATTCAAACTTACAAGGTGTATTGTAAATTGAATTAGGTTTCTAAAGCACAAAAAAAATTGAAATCGCAACTTCCGGTTTTGAGGTATTCCCCTTTTTCTAAAATTTTAGGGGCATTAGTTTCCAGACAAAGGCTCCGAAATGGTCCGTAGCAAATGATTTATAGTTAAAAATCTTTATTATTGACACTTTGAATATTGTCCTCTGATTTTTGTATTTTAGTTTTTTCCAATTATTCCACTCGAATTAATCAAACGAAATCTATGTTTTAAAAATAGCAAAATTTTTCTCATGTTTTAGCTTCGTAACTTTTTAGTTTGAAATATTTCCTAAATACGTATAGAACAAAAGTTGTGCATAATAATAAGGGCTTTCATTTGACACCAATAAAAAGGGGCTGGCCCCTTAGATTAAGGGCCAGTAGCCCTTAAGAGATTTTGCATAATAACTCAAAAACAGTTAGGATTTCGATATGGCTGTCGCTGGAATAGTTGTTTGTTGGGATCTCTTAAAGGTCGTTACAATGTTATTTTGTAAGTGAGTTGTGTAGTATGAGTGTAAAAAGCTTTACATGTTAACATGTACCTGTTTTCATTTGGCAAGTTAAAGAAGGTCTTTGTGCGTAAAACTGGCATAAAATTACCACAGAAAGTATGATGGTTTTTACAGGGGGCTTTAATTCATGAGAAAAAAAATTAGAACACATGCTTGTTTTAGTTCTTATAGTGCACAAACCTTAAAGACGAGAATCGGAAAACAAAACATTCTTTTTTTTCTAGTAAAACACAAAATACGTTTTGAAAAAAAAAATCTATGCATTACATTTTAGTTATCATACTGCATGCATTTAAAATCCACCTTGAATCAGAGCTGTGTGCGTATCATTACGTAAGCTATCCCTCGCCCGCGGCCGAAAAATCGGTCACCATGGTCGCGGCTGGACTACCCAGCGGTCAGCGGTTATCTAATACACGAGAGTTGCGTCTCTCATATATGAGTTAATTTAGCTGCGAACTGAAGAATTGTTAAGAAATCGTTCAGTTAATTAATAAAAGTTATACCATTCTCAATCTAATGCAATATCAGATATATAGATCAATTGTGGGTTTTAAGTAAAAAAAAAAATTCTATTTGATAGATTTTAGTCATTAAATTACAAACTTTTCAAATCTTCCTAGGTTCTGAGCTGTGCGTGTGTATGCGTTAACCTTTACGTAATCTTTCCTTCGCCCGCGGTCGAGGAAATCAGCCACGGCTGCACTACCTAGCGGTAAACGGTTATCTAATACACAAGATTCGCACCCGCACACTTACATGAATATGAAAGTGTTTGAGTTTATATAGCCGTAAATACACTGTAAACTGTTTTAATTTTATGTTATAAAAGTTTGTTCAATTTGTATTTATTTAAATTAAACATTGGAGAGTAAATTAAAAAGTCGTTCTGAAAATTAATAAAAGCGATATAACTCCAAATCGGAAATACTCGTCAGACATATTTAAATGGTTGGTTTGTAAGTCTTGTTTTAAAAACTGTACAAATAATGTTTTCAATCAACAAAAAAAAAAAAACAACACAAATATTAAAACCCTTAAATAATG
This sequence comes from Magallana ariakensis, assembly GCA_020458035.1. NCBI lineage: Eukaryota > Metazoa > Mollusca > Bivalvia > Ostreida > Ostreidae > Magallana > Magallana ariakensis. The sequence continues at coordinate 34,155,838 of CM035816.1, forward strand.
ATCACCCCTCGCACATGGCCGAGGAGATCCCCCGCAAGTGGACATCTTCTACATGTACCTTATCACGCGTGCATGTTTGGTATTTTGTACGAACGCAACTATTTTTACTATGTTTTCAACTATTATATTGGTTTAAGGTGAACAGATAAATTTATTTTACTCGTACAGTTGATTTAGCATTTATTTATAGGACAGCGTACAAGGTAATTTAAAAATCAAATCAAATTATGATCAAAGTTCCATGTTACATGTTTGCGGTAGGTGCTGGCACGATAAAAGAATGCCCTGAATTGAGGCATTCGGTGATTATTTTAAAGAATATTTACATATGAGTTTTGAAACAAGTTTTGTTTAGATTCTATCGGTCACATATTAATAACTTCTGTAGTGTTTCTACATGGTCGTTCGTTTCATTGTGAAAACGAACTTATTTCTGTGTTGCCCTCCCACCGCCCCGCTGCCAAGTGCTCTTTTTTTTAAAAATCCAGATCTGTCGAAAATCATTTGATAGTGACTTCTTCTCATGTGTAACATTTTCTCCTGAACGTGTTTCTCATTCCCTCCCGATTTTTTATTCGGTCAGTCTTTGTAAATTTCAACTTTCTTTATTTGGTAAATTCAATCGCCACGTGCTACCGAAAATTTTGAGTCGCTTCAGCGCACACAGCTCAGGACATATATAGCCCCAGGTTATTTATGGCTGCAGATCATTAATTGTTATGCAATTAATCAACAGTTCGAAGGGTGTTTTCCTCAAAGTGGTCAATTATCAAACAATAAGACTTTCATTTTCACATTAAAGTTGCGAGATCGTAATCTGAGAACGTGGCTATAATAAATTAACCTGTTGAACACGCTTAACTTCTATGATATATAGTTATGAACAGAATAATATATATTATAATTTAAAGTTTAAAGTCAAAGGTAATTTGTTCTTGTGATTAGATGTTATGAAATACGACTACATTATGCTATGCAGGCGGTCGCCATAGAAATCATCAAAGTATTGCAAGTGTTGACAGATTAGTTCACTTGACTTACAGACTATAATATAGCGACATATCTGCCTCCAAAAAATATATGCGCTTCTCAAAGTTACACTTAAGTGAGATGGACATGTGTTCTTGGGGATTTTTTTTTATTGCTAATTATATGAAAATTGATTGTAAAAAACGTTTTATTGAAGTTGTGTGGAATGAGGTTGTCATGCAACTTAATTTACTTACAAGGTTAGCTACAGCCAGTGCAATACTAATTTAAGGTCAACAATGAATACCCAATCTATTAAAATACAAGATAAATAGAGAAGGCAAATATTGCTTGTGACATGTACGTAGTTTTTTGATATATCTTAATGATAAAACAGAGAAAAGCAAAAAAAAACAAAAAAAACAAAAAAAAACAAACAAACAAAAAACCAAAAAAAAAAAAAACACACAAAAAACAAACATAGAACTTGCATCAAATTTACTTCATGTACATGTTACCCCAAAAATCCGACCGAATATGCACATTAATTAAATAAACTGAAAATAAAAACCGTAACACCATAATTTTTCGCTTATTTTTATTGAAGTTTCTCCCGGTTTTTTTTTCAAAATACATACGTAAACTTTCTCCGAGAGAATTACTTTTGTTCCGATAAAGGAGAACAAGAGGCCCATGGGGCCACATCGCTCACCTGAGCAACAATAGCTTTACGTGGGTGTTCAAAGGAAATTGTGCCATATGGCCCCTCGGTAGAATAACAAAAAGAATGCCGTATTCAAATTTTACACTTATTTTTGCATACACTTAATCTTTGACATCGTACCTTTATGAGATACCATTTACACTTCATAAAGCGATCAAAATATATGAGAGCATATAGGTACATTTTCTTCTTCAACTTCTTACTACCGGTATTTTTTGTATTTTATTTAAAAAAATCCTATATGTGAAAGAAAAAAATTGTACCTCAATGCGCTCATATTAAAAAAAAAACATTCAAAAATTTAATTAGTCTTCTGCATTATAAACGAGTGTTGTTTACCTGGCGTGAATTCGTGCGATGTTTTAAAACCTTACTCACTTGATCAATGAATACACTCGAATGAAAAATGGTGTCCTGTGAAATGTTAAAGAACTATTATAATCAATGCACAGGCGTCGGAACGGGTTGGGTGGGGGCTTAGACATAGCCATACTCAAAATCCCTTTTTTTTTTTTGCTTTTCAAGATTTCTGATAAGGTCAAGCCCCCCCCCCACCTATTTTCAATTTGCTTCCGACACCACTGCAATGTATTGACAGGCATATAACTCTTTTTTACTAAGGTCCACCCATTATTTTCATCTTTATTCAAAAACAACAATTTACAAATGGCTACAAACCAATGATTTTCCGCTGTAATATTTTCTTAAAAGCGATACTACATTTATCTCCATGACAGTAATGTGTCATTAAACTATAAAAAAAAGTTTTAAAGCGATCGTTTATATTTGTGTCAGAAAAACATCAAGGTTGGTTTCATATAATACATCGTATTAGGAGGGGGCCAAAGAAAGTAGCTACAGCTTATCTTCTTTTAATTTTTCTGTACACGTATTTAACGTTTAGCTAGAAATTTCTAGTGATCAATAAAAATTTCAGCGTCAATCACAAAATTATTAGCAAGATATAGAGCTCGCAATTCTGCTAGGTTTGAGTCAATTGTTTTGTTCAAAAGAGTTTATTACATTCAACTTTAGATTTTTAAGCTTGGTATTTCTTATTCAGCAATTTAAAATGTAAAAGAACAAAAGCAAGGCCTCAGCTCTGTGTGCAAACAGAAAATTGTGAGCAAAGCTCTGTATCTTGATTATAATTCGAAGCTTGACACTCAAATATGGAAAGTAAATAGAAAATTGTAAACAAATAAAACAGAAGAAACGTGCAATAAAAGAAAGATCACAATTTATTTTTCATCACATATATACCTATATATTTCTAGCAGCGAAAACAATCTCCGTTTATACTGAAAATGCTGAGCATCTTAACAAAACACGTTGCATTAATCAACCATTCCGTAGATATCGTACCGAATTACCAATAAAATGTATAGTACTTTATAGTATGTTGTAAGTGCAAATATTAACGCATTGAAATATTTAACCTCAATTTACTTCACAAAATCGGCACAAATCTATGTTGCATGTTTCAAATATTCTCTTCGCACGTAAAGTGTTGCACAACCAGCAAATTCATCTTTGTCAGTTTAACCCACACAGTGACACACATCATGGCTGCTTCGAACAAAGAACTTCCGTTTTCGAGGTATGGAATACCGAACCCGAAGTTATAAACTGATTGACAGCTATTATTTCTTTATTATTAGTAACGTAAGTTACTCAAATTTGGAACTGAATTAGCCCATAATTTTTGCAATTTATATTTTCCTTTCCATAAGGATTATTTTTCCTAAATTACGTTGAATTTGACTCAGTGGTTCTTGAGAAGAAGATTTTTAAAAATGCACCCCCCTTTTTTACAGTTTCGAGGTTTTCTCCGTTTTGAAAAAAAATCAGTCTTTCATTTCTGCAATTTATATTCACCTTCTTATAAGGATACTTTTTGCCAAATTTGGTTGAATTTGGCCAAGTGGTTTTAGAGAAGAAGTTCAAAATGTAAAAAGTTTACAGACGGACGGACAGACGGACAGACGGACGGACAGACGGACGACGGACAACGGGTGATCAGAAAAGCTCACTTGAGCTTTCAGCTCAGGTGAGCGTAAAAACTGACATAAAAATAGGGATTTTGCATATTATTGCATCGTCGAGAGAAGTAATACTCATTTCTGTAAATTATGTTATTTAATTCTACGTTACATAGCGGTGTCTGTATATCAGGTGTTAAATTTAGACGCTCACTTATGCATAAATTCTCCTGATGATCTTTGATAGTTGATTTTAATTTTGAATGTTCACGTCTACTCGTATTATTAAATACTATCAGCCCTGAAGAAATTTTCAGAGATGCCATTAATTTTGACTATTTACCAAATTTTGACAGCACGCAACAATTTCAAACTTGCACATAGTCTTCGAAAAATTAGAAAGATTTAATTACAGAAGTTACATGTTTTTAAGTCGGGTTCGTTTATTTTAAAAAATACATTTCCTTTCATGAATCATGAGTAGATGTATATAACAATCCTTGCTACCCTTAACAATTTAACTCGCCATTAAGCTTCTCATTGTTTAAACTCCTGTCATACTTGAGCTGCGTCCTCACGGCGATCCCGCTGTGTCATTGAATTATGTAAAACGCCATGGTAAACGAACTAGAGTCTGCTACAGCGCCGTAACAACGCAACGGCATCTTCGCTCGCTGCGGTGGGATATCCTAGAACATTTTAGAACGCCATGCGACGGCGCGCACTTTGACCATGCACAAAGTACGCGCCGTGGCTCTGCGTTCTGATAAACACGCCGTAGAATGGAGTATGGTCGCCGTGACAGCGCCGTAAAGTCTCCAACAGCGCATGTGCACGCAGTCAGCGCGCAGAGCTAGCACTCCTAAAAACTCCTAGCACGTCATGAGCGCTCGGCGGATACCCAGCGAGAGCGCAGTCAATTGCCAAGTAGAACTCTGTGGAAACGTAGTTGGGAGCTCTGTTAGAACGCCTCAGTCGCCGTCAGGATGCCGTGACATTTTCACTTGTAAAATTTTTAAATAAGATTGTATATTTTTTCTTAATTTTCGTTGTGATCCTACGGCGATTCCATGAAATTTACAACGCCGTGAACACGCCCTGGGAACGCAACTTGGTGTGACAAGACCTTAAAGAGTTTTCAAAACAATTACACAAATAGTTTTCCTAAAACATTTTCTTCCTGTCTTTATACAGGTTTTCAATCACAACACGTTTTTATAACAAAAGCAGAAGTGAAATTTTAGTCATTAGTCATTATAATCATTTGACACCAAATCATATTTGGAAATTTTCAACTCGCAGCAACAACGGAAGACCTACTCGTGGCTTTGCCACGAGCTCTGCTCTAGTTCTTTTTTTTTTCTTCCTAGAACTTTGAAGTTTCATATCTTGCTCATTTCTAAACGGTTTTTGCTCAAATTTCCAGGGCTCATAGACATTACAAAACACTATCTAAAACATTTCATAAACTTTAAAATTCCTCTTCCGTTAACGAGTTATTCCCCATTTAAATTTTTTTGGGCATTTGGTTTCCAGACAAAGGCTCTGAGACTATGATAGCAGGGAATGGGAATCCAACGAATTTGAATAACAGAGACATTGAAGTTGTGCACATCGATTTTTGTTTTTGGATTACGTTTTTTATTTAGAAAAAGGTAGGGGGTCAAAAAATAGGATTCCAAAAAGTGCGAAAATTTAGACATATTTTTCTTTGTATCTTTTAAACGAGAAATATTTTGTTAAGACATGTAGAATAAAAGTTGTGCAGAATGTTAAGGGCTTTTATTTGACATCAATAAAAAAAGGGCTGGCCCCTAAAATTTAGGGCCAATAGCGCTTGAAAGTTTTTGCTTTATAACTAAAAAACGGTTAGGATTTCGATATGGCTGTCGCTGGAAAAGTTGTTTGTTGAGATCTCATAAAGGTCGTTACAATGTTATTTTATTGGTGATTTGTGTTGTATGAGTGTAAAAAGCTGTACATGTTAGCATGTACCTCGTTTAATTTGGCAGGTTAACGAAAGTCTATGTGCGTGCAACTGGCATAAAGTTACCACAGAAAGTATGCTGGTTTATACAGGAAACTTTTTTTTAGAATAGGTTTCTTTTTTAGGAGTTTATGTCAGTTTTGTTCTTATAGTGCACAATCCCTAAAACGAGAATCGGAAAACAAAACATTCTTCTTCCTTTGTAGTAAAACACAAAGTACGGATTTCAAATAAATCTATGTATTACATTTGAGTTTTCATACTGCATGCATTTAAAATCTATCTTGAATCAGAGCTGTGTGTGTACCGTTACGTAAGCTATCCCTCACCCGCGGCCTAGAAAATCGGTCACCATGGTCGCGATGGGGCTAACTAGCGGTCAGCGGTTATCTAATACACGAGAGTTGCGTCTCTCATATATGAGTTTATTTAGCCGCGAACACTAGAATTGTTTTAGTTTATATACCCGTAAATAAAATACAAGATCTGTTTTAATTTCTTCATGTTATAAGACTTTGTCCATCTTGTTTTTATTTAATTAAACATTAGAGTGTAAATTAAGAAGACGTTCTGAAAATTTATAAAGGCGAGATTACTACAAATCGGAAACTTCGTCAGACTTAAATTAATGGTTGTTTTGTAGGTCTAAAATGTTTTTAAATCTGTACAAATATTGTTTTAAATCAACAAACAACCCACAAATATTAAACTTTTAAATGACGATCATCCCTCGCACATGGCTGAGGAGATCCCGCGCGAGTGGACAGGTTTGTGTTCTTCTACATGTACCTTATCACGCGTGCATGTTTCAGACTTTTGTACGAACACAACTATTTTCTTTTATCATGATTTCAACTATGATATTGGTTTAAGATGAAAAGATAAATTTATTTTACATGTACAGTTGATTTAGCAATGATTAATACGATTGCGCACAAGGTAGTTTATTATAATCAAAGTTCCATGTTTAATGGTTGCGGTAGGTGCTGGCACGATAATAGGATGTCCTGAATTGAGGCATTCGGGGTTTTTTTTTAATTGGCAAAAAGATAATCAGATTTGACGAAAATCATTTTTTGGCGACTTCTTATGTGTAACATTGTTACTTTCCCACCCGTTTGTTTATTCGGTCAGTCTGTGTTAATTCAATCGCAGCGTGCGACCGAAAATCTTGTGTCGCTTCAGCGCACACAGCTGAGAACATCTATAGCCCCAGCCGGGTTATGTTTATGGCTGCAGATCATCAATTGTTATGTAATTGAGTAACAATGTATCGAAGGTTATCAAATATTATTGAGTATCGAAGTGTGCTTTCACTACAGTGGTCAATTGATAAACAATAAGGCTATTATTCGAAGTCAGTCATCTTCACATTATACATGTAGGTGCGAAATCGTAATCGGATAATGTTGCTAATAAATCAACCTGTTCAACACGCTAAACTTCTACAGATATGAACGGAATAAAATATTATACTTAAAAGTTTTAAGTCAAAGGAAAATTGTTCTCGGATTAAGAAGTTATGAAATACGACTACATTATGCAACGCAGTCGGTCGCCATAGAAACATCAAAGTACTGCAAGTGTCGACAGATTTCTTGTTTCTTTGAAATACATGTACCATGATAGTTCACTACCAGAGTCAAGCTTGCCAGCACTAACTCCAACGCACTAACAAAAAATTAGTAAAAATTATCGACTATTTTTCAAGTGTTTTCCGATCCTGATGTTAAACAACTGAAATTATTAGGCCGCCTTGCACCCAAACTAGGACTTGTGCTGATTAGGTGAGCCCGGATTCCTCGGGGACGGGTGTAACCTCGAGGATTCCGGCGCCAAATTAGGCACTAGTGACAACAATTTCCGGCGCCAGGGCGCGGAGTAGACCTTAAGTGAACGAATTATTTCTAATGTAGCGTTCTAAACAAGGCTCCCTGCGCCAAAACTAGGACTTGTGCTCATTAGGTGAGCCCGGATTCCTCGGGGGACGGGTAATCCCTTGAGGATTCCGGCGCCAAATTAGGCACTAGTGACACCGATTTCTGGCGCCAGGGCGCGGAGTAGACCTTAAGTGAACAAATTATTTCTGTAATGTAGCGTTCTAAACAAGGCGCCCTCCAAACATTGAAAGTTCTTACTTCACAGAAATTGTTATGATATTTTGTGAAGTTCATGGTCATTGGAAGAAATTTCATAAGTTGTGTCTGCTTTATACTGTTTTTAAGGAGAAACATTGGATATTGCATTTTCATTTAAAGATTGCTGATGACCTGAGGATGTGTCATGAACTTGACCCAGGGTCAGTTGTGCAAGTTCAAGGTCGTTTGAAAAATAAATGCTTCTTTCTTGTCTGTCATATCTACATGTAATATAAATGGAAATGATTAGAAGCTAAAATTTGACACAAAGATTGCTTGTGACATGTACTTAAATATGTCCCGACTTGAACTTTGATCATATGTGCAAGTTCAGTGTCACTATAAGAAAAAGAAGCATCCATTATTTCCTAATAGATAAATACTTTAGTTATGTTTTGTTTTTCTTAGTGGGGAGGAGAGGAATTATTTGTGAGGTTGCTCACAGAACCGCCAGTTAGTTCACTGAGAGCACTCTCCCCCTTTCTCGCAACCTAAATTCACTTTAAATTAACTTAAAGGAAATTGCATTTTGGGGCATTGTTCCCCCCTCCCCAACACACATTTTAGTAGAAGGCAATATATTTTTTTTTATGGCAAATTGAAAACAAATTATATTAAACAAAACAAGTTATAGCTGCCTCACAACCCCCCCCCCCCTCCCCTACCACTACCACGGATTAGATTTTGAAGATTAATTTTTTCTTTTATTGGCTTGTTAATACATTTCGGATAAATTTGTTCCCCGAAGCAAAAACGATGCTGAGTGCTTGCATGGCCAAACGTTATACGGAGAGTTGTCCCTCCCACTGAGCACCTCTCGTACAACGCACCCTCAGGTTGGATAAGCCGTCATCGTTTATTTTTGATTTTCTGAACTTACTTTTATCATATTGACAATCCTGTCTGATTAAAATCACCGCCCTTCTGCTTACAATCATCAAGGTCTAATATGTATCGATAACAATTCATCTTCACATGACCTCTATATTTGCACACAACCTTAATATATATCTCATTTACCAAATACATGACTTTATCTGTTAATGAGAGGTGCAACTCTTCAATACTCAGTCTGGGGGTTACATAGAAAGCAGGATTGAAATAATTTGCCTGTCTCCATTTAAAAAATTCCAATACATTTTCTAAAGCCCTGATTGGTCAGAATTTTAGGTCGGGTGAAGATGACCCCCTATCAATACCTGTCAGACCCTGTAAGGAGAAGAGGGTGCTTTTAATCAGACTGATTGACAATCCTTTTCCGACAGGAAGCTGCAACGGAAGACCTCTTCGTTGCTTTGCAACGAGCTCGTCTCTAGTTTCATTGATAGTTTAAAACAGAAATTGTCACAAAATGTCATAATTCCAGAATAAGGGGTATGGGTGATTCCTATTGTAGTATCTCTCTTGAATGGCAAGAAAGTGGCCATGAAAATTTTATAAGTAATAAAGCGCATGCTAAGGTTGATATATGAAATTTTGTTCAAAAATTAATTGACAGGTTTTTTTTGTGCGATCACATTTTGTTCAAATTTAGAATCAAAAACTTCAAAATTTGAAGCGCGGATTTAAGCAATATTTTGATAAAATTATGATATTGCTATGTAAAAAGTCCAATGTTGTAATTGATTTTGAAACTTGTTTCCATTCTTAAAATTAATGAATATAATTTGCAAATAAATTCCATCAAATAAAATAATTATTGCAGAAAATTGAAATTGTTAAAAAAATTCATAATGACAGACTAGGGAGATAATTCCTATTAAAATATTTCCCTTGCAAGGTTAGAAAGCAGTCATGATGTATGTTGTAGTGGACATCTAAATCTAAACGTGCTAAGAAAAGAAAAAAATTTTATTGACAAATAATTTTACACTGCAAAGTCCTGTTCCCCCTTAAATCAGACAAACTTTGACTTACATTGGCACAGGAATCATTAGCATTGCCAGCCATCAGCTCGTCTTAAATTGAAACATTGGGCTTTTAAAGGAAGGATGGTTTTATTCTTTCCTTGAAGACATTACTCAAGCAAATGCAAGATTATTTAAGAAGGGAGCTTCAGTGATCAATAACAATTTCGTTCAAATAAAGAAAACCCACAGAAATACATATATTACTTCTATATTGTTTAAAGAAAATATGTATCGGGACAGCTTTTAGCTTACAAGTCAGTAGATATTTAAACAACAAATGTACACGCTTTGAATGTAAAATTTTTGTAAGACGTTCGTCTTCTTAATCACCTTCGAGTCCAATCTTAGAGACAACTAAGTCCAATAAAATTATAGTAGTTTCACAATCAGTTTATTAAACAGTGTGATCGTATAGGTTTGTCAAAGTTACAAAATAAAATATCAAAATCCAAAATCAAAATTATAAGCCCAAATATTAAAAATCTCTCTTAACACTATATCATTTTATAGGGAATTATATAACATTTTAATTATGATTGACAGTTCCGACTAGTTCGGCCCATCTACGATGATCACGAGTGAACATTTAATGTTTTAATTCCAGAGTTATGTTGTGCTTCCAAATACATCAACAAAACTCAATCAAAGAGTATTGGGATGCAGGTTTTGAGTCCCCGAGTCTCCCACACGAGTATGATGGATCGCTTACGTGCAATATTGAAAGGTCATTGTTATAGACATTTATTCATACATGGCTTAAAGGTTACATAAGTTAAATAGATAGAACAAGCATTACATGACTAGCTTGCAGCATCAAGGCTACAGTTGCACAAACAGGATCGCCAAAAATGACAATTTGTTGATAACGTGTTTATATATTTTCAATTTGGATTTAACTGTGCCCGAATTTCGTACCTGGTTACATAACCGCATTTAGGACTAAGAGTATTGGGATGCAGGTTTTGAGTCTCCCGCCTGAGTATAACGCATCGCTTACGTACAATATTGAAAGGTCATATATAGAAGTATACATGAGAACATGGTTTTAAAGATTACAACGGTTATATAAAACATGCAATACATGACTCAGTATAGAGTACCAGAGCTATCGATGCAGACACAGGATCGCCAAATATGACTTGTTCAATTTGGATATTATTGTGCCCGCATCCTGCACCTGGTTGCATAGCATCATTTAGAGTCACAATGTTCATTCTGTACGGAAGCCCATTTAGGACCTATCAAAAAATATTTTTGAATTCCTAAAATTTGTTATAACAAATTTAATTCGTTATTACGAATTCCACAATTTGTTAAAACGATTTAAATTCGTTTTAACAAATTCAAGAATTCGTTATATCAAATTCAAAAATATTTTTTGATAGGTCCTAAATGGGCTTCCGTAATTCACAGATGTGATGCTAATCTTATTAGTTTTATATTTCATCATAAGATATGTTTAATTACAATATAATATCTATGAAATGTCAAAGGGTTTAGTAACGACTAAAATTTTATCGTAACCCGCATATGGGCTACTTGAAATTGAGTTAAGTAAATCCAAAATAGGAGAACATAGCTGTGAGAGAAATTCTACCATAAAAATACAAACCTTCAAAATGTTGATGAAGTGATCGGGTTGTCCGCAAGAGAAACTCAAGTTTTTGATACAATATCAGAAAGCCATCTCATTGAGAGGTATTTCACAAATTGTTGATGCTTTCTAGTAAGATATTGAACCTCAAAATTGCATATAGGGCATAAATCTAACCACGTTCACAGTAAACAAATATCACTAAGGGAGTTGTTACGTGTAACTCCAAAGGTTTTGTTAATTTAAAATTTAATACATTCATGTAATAGGTACCATTATCAATTGCAGATCATCGATTGGAACGGAATTCAGAGACATTTAAATCGGTGTACAATACACAAATTTATTTATATTTGTTTAAATTTCAATGCGTATCGATCTCAAATTATCAATCGGGATATAATGCAGACAACAGATTTTTTGACAGGGTTTGCAATACCCTTGGATTACCTTTAAACTATCTTTAGATCATAATCTTTTTAAATCAATTTTTGTAGGAACACGCAGTGCAAATGTGTTAGGAATGTCCTTGAAAAAGCCACACTGAGCTTTAAGACATAATCATATACTGTAAATTCCTAATCAAACGGGAGGAATTATTATCCGCGTAAAATCGTATAAAGCACATCTCGCGGATTTTAAAATCTCGCTATCATATTTCGGACAGATGTAAACTCTTTGGAATTATGATATTAATTCGGCGTTTGCGATTTGATATTCTCGCGATTTGATGCAAAACCGTTGAACGGCGGAATTGAGTACTCGCGTAAAATAAGGGGCGCCTGTAAAGTGCGAAACGAAATCGAAACGAAACGAAACCGAGCGAAACGAAACGAAACCAATCGAAACGAAACCAAACCAAACCAAACGAAACCAAAAATCGAAACGAAACGTAACGGAATTTAAACAAAACTAATATCAAATTTAATTGCATAAAAGTGAAAATAAATTCATTGAAATAAATTTTTGAACCATAAAATATAACTACCTGTATGTTTCAGATTGCCGCTGTAAATTTTTAAGCCGATTATCCGAAATTTGCAAAAATTATATAATTATGTAAATAACCGATGTACATTCTTATACCTTTTAATGTTTCTAATTGGTTTCATTAAATGACAATCAGATGTTTGAGAGAGAGAGAGAGAGAGAGAGAGAGAGAGAGAGAGAGAGAGAGAGAGAGAGAGAGATGCCTTAAACATTATCAGCGACATCACATATCAAAGTATATACGCAAGTTTGGGAGAGAGGGAAAGAAAGAGAGAGAAAGAGATAAAAATATGATGATGATGATACTGAAGGAGACACTCTAACAACAATTTTCTTTCTATCGATTTGAAATATTGTAAAAATGAAATGATCGAATACAATGTGATTTAGAGCATACTGGTTGGTTACCAGTTTCTAACATATAATAAAAATTGTTTTAATATGTATAGCATGAATTTGGACGTCGTAATTTGACAAAATTAACTTGCATTTTAAAGAGGTTTTTTACCTGTGTATTACCTTAAATCAAACGTCTTCCTTTCACACGCACGCACATTGATTCATTTTTACAATATATCATATCAATATAAAAAAATCGTGTGGTTGGAATGTCTCCGTAAATACTGTAAACGTACTATATTTAGCGTGTACGATATTTGGCGGAATATGATTTTTCAACAAGTTAGCATGGATTTGATTTAGCTCATTTCTGAATGTACCGTTTTATCTACTTATATATACTAGCGGAAAAAAGAAACTGTGCATTATAAAATTTAGTATAATTTTTCTATATCTATTGTTTGTATTTATAAAATTTAAACAATCGATAATGGTATTGTTTTTGACAATATCGGATGTTAACCGTCCGGGTACACGGACTTTTTCATGGTTAGTGAGCACCTGTTGTTTATTGAAGAATTTGTACGCACGAGTTTTACGGGCCAATACTGTTTCAACAAAATTTACCCCTATATCATGCCACGACACAAAATACTGTAGCAAGACACTTTGGAGTTCATCGGAACACCATCCAGTCATTATGGAGACGTTTTCAACAATCTGGCAACACCCAGGATCGACCGCGTTCTGGGCGACCTCGTGTGACGTCACGTCAACAGGACAACCACATTAGACTTGTGCATCTGAGAAATCGTTTCCAGACAGCAAGTTTGACTGCCCGTAGCATTCCAGGGCTTCGACCAATTATTCCAAGAACTGTGCGTAATCGTCTGCGCGAGCAAAACATCAGACCAAGACGTCCAGCGGTGCGCCCAGTACTGCTTCAACGTCATCGTATCGCCAGACTAGCGTGGTGCACACGACATCTGCGATTCAGAATACAGGACTGGGCCAATATTCTGTTCACTGATGAATCCAGATTTCATTTGGATAGCAGTGACGGTCGTTGTAGGGTGTATCGTCGCGTTGGGGAGCGTTACCAGGACGCTTGTGTTGTGCAACGTCGACAAATTGGTGGAGGTAGCGTTATGGTGTTGGGTGGAATATCAGCACGTGGAAGGACCCCTCTACAAATTGTCAATGGAAATCTCACCGGCGTACGCTATCGAGATGAAATTATTCACGCAAGGCCACACGTTGCACGTGTAGTCAGGGACTTGTTTGTTCAGCAGAATGTCGATGTCTTGCTTTGGCCAGCTGTTTCCCCCGATTTGTCGCCGATCGAGCACGTCTGGGATGAAATGGAAAGACGTTAACGCCGTTTACCAAATCAGCCAGTGACATTGGCTGATTTAGGCCAGGTTTTAACCAACATCTGGAACAACATCCCTCAAGCATTTCTGAACACTTTAGTGGCATCAATGAGGCGTCGCTGTCAAGCATGCGTGAACGCAAATGTTGGTCACACGCGTTATTAATTTTGTTAATTTAATTTCAAATAACAGTGACTTTCGAGTGTGCTGAAATTGACGTTATTCGACGTTGACATTAATGTGTTATGAGATGTTGTTACGAATACATGTGTTAAAGGTATATGTGGCGTATATTTAGTGAATAACAATTATAAGATCTGATTATTTGCATCATTTCTTTACTTAAAGATAGGACTTTCACACAAATTACGCTTTATAAGTCAATCGCATAACAAAGATACAAGAAATCAAAATAGTATTTTTTATTTTTTACCGGCACGGTAAAAAATACAAAAGATTTGAATAACCCCGCCTTAAATGGGTCACGTGACATCCATCTCGGTCTATCAACAACAATGGCGACGATGAGAAGATAGGTATACCGTTAAGTTTGACAGATTTGGCAATGAAAGAAAAAAGAGACAGACTGACAAGGATAGGATCAAAGGGAAGATTGTCATCGGAGACCATGTAGATTGATGGAATAGGAATTAAAGCCGAATTAAACTTAAGTTTCCATCATGAAGTTGTAGGGGTTTTGCTATAGTCAGGTTCGTGCTCCATGTGTTCCGTTGTTTACTTATAAGTTTTAAACCACAAGTGGATTTTCGTTTAGAGGAATTTTTTAATAAAGAATAAACACTCTCAGTACATGCATCCCTCAGGAAGAGGGGTATTTACTTCGTTTACCGTGTCGATGGTGCTAAAATCGTGTTTCATCTTTATTACAAATAATTAACAATTTATATCGTTTTACATTAATGGATATCGGAATAAAACTGCTTCGAGTATCATCTGATATAAGAATCATCTAATTTAAGACATGAAAAACGTGATTCTAATTTGTAAACAAACTGTTCTTCCATCGTGTTTTCAATGCTAAAATCATCTAATTTAAGACATGAAAAACGTGATTCTAATTTGTAAACAAACTGTTCTTTCATCGTGTTTTCAATGCTAGGTTTTCCCGCACTCATGAGCAGTGGCGTTATAAATGGCGGATCACATTAATATTCATCAGACGTGTCATCAAAGTTTAGAGCCAAATAACTAAAGCCAGAACATTTTTTATGGGCCTAGAGTTTGTGAAACGTCTAATTATAATAAGCATGATGTTTATTTTTACTCAAACTCATATAAAAATTTTTACTCCAAATACGCCACATATACCTTTAACAGTATTACAAAAAATAAAATTTGTTCATTGTAATTTTAAAATGTTTTTTCATATATTAAATAATGCATAGTTTCTTTTTTCCGCTAGTATATTTTACATTTGGCAATGTACTTGATTTTGCGAACGCCGTTTTCCGCCAAAAACGCTAAATAGAAAATAAAGACAGCTTTTAAATACGCTTACAGTAAATCATCCTCTCTTTCTCTCTCTCTCTTTCTCTCTCTCCAAACTTGAGTGTGTACAAAAACTATCTACTGTGACATGTCGCTGATAAGTTCTTAAGGCATATCATACAGGTACATGTAGCCACATGAACATAAATACATTAAAGTACATTTCTCTCTCTCTCTCTCTCTCTCTCTCTCTCTCTCTCTCTCTCTCTCTCTCTCTCTCTCTCTCTCATGAAACCAATAAGAAACATAAAAGATATGGATATTATAATGAAAATCAGTTTTTTACTTTATTAAGTGTTTTTTTTTACAAATTGCGGGTAATCGGCTTAAGAATTTACAACGGCAAATTTGACACATACAGGTTGTTATACATTGTACATGTATTTATGGTTAAATAAATTATTTTCACCTTTATGTTGTCATAATTGGATTTTAGTTTTGATTAATTCCGTTTCGTTTCGTTTCGATTTTTGGTTTCGTTTCGTTTGGTTTCGTTTGGTTTCGATTGGTTTCGTTTCGTTTCGTTCGGTTTCGTTTCGTTTCGATTGGTTTCGTTTTGTTTCGATTTCGTTTCGCACTTTACAGGCGCACTAAAATAAGGAATATATAGAACTCATTTTACATCCACAAAGCATATGATCTCTTTTTATTACAGATTAATTGAAAGCTGTGTAGAAACTGACAAGACTTAAATCTACACGCCCCGTTTATCGATTGTTTGAAACCTTCAGCAATCTGAGAAAAATCACGGATTGCACGAAATAAATAGTATGATGATGTCAGACTCCAGTTCCCACAGAAGACGATTTGGCTGTTTCTTTTATCCAACATACTGATGTACATTAATTTAATCAATTTTTCTTACTTTTTACGATCAATTTATTAATTTATTTTAAAAAAGATACAATAAAATGCTTTCTTTGGTTATTCATGCGTGTTATAAAGGTATAGTGATCATTGCAGAAAAAAAAATCATAACCCGCTAAAGCGGGTTATGTATTTTTCTGCAGTGTCGCCACCTTCATATCCCGCATGAATCGCCAAAGAAGGCATATTGTTTAAATCAAGCAAAAGACTGAAAAATCGACATAGTGTTAAAATATTTCACGTTCTGTTCTTATAATATTATGAAAAGTGCACTTAATTACTGATAACGGTCGTAGTTTATTCGTGCAGAATTATATCCGCGGTATTTTTTTTACTATAAATTAGCAATTACAGTAGCTAATTTTCACATAATCAAAGTTCAACAATAATGTTTGTTCGATTGTTTTGTCAGGACAAGTAAATATTCACAAACAAATGGAGCATAGGAAGTTTGAATTCGTGACTACAGGTACCACGAAAAGAGAAAATGATTGTTTTGGCAATGATCAAAAATTGAAGTATAAGCAGAGGTACGAAAACGTTTACAGTAAAATCCGGGCTTATTCATCTGAAAAAGATTTCTTTAAATTAAGGAAATAAATTGAATCTATCAATGAATTTTCCAAGCTTTTATTGTCCTTGTAGACAGTACTTACGGAAAGAAAAGGATAAAGATAATCCGATGATTTAGTAAGTAAAAACTTATTTTGATTTGATTGCATGATTCGTTATATGTTTATTAAACATGTAGGTTTGATATGGAATCGAACTTTGTTGGACGCCAACAAGCAAAGAAATTGTATTTGTTATACTCTCCCTCTAACTTCTGATTTTATAATTTTTTGCTTAATAGTTAGATAATCAATAAAAAAACAACATATTTCTGATTTAAAATACATTCCCTGTCGCTTAGGTTTCAACAAACAGCCAAAAATTTAAAGTCAGCGGGGATTCTGCATTGCAAACGACATGAAAAATACCCTGATGATAATGTAGGAAAATTGTTCAACAAATCCCGAGAATTTCCGAATGGATAAAAGATGTGAGAATTACCCATTTTAAATCCCCATCGGATATGTTTATTCGTTCCTGTGAATTTCTCCTGGTATACAAAGGGATTGAATGAAAAAATAAATCTTTAAGTACGGTCACACAATGTACATGTGATTTTAAATCAAATATTAAATTGACGTGCTAAGGTTTGAATGTTGAAGTGGTCACACGAAACGATTTGACAATCGATTTTCAATTAAAAAAATATACATGTAAATTAAAAGATTTTAGGTAAACAACTGCAGATGCATTTCTTGTTTAGTTCATATAAATTGGAAAATTAAAGAGCATAAACTATGATCTTTGATAACTGTATAATCTTTGCAAATATCCTTCCTTATATGAACCTATAGAATAGCGGAAACGTTCAATTCTGTGTGAACGTTTCCGTGACGTCAAAATGATAACCGCACGCGCTTATCGCTTGTCGCTTGGATTATTGTAAACATAAATCTCGGTAATTTTAATATTTCTAAACGATTTGTCTCTCTCAAACGTAAAAATAAGTAATAAACAGCAATGATAAAAAGTTCAACGGGATATGAAGTTGAATGGTACGTGACCAAAATCTACTGAGAAGTCCTTCGGGCTTCACAGGATTTGATCACGTGACCAACCAACTTCATATCCCGGTGGTGAACTTTTTAAATTCCTGTTTATTTCTTTAATAAATTATGGCTATTGGTTGTTCTCCAAACAAACATAATACAATGTATATTAAGCTTTAAAAATCGATACATTATCTAACTCTATTCCTTCTAACCAACTTTCGTAACTTAGACAGAACTTATGGATGCTTTAGGTCAATAGAGTACGCAACTCTGATCTCAAATTTATAAACTTTATAAAATCTTTAAAAGACCGGTCAAAGAATTACACTGTTAACACAAAGTCTTATCAATAACTGAACAATTGTTAATCTAGTCTGAAAGATCTGACGTTTTCCGTTTTCCAGTTGAAAGCGGCGAATTTTCAGTTTTCGTTATTGCGCCGGTGTAACGACGAAAAGTGAATATTGATCGAGGGTCTTAGAGTCATTTTTCATCTCCGTGTGGGTTGTAGAAAATTGACCCCGTAGAATATTGACTAAATTTTATTACATATTCTGTTTACTTATTTTAGGTCTATTCCTTTTCCTTAGGGTGGAAACAGTGATAGTGGTGATGGGGGGAGGGGGATTACATTGCCTCTGGCTGCTTGGTACTTGGATTTTTTTTTTTATCGTAAAACCTGGTAAGAATAACCAGCTTGAGTTCGCTTTTCTGATCACCTGTCATTGCCTATCATCATCATTTCAGTCTGGGTATATTGTATATTTCTTTAATTAAAGTGCATTGCCCAACCATGACTGAATAGGAATGATATCAATCTTAATGAAAAAAAAACTCTTACAAATTGCAAACAGGAACTGATACCAGTCAATTTACAGGGGAAGAGAAAATTATTCATCATGGTTTCTATCACAATGATGAATTTATTATTAACCATGGGTCTGAAATATGCACATCTCATCACATGCTTGAATTCATTCAAAAAATTTATCCGCGCGGGGGGGGGGGGGGGGGGGAGGGGGTACGATGGATATTTTTGGAAGGGTTATAGGTAAATTTAATAAGTGACCTTAACAAGTTTGAATTCCCCATCTCTTTTAAATCTACACAAGAATCAAAACTACATTGGTCACAGTTGCAAATTCTTCATATAATTTTCCGACAAATAAAAATCCTTTAAAAAAAACAGTCTCCTGTATGCACTTTCTGTAAAAGAGATGAATAGAGTATTGGACATTTGGATTTTGAGACAGTTTGATTTGTTAATAACAATTGATAAACAATTTTTTTTGGAAAATATAAAAATAGAGAATTTTTTTTTTTTTAACTTGGTAGTTCCTATTGAGAAGCAATATATTTTTTCTTGTAGGCTAAATATAAAAGTAAGGCGAATCCAAATATACATGAATTAAAAAACGTTATAATATATAGGCTTTTGACCGAAACATATGTGCTAATGAAAACTTGTAGATATAAGGAGTATGAAAGCCATTGGCAAAAAATATATGGTAAGCTGTAGTACTGTAGTATATATGGTTAAATTGTTTCTTCAATGTGTTTCTTTTCTATTTTGTTTTGAACTGCGATTTTTTTTATTTCTTTATCCTCTTTCAAGTATCCCTGTAGAACTGGGGCCCGTTTCTCAAAAAGGCCTACGTCCAGGCGTAAGCTTAGTCTGGACTAAATCAGGGACTAAACCACAAAGCCAGACTAAGTTGCGTTTCACAAAAATGCGTAAACTTAGTCGGGACAAAATTTGGGTTTAAATCTACGACTGCTAATGGGTAGGCGTAAGTCCTTAGTCTGTACACAAAAATGGCGAGTTTTTGTTTCTAAGGCATAATAAACAGAGAATTTAATTTTGGCTTGTTTTACGTGTTATTAAGGAAAACATTCACATCTACATGTACTTATAACTTTTAAGAAATACCTATTGTTCGATAACTGTTCCTATTACTAAATAAATTAAGATAAAATCAATTTGATAAATAATGAACTTAACTCATAAAAAGTATGTAATATACATTACTACTCGTTTATGAAATTTAACAAAAGTATGAAGAATTAAAGATGGGTATACCCCGATAACTGATATAAACACAATAATTAAAAAAATGATTTAATTCTGAATTATGCATGTATTCCATAACAAGATAGACGTGTATAAGTATAGATAGATTATTGATTTTTAAATCAATATTCAGTAAGCATAGACTTGATTTTTATCTAAAAACATCAGTGATTAACATTGTTCAACTCGGTCAAATAATTAAATTATTATATCATTATTTAATTATCATATTATAATTATATATAAATAAATCATTAACTAAGTCAACCAACTAGAGGATTTGACGCATATGATAGCGTCGATCGATTTGGACACGGTAGCCCCGGGTTTTTAAATTTCGAAGTTGTCAACTTGCAATTCAAAAGAAGTTATTTAAGCAGTTTTACAACAGGTTGCAATATTTACAAATTTAACTAGCTTGTCATACGTATTATACATTTGCACACCCCCTAATAGCCCAAAGCAGATAGAGATAAAAAGTAAGACTCCAAAGTACTTGTTAAAACTGCAAAGAGGTCACATACCAATTTACATACACAGTTAGAGTAAAGCAGCAGGGATGAGCCATTTTGATTTGTTATAAACTTAAAATATGATATATCTGGTCAGTATGTATTATGGCACATTTTTAAGATTAGGGGAATAAAAGGTCGTTTATTCAATGAAACAAATTTTTATTGTTTAAATTGAAAACAATAAATTAAACAAGAAAAAAATCATTGAATAAATGACAAATTAATTTGCAAAGGTGGGGTTAAAAACCGCCAACTCGCAATAATTCAAATACTCAAATGAAAGTTAGAACAAAATTTGACTATGATATAATGTGCGTGCAAATGTAAAAGGGTGTAGGTGGGTGGGTAAAACAAAGTTCATGGAAAAATTTTACGTCCAGGAGCAAAATCAGAGAAAATAAGAATGAGAGAATTAACATCTGCCAGGTTCTGATAAGACATTAATTACCACATATGAATGCATGCTGGACATGTTAATTAATCTATTATGTTTAACAATCTTGAAACCTAGCCCCCAGTGACCCTGCTGTGCACAAATGCAAATTACCATCTGTAACATGACAAAGTATTTTGACCATGGTTGTTAATGATTATCCCTCTTACATGCACGCAGTCATTATTTTACAAGCTTGACTTAAAAGAGATATTAATAAAACACACACAAGTATATTATTACAAAATTTGTTGCCAAAAATATTTTTATTTACAATAAAATTAGTTATACGGAGTGGGATAGGGGATTTTCTTAGATCCATTAAATCCATTAAACTTTTAGAAACCTTTTATTTATAAAACTTTCTTCAAATAGTGAGGGGTTCTTAGATGAATATTTTTATATCTATATTTTAATCTAGATACTGTTTACAGAATTATTTTCGTCCCGTGTAATTTTCGCCCTTCTACACTCGCTCCGTCGTGAATTCACCCAGTCACAGTTGTGTTTCAAGTTACTTATATCAGACATTGAAAATCGCTGTCTTAAATTTGCTCGCTGACAACGAGGATGAAATGGTTGAAAATGAAACGGGGCGAATACTTCCCTGTATACAGTATATACATGTATTACTTTCAATACCCCCCCCCCCAAAAAAACCCACCCCCAAAACAAAACAATCAATTGGTTAAACCAAAAACAGGAAAGGGAGTTGGGGAGATCCCGGCCTCAAATGTTGATAATTCCTGCGTTGTTAATTTTATACAATATCTTTTAAAACTTTTATCATTTGAATTGCAGAAAATCAAGAGTGGTTTCCATGTCATTGTCTAAATTCTTACAATATTGGAACAGAGGATGGAACTTTTCTTCCTTTTGTAGACATGGACAAGGTTCATGTACCGGTACATGTTATTTATACAGTGGATATGTTCGATTTCAGTAGGTTGCTGTTTAAATCATAGTCATATTATTTTCTATAAATAATTTAGTGATATGATAAAAAAGAATCAAGCCTTATCCCAGCATCTGAAAGTGTTTAAATATCTATAAGAAGCATGACTTATTATTCTGCAGACGTATGGGGCAAATCTAATGTACCCCGCGCCTACATTCTACATATATTTTTAATTTTACACGAATATTGGAGTTAATTTCTATGCATTGTTTCGAATTCGTTCAATTAATATGTACAACTGTGCCTCAATATCGTCTGCAATGCATTCAATTGTCATATATTTGGTTTTTGCAACCTCTTATATCTGCCTCTTCATATCATCTGTATTTCTCAAAAAATTCATTATGTTCAGCAATGTATAGACATTTGTTCTACTTTCATTAATATAAACTGTTATGAACAACTTGAAATATGCATATTTTGCGGTATAGTATAACATGTGTACTTTTAGGTACATGTACTATTAATTAGAAAATTGATCCACCACATGTAATCATAGCCTCAAAGCAAAACAAAATACGATATGCGCATGTTTAGTACTCAGCGGAGATGTCTAAGTTCTTCGACATTTAAACGCTAACT
This sequence comes from Magallana ariakensis, assembly GCA_020458035.1. Taxonomy (NCBI): domain Eukaryota; kingdom Metazoa; phylum Mollusca; class Bivalvia; order Ostreida; family Ostreidae; genus Magallana; species Magallana ariakensis. The sequence goes on from CM035816.1 coordinate 34,178,383, forward strand.
TACGCCTCTTTCAGAAACGCAACTTATACCCGACTAAATATTGGCGTAACTTCGTTAGTCGGACTATCTTAAGCCCAAATTTACGCCTTTTTGAGAAACGGGCCCCAGGGACCTATCACATGAATATGGTTTATATTTAATATACAGTCATATATATATGTAAACAATGCCCCTACCCCTTTCCCTCGCTGCTCTCTCCCCTTTATCTCTCTCTCTCTCTCTCTCTCTCTCTCTCTCTCTCTCTCTCTCTCTCTCTCTCTCTCTCTCTCTCTCTCTCTCTCTCCCAAAATTTACTTTCACTATATAAGGACCGTACAGTATAAAATATTCAAATAGTCAAAAGTTTTCCAATATAATTGTATAAACTAATGTACGAGGTATGTCACGTATGTACATGTATATGTTGTGAAAGTGGAAAATTCAATTAAAAAAAAGTAAAAAACGAAGTCATCATCAACGTGTTGCGTACTACATACAGAAAGTATAGAAGGGGGGGGGGGGTCCTTTACAGTATTGCAGTGTACTTGACGGCTCGTTTTAGATATGGTTAGTTATAAAGTTTATTTTAGACAAAATGCATCTGTCAGGTAAACAGCATTCGGTCTAATATAATGTCATTTGTGAATGACTGCAACATTGCATCCTCCAATAACTTGATTCAGCGATGTCATTAATAATTATCTTTTGATTGAGTAGAATTTCATGCATGTGTTGTTTGTATATTTAGGAAACAATTTAGGAATTTCAATATCATAATTTAAACAAGGCTAAACGTTTTGTGACCTTTAATGTTAGTTGGAATAAACAAATTGGTCTCTGCAATTATTTTTTTCTCAAACATGTACTAGTATTTGATATAGGTATTGTCCGATCCTGAGAGCAGTTTGAGTTAAAGTACAATTATATTGGAAAAAACCCTATGCCATGGTAATACAAGGGCAGCATTACATTTTTAAATTACTTTGGAATTTAAAAGCAGACTTGATCAAAATCTATTAGAATCAATGACTCATACCTGTAGTCATAAATATGTTTCAATAGAACTATCACTTTAAGACACTTAAAGCCATCTAGTGTGATGTTTCATGTGCATTGCACTTACATCAGTAAAAATCAATAAAATCATCAAATATGTAAATAAAAACTGAACTTTTGTTTATTTGTTTGCCAGCTTTTAATTACAAGAGCTGGCCACTTTATTTATGGTTAAAACAACGCAGTCTAATTCAAAACCTCTCCTCCAATGGGAACATTTTTAAGTTTACAAGAAAAAATAAATTGAATTTATAAGAACCCCCCCCCCCTCACGTCACAGCATAATGTATATACCTCGGGGGGGGGGGGGGGGGAGGCACAACCCTAAAAAGGTTTAGCGAAGGGGCTCCACAAGGCAAGCTGACAAGTATAAACACAGGCATCGCTTTGTTCAAACTGGTGTTATATATGTAAAAGGGTAAAACGGGAGGCGCATACTTAGTTCTGTCTAATCTCTAATCTGTCATGTGCTTTCGCTGCCACCCCCCCCCCCCCCTCGTCCCGGGACACTCGCCAAACATGAATGCGACACGTATCGCCTATAATTTCTATAATTTTTATGTAGTTTATAAGCGAGGTAAAAATTCTATGGGGTCAGTTTTCAATGTGTGGGTGGTCGTAGATCTACAGATCTGGAATGGTTATCTACTGAAGAAAAAGGACCCTACTTGTCATAGAATACTGATCCTGTGTCAGTTTTCTCCGTAGTAATTTGATCCCCGGGTCAATATTCTACGGGGGTCACTTTTCGTCGTTACATCGGTTCAAACGTTAACTTTACCTGGCGAGTAAAATATGAAAATCTTTTAAAAAAGTCAGAAAAACTTAATATATTATGGACTTTTGTCAATTCAAACCACTTTTACAGACATTACTACTTTTTTTATAAATACGAAATAAACCGAAATGTAGTAGATTCCGGAAATAGATTTTTAAAAAAACCCCAATCCTATCCGAGAGACTATTAATAATTGGTCTAACTTTTGTGTTTCACTCTTAACATTTTGGTGTAAACTATTTATATATGATTGAATATTATGAAATAAGCTTAGTAACTGAAGATGTCTTATTCCTTTTACCATCTTATAAACCAAATTCTTAATATTTACCATTTGCAGATCAATGTAATTTGGTATAAATATCCAAACAACAAATTACATGAACAACAGTACTACCTTTCAATATATGGCCATAGAACGCAGGGTGTTTGGTTTGGTACTGCTTCACCGTTTTTATTTAAGTGAGTTGTATGTTCATTTAGTCTTGATATTATCAGTCATTGAGCAATAACATGGCGAACTATTTCATATCTGTTTGTTTTATATTGAATAGAGATCCTTTATTTGCCAGTGATATGAAATGCCTAAAAGTTTTTCTTAATTTTTTTTTATAACATGTTTCAATACAATCACACATAAAATATAACCAATGCTTAGCACAGAATTTCGACATCAGAGCATATAATATTTATATATTAACAATTCATACTTCAGTACTAAATAAAACTACTATAGATGCATAGATCTGATACATGTATGACACAAAGTGTCTTGCTAAACAGATGACTAGCCACCAATATATCGAGATAATACATGTAACTCGTTATAAGTTAAAAACATTCTTACTCCCAATAAAGATTTTATCATAATTTTTTAAACAAGCTTTCCTCATGTAATAAATAGATAACATTTAATAACGATTTTAAAATTTCTGTAATAAGAATTGCCACTTTGCATTTATATCTGATTTACGTGTAAATTATTTTTTCTATCTTGTTAAAAACGACTTTATTTGTCATTCATGATCAATTCAAGTTCCAATTAATTCAAAACATGGGTAAAGTTTAATAGATTTCACTGTCATTAACGTAACTGTTTTTTGTCTTAATAGGTGTATTTTTTTTAAAAACTTTTCCGATCAAATTTTTTTCTTCACATTTTCCTGTTGTTTTTCTGAGTGTACAGAACATTGATGAACTCTAACTGTTTACATATTGTGTTATATATTATCTTATAAAAATAGAGTTATGTGTTCATCATTATGTTAAACAACATAATCAGAAAATGATTAAAAGTATTTATTTTACAAATCACAAAACGCCGATCAATGGTGAGTGGAACTATCCCAGTGTTTGCGGAATGTGTCCGTTGATGACTGATACAGGGGTCACTAAGTTATCAGGCAAACTGTTCGGTGGAAGAGACTGCCCAGGATCTGAACAAGTTTAAATAATAACAGTTTAATATATTTTTTAAATTTTAATCAATTACAGGCATGTGCAAATCAAATTCATATGAATCATTGTAACTGAACATTTGTTAACTTATAGAGATATTCTAATTGTTGTTTTTCGTTTGGTTTAAAAGATATTGAGTCCAATTAATATACGATCATCATTTTAAAAGAATGGAATATACGCACATGTACAGAACTGACAAGTCTTTCTGCAGTTTTCTCTCATGTACGCTGCATATGATGGGTGTGTGCACAGAGAGCGATCGAAACTGCTACAATATGATAATACATCCTCACATGGAGGCAAAAAACCTGTAAAGTAAAACCATTTGAAATTGGTCTCAAGTTACTTAACCTGTAAAATGTTCATTAAAAGTCAATTAGGACGGATTGAGTTATTTGTAAAAAGTCCCATAAATGATAGATTATAATATAATTGGCATAAAATTGATAATAATTTGATAATACCTTGACAATATCCGCAGCGGTATGGGCAAAATTTTCGGGCCCACGATTCGTAGATACCAATGCACTGATGGTCTCCATAATACCAACAGGAAGCGGAAGTAAGGTTATCAAAACACCAACTGGAAACTAACAAATAGAAAATGCCGAACTCTTAGTATTACGTGTATGTGGGGAATCTACACAAGATTCTTTGGCAACCTCTGCTTGGACATTTACCGAACCCAGATCTAATACGCGCTTCCAGGATTAACGAAAATAACTTATTGCTTAGTAAGATAACTTTCCGTTGAGTAGTTCTTTACCATCTGCTCGAGAAATTATGACAAATTTAATTCCTGCCCTACACTCAATAAAACCTAATATTTTCTCAATACTTATTTATAAATGAGATAATTTTATACCTACCTACTGTTGTTGCAACGGTTGCTGGAGACGTTAGATACTCCGTTGGAGCTGAAAGGAAGTTTTTGTGATAGGATACCTACTTACATTAGACTATTTAATTATCAGCTTTGGTATCTGGTGAATAATTTATCTTGGAAATGTTATTTTGAATATACCCCGACAAAGATTGCAGGTTCGTCTGCAGTTCTCTCTCATGTATTCCCCGTATCTTTCTTCGGTACAAATTCTCTCATCAAATTCGTCACAATATGTGATTCGATCAACGCAGGGCAACTTTTCTGAAAATAAGAAAATGATTTGAAAATACTTGACAGTATACAAAAGCAATTGTCTGTTCTTTTGTAGTAAGAATAATAAATGATTAAATGATATCGATAATTGATTATAAAGTTTCACTTGAAAAAAAAAATCCGCTTAGATGATGGGCGCTGATATAATGTAAATAAATTTTGTGCTTTTATAGATTCTAACTTATGTGAAGCGGTGGTCAACAGGGTGCTACAACGACACTGATAATAAAGAAACATCCTAAAAAAAATGAAGGCTAGATACTATCATTCTCTACTCTACCTATATTACCAACAAAAAAAAAGCGAAAGAACCCTGTCAGTTACAGAATCATAAACATAAGAAAGGTACACACGCGGACAGTATCCACACCGGAGAGCGCAATGTTCTCTAGCCCAGGGAGCATATTTTCCAACACACTGATCATCTGTGTACTTGAAACAGTCCCGTCCAAGCTTATCGTGGCACTCTACAGAAAGGTTTAGAAAGGTTAAGAATACTTTATTTCGCTGCAGTTCTTTACGTCAATGGAATTGACACTTACTGTGTTAGGTTACAAACCTTGTGTCTGTTGTAACGTTGTCTCCAACGTTCCTTTCGTATCCGTTATCTCTATTCAAAAAGCATTTCAAAAATATTTTTATTTTTAAAGCTTTTTTAAAGCTCATTGTAGTTGATAAAACAGATTTAAAAAATGTTATTATAACTTAGATGTATATAGAAACAGTAAAATCTCTACCTGCAAATTCTATCGCAAGAACTGAAAGGAACACCTGTAGATACATAGTTACTATCGTTGATAAGCTGTCCACGGTTTAACGTAATACATAGTGTCAGTGAGTACAATTAAGAAATTGCTCTATGCAGTTGGCATTCAATTTCAATCTGTTTTAAATAATTGAAGGATCGATTTCAATTGCACTGTCCACCTATTGTTGAAAGAAAGTTTCTGAAATATTTTTGTTGATATTTCCAGCTAAAATCACAACACTGTGTTATATAATATTTTGATAGTTGCAAATGTCGAAAAATTCAACTATTTTTAAACTCTATGTGCAATGAGACAAAGTAAAATATGCAGGTACATGTAACTATGTATGAAGGCCAAGAACTGTAAAAAGTCCCATGATCACATAGGTGGCAGAACAATCTAATATGTAGAGTTGTCGTTCGTTAATCTTAGATGATAAAGGATAGTATAGTCTGTCCTAAGTTATTGCTTCCATCAATTTTTGATGATTTTTAATAAAAATACATTGTACACATATCTGTGAAAGAATTGCTGTTGAAATCGATGTAAGGGAAAATATCAACGATATCTTCATTGACAAATTATCATTTTTCACTCATGAAAGTTCACAGGAACGAAAACAAATTTCTTACGGAGATTTATAATGGGGAATGTTTACATATTTTCTCCATTCGGAAGTACTCGGGAAGTACTCGGGACACCTCACACACTTTTTTAACGTTATCATCCGGGCCTAATCATGGCTGATGCAATACAAAATTCCTGTAGACTTTCTATATATTTTGGGATGTGTATTGAAACCTGAAGCAGTAGAGGGGGCGATTCAAAACAGATAATCTGGACATTTTTCAAATTAGTGGATAACGTATTTTGAGCACAAAGATATTCATGATTATCGAAATATCAAGCAGAAAGTGGGGGAAGCAAATATAGCAGGGATTGCGTGATATTATTCTGTACCGTTTGAAGCATATTCCTTCTGAAGCAACGGCGAACTTAGAGACATGTTATATACAGGTTATAAATGAACATTAAAGGACGGACATATATAGACTTAAACGGTCACCTGAGTATGATGCAGCCCTGTTAATGACCTATAGGATGGCAATGATGAAATATACAGAAGAAAGACTTAAGGGCTGAACAAGACTCAAATTTTGAAATTGATTACTCAAATCAAAAGTCCTGAATGTATATTACATTCAAAGGCTTTATTACAGTCGGACCACGGTCCTAGAAGGTCAATAATATGTTTTACGGTGCTACCGTTGTGGCGAGCGCAGCAAGATTTACTCACATACCTTGCGTCATTGTCAGCTTGGTGATATTTTGACAGTTATCAACTTACATCAGATTTTTTTTTTTTTTATTTTTTTTTTTTTTTGAGAGAGAGAGAGAATTATATATTATCATTTCTAAGCATTAAATTTTTTTTTACAAAATACACAAACTTGCTTTCCCTAAAACCGTTCCTTACTTTTGGAGAAAATTGACCAGTTTGTAAAATGTAATTTGTGTTTACTTTGGTCAAAAGTGTAAAGTGTAACTACAGTATTATTTTTCTTTTGTACCTTGTTGTTATCTGACTTTTATTTTTTTTTCCTGATTCATTATTTTTTTTTTACTGAAATTTGTTTATTTTGGCATATGTTGTATCCGTGCCCCCGGTCCCTGTTTGTAGGTGTGTAATTTCCCTTTTTCTAATTCAATGGTTTGACAATATGCGGCGGCCCACAATATGCAATATCTGCATAGATTTTTTTTTTAATCTTTTAATTTCCTCGATCCCTACTTATCAGACTTACTGTTCAAGCACGCAAAATTAGCTTAACTCTTGCTTGTATATATAATTATAAAATATCTCTATCAAAAAACCCACTAAAACCCCCTCAAATCTTCTAAGGCAGGTATCGAAGTTTACACTAAAATAGCTATAGTACACGCATTTTATAGATGTTTGATCCACCTCTAAATTTAACGCGGGAAATCTAGCGCGAGATGACTGTGACGTCACACGTTCAAATCTATATTCATTTTTTTACGTATCTCGACTCAATACGAATGAATGGAAGTATGTAAAAAAAACCTTGGGTCTCACCAAATTAAAGCTTGTGCGCTACTCAAAACGTGTCTTCAAACATCAATGCACCGTTAATTACGAGTTAAACGACAGCCATTTTTGGCATAGCACCACGGGAAAAAACATTAGATAGCACTAGGGACGTAGACAAAAAATTTTCTTGATGAATCTGTAGGTTTAGCTCGTTCTTTTTCCCGCGCGTATGGTACTTAGAGCTCGCTTCGCTCGCTATTAAAACAAATAATAATATATTGACCGGTCAATATTTTTCGACCAAGCTTTTCAATTATTAATTATTGTCTTTTCGTGTATATAGTTGTAAAGTGAGAATATACTACTGAATATAAATAGCAAATATATTCATTTTCCCCTGAAACCAATAATTTTTAATAAATGAAAAAACAAGGCTTTGAGTTACGTATTTAGTCTGATTGATTAGTCAACATATTGTAGGATAAAAAAAAGAGGGAAACAATACATATAACTGTACAGGTAAAGGAAGATATCAGAAGGAAATCTATTATATAATAATAACTTCCCGGAAAACTTAACACACGGTAAGTATTATCTTTTATTTCATTCTTTCTTGTTTGAGAATTTTGATTACAAGTTTTCAAAAAATAATTTCTTTTGATTAAGAATTTCAAATGTAAAAAAAATAATAATACAATTTTCTGCTGCGTATTCAAAATGTATTTGGTGATTAAGTGTGCATGTGACTTTGGATGTATCCCTAAATCATCAGTTTTTAGATCACCTGAGCTAAAGGCTCAAGTGAGCTTTTCTGATCACAATTTGTCCGTTGTCTGTCGTTGTCGTCGTTGTCGTCGTCGTTGTTGTAAACTTTTCACATTTTCATCTTCTTCTCAAGAACCACTGGGCCGATTTGAACCAAACTTGGCACGAAGCATCCTTAGGTTAAGGGGATTCAAGTTTGTTAAAATGAAGGGCCACGCCACGCCCTCTTTCAAGTGGAGATAATTAAAAATCATTGAAAATTTTTTGGTATTTTTCAAAAATCTTCTTCTCAAAAACCATTTGGCCAGAAAAGCTGAAACTTGTGTGGAAGCATCCTCAGGTAGTGTAGATTCAAGTTTGTTCAAATCATGATCCTCAGGTGTAGGGTTGGGCCACAATGGAGGGTCGAATTTTTACATAGGATTATATAGAGTCAATCTTTAAAAATCTTCTTCTCTGAAACTTATCAGCCAGAAAAGCTGTAACTTGTGTGGAAGCATCCTCAGGTAGTGTAGGTTCAAGTTTTGTTCAAATGATGATCCCGAGGGGTAGGGTGGGGCCACAATGGGGGGGGGGGTCGAAATTTTACATAGGAATATATAGAGAAAAAACTTTTAAAAATCTTCTTCTCAGAAACCGATCGGCCAGAAAAGCTTTAACTTGTGTGGAAGCATCCTCAGGTAGTTTAGATTCAAGTTTGTTCAAATCATGATCCTCAGGTGTAGGGTGGGGCCACAATGGGGGGGTCAAATTTTTATTTAGGAATATATAGAGTAAATCTTCAAAAATCTTCTTCTCTGAAACTGATCAGCCGGAAATGCTGTTACTTGTGTGGAAGCATCCTCAGGTAGTGTAGATTCAAGTTTGTTCAAATGATGATCCCCAGGGGTAGGGTGGGGCCACAATGGGGGGTCGAATTTTTACATAGGAATATATAGAGTAAATCTTTAAAAATCTTCTTCTCTGAAACTTATCAGCCAGAAAAGCTGTAACTTGTGTGGAAGCATCCTTAGGTAGTGTAGGTTCAAGTTTTGTTCAAATGATGATCCCGAGGGGTAGGGTGGGGCCACAATGGGGGGGGGGTCGAAATTTTACATAGTAATATATAGAGAAAAATCTTCTTCTCAGAAACCGATCGGTCAGAAAAGCTTTAACTTGTGTGAAAGCATTCTCGATTAGAGTAGATTTAAGTTGGATAAAATCATGATTCCGAGGGGTAGGGTGGGGCCACAGTGGGGGAGGGAGTTCGAATTTTCTCATCTGAATATATACAGAAAAATCTTTTAAAAACCTTCTTCTCAGAAACCGATTGGGCAGAAAAGCTGCAACTTGTGTGGAAGCATCCTCAGGTAGGGAAGATTCAAATTGTTCGAATATGATTTTGACAAATTTTAATCTATCCTATTTGAAGACTGAACTGACTAAAGTTAGAGCTCTTTTAAACAATTTGTGTTTTAGAAGATTTTTCCCTATATATTCCTATGTAAAGATTTGGCACCCCCCCTTCCAATTGTGGCCCCACCCTACCCCCAAGGATAATGATTTTTCAGGAGTAGGGTTTGGCCACATGGCGGGGGAGGGGGGGGGGTCCAATTTTACAAAGGAAAACATTTAAATTGTTCACAAAAACTCAAATGTTTTTATATATTGTTTTACTTATATGCAAGCATTTTGACATATTGTTGACCCTTAAAAATTGTTTAGACTCTGTCCCCTGGACAATTCTTAGACCTCACAAGGGGTTCAAAGTTTGATGTAGGTTTATAATCCATATATAAACAGTTGTTTAAGTCTAATCATCTTCTCGAGAACTGCAATGCTCAATATGTGATATGACTGTAAAATCACCCTGTTACAAAGGGGCTCAATGATAAACATAAGAATATGCAGTGGAATTTTTTTTTCATACAGGATCTATTATACGACATTGTTCAGATATTTTGTATATGACTCCATAAAGCTGATTTTATTATGTCTGTTGTTGCTCAGGTGAGCGATGTGGCCCATGGGCCTCTTGTTAAATTACCTGGTGTGCGCTATCTTAGAGCTGCTTGGTCCGATTCAATATCAAATTTTGTGTACGCTTATTCCCTGATAAATAATCATTTCCTTCAATATTTACGACAAGGAAAGAATAAAATCCTCTTTTCTTAAAAAGCCCCGTGACTTTAATTTAAGATTAGTTTTTGGCTGGCAGTGCTAATGATTCCAATACCAATGTAAGTCAAAAATTGTCTTGATTAAAATTTGGTAAATTCGTTCAACCAAGATGTAGGTGAAATTAATTATTTAATTAATTATTTTATTTATTTATTTATTGCCAATGTAGGAAAACTTTTTTGTTGCCGTATATACGTAAATCTATTTGCAAAGACAGCTACCTCAAGTTCTTTTTATCTACCAAGTAGTATCATCTCTAATTTGTTCATTATTAATCAAATTGCTCAATGCATTAACTTTTTAACTTAATTATACTGTATACATTAACTTAATAAGTGTAAAAAAAATTATTTATATTAAATAATAAAATTTGAATTGATCTGAAAAATTGAAAAATACTTGTACGTTCATAAAAATTAATAGAATTTCAATCTCTTGTAAAATATTATCGAAAATGTGGAAATGTAATGTTTTTGACTCGTCCGTCAGTCAGTAAGTCTATCAGCCAGTCTGCCAATCCTGTTTTGGTCAGTGCAACTCCTCTGAAACAGCTGTAAAGACTTCCATGACACTGTAATGAAAATGGTTGGATGTACATCTTACCAGGAAATTCCGATTCCATTATTTATCTGAGGATTTTGTCCCTTTTTTAACTTAGATTATTGGCCATATCTTGAAAATAATAATTAAATGAACAGTTTTTTTTCATCAGCGCAACTTCTCTTAAAAGCACTGAATAGAATATCAAAACACTTCATAGTTGGACAGTTTTTTGCAAACCTTTTCAGGAAAGGCGCCAATTAGATAATATAACTTTCGTTATTATGAAATAAGTACATGTACTCTGTACTAAGGAAGCCGTTAATAATAGGACGTTTATTGGTGACTTCATTAATAAGGATGCTTATCTTGTGTATTAGAAAAAACTTTATTAAAAAAGATAAAATAATGACATGATATCGACATAATAGTCATACAACAACAGTGGCTCAATTACCCCAGTTATAAACAAGTATAATAGGCAAAAAATGAGATCGAAACTATTTCTATATTTTTACAATTATTTCACTTGATTCAGATTTTGCTTATAATCTTGCGTAATACACCAAGTAAACACTTTTCACCCACTTTAAACACACCGATAACCAAATGTATAGGCGGCTGAAAGGCCAAGGGTAAAAAGACGTTTATGCAAAACGAACAACTAATTTAAAAAAAAACATTCTAAAAACCGAAACAGACCAGCTTATAAAGGCTCAATTGCAAAATCAACAGACACCAATGCAAAGCAAACGCTAATCGATGCAAAACCAACAGTCTTGCACTGAATAAACGCTAGATGGCGTGCATAGAGGTATCAGTAGAAATCGTACCCTGGAGAAAACGTACATGTACCCTTGACTTAGAGGAACGTTTTCATAAAGGGGTCCGGAATTTTTTTCCAGGGAGGAGGGATGGATTGGGTTCCGAGGAATATTTAGGTCTGTCAGGGTTGGAGTGGGGAGGCATATGTTAAGTAATTTTGCTATGTAAATTTAGGAAATTTGATTTTTTCAGTGGGGGGGGGGGGCGGACTGTATTTCGTTTGTAACTTGTCTTTTGACTTTCAAAGTTTAGTAAAACATACAAAAGCATCAATTTACCATTCTAGACATAAAAATTAGAAAAAAAATATATATTTTTTTTTTGAGGGGGGGGGGGGGGGCTCAAATGTTAAGTCACTTTAAAAATTTAATCCTGAAATTGTATTTTCAAAGAAACAATTATTTTCCTATCTGTTGTCAAATAGGTTTTCAAATATTTATGGTAAATTCTCGAGACATTAGTTAACTAGAAAAAAGTATCTTTACTGCACAGGGACTGTCTAGCTAGGGGTGTGTCCCGCACATAATCCGAGTTCAGAAGGATAAAAGAAAAACGACAATTTCAGTGTCTAAAGAGTTAGATTAATATGCTGTGTAAGTAACGATCATGCAAAACAAACGTACAGTGTAAAAGATATGAAACAATATCATATAAAATCTAAGAATGTGATAATTCCTATTATAATTGTAGATAGAAAGATACGCCCAAATCCCTGTAATACGTCTAATCGATAATTAATAATATCACTGACTGCTGCTGATGAAGAAAATGTACACATTATATAATAATAATACATGTAAATCCCGGATGTGTACCATAGGCGCACCTAACATACATGTATATGTATGGATACATATAGACATACTTATTAATAAGTACACATAACATGCATGTATAAATAAACGAATACACATTATCAATTATACACAAATCCATCACATTATTCTTAGTTTATTCACGTTATCTGGCACCAGAAAACTCCTACAGAGGTTGCGATGCCAAGGCGTTTTCAGCCACTTTCTGAGATCCTCGGCGAGCAGCTGCTATCACCAGAACTATTGGACTGGGATAGACAATATGTGCTTACAAATTAAATGAGTTGTAAATCTATACAGTTATCAAAACTCGTTTTAAAAACATTTCGAATTCGTAGACAATTTCTTAATAATGTTTTTTTTTAGCTGATATTCGCCTTGATATGACATTATATTTTAATATGCACCTTAACCGCAATATAATTTATACACTTGTATAACTTGGCATAAACTATATTCGTTGATATAATCAAAGGTGACCTGTAGGCCCAATAGGCCGGGTGTCCAATATATCTGTACAAGTAATTTATGAAATTTGTATTATATGGCACAATTGTACATAATATGCACATGTCACTATAAAAATAAATTATTCACTTCTTACTTACTTATTCTTACCATCATATTAATCTTTTGATTCTCCAATTATAATGCAATCAAAGCTATCGTATTTTTTTTAACGATTTCACTTATAATGTATCGATTGGTTAATTGCAGAATACAGGTAGTTTAACTGCTCAGGTGACGCTCGTTCGTGTGTAAACACATTTATTGCAGGCACATAACGGGGGGAGCAGGACTAGGGTTGGGGTTGCCCTTTTCTACTTTTTCTCGCAACAAACATTTTTCTTAAATTTACATATAAAAAACCGAATTATCAATAAGTTGGCCCCAACTTTTTCCAGAGCATGTAAAAACTGAAAGCGCAAATAATGATATTAACAGTGAAAATAAAATTGAAGTTACAGGTAAACGCATACTCTTGTCTCTCCCCCCTCCAACGGATGTAGACTTTCATGATTTGCGAATTAATTTTTATTTTGCTTGTCAAGTTATTAAGAATGCGCCACCAAACCCCCCATTTTCAAAAACGATGCTACGTGCCTGTATTGTGTAATTATTTAATGTACGTGAATATGTGAACAATGATATAATTATTTATTGAATAAGTAACATGTATTTATTGCATTAGAACAGTTTTTATAAGTAGAAGTATTTCAATTCTTGTTACGATTTCTCCAAGGTACGTTTTCTCTCGGAAAAATTACAAGTTGTATGTTGTGGGTCCGATTTTTCCGGGTTACGTTTTCTCCAGGGTACGATTTTTCCTGATACTTCTTTGCACACCATCTAGCGTTTATTCAGTGCATGACTATTGGTTTTGCATCGGTGATGATTTGTTTTGCATCGGTGTCTGTTGATTTTGCAAAAGAGGCTGTTGGTTTTGTTTTAAGCTGGCCTGTTTCTTTTTTTAGTATGTTTTCAAAAATTAGTTGTTCGTCTTTTTTTTTTATCTTTCCACCGCCCATACAAATGTTTTTTTTTTCTTTCTTCTTTTGCCCGATCAATCATATAACGTCTTTGTTTATAAAAAGAAACTATGGAATAACTGCAATTTTCGTGCAATATCTTAACACAAAATTTACTGCATAATAACTGAGATATTGTGTACTTATACCACAATTAATTTTCTTATTTTAATCTCTTTCAGATGCTAAAAGTAATTGCATTTAAAAATTTCGTCCATTTTAAAAACAAAACTGTCATTTCACTTGATGTTTCAAAGAGGGGGCAAGCTGGAAACTCGAATGTAGATGGAAAACCAACGACTGGTATTAATTTTCTAAATATTTTTGTTGGAGCTAACTTTAGTGGGAAAAGTACCGTCATGGAGTTGATAAGAAGATGCATGACAGAGAAAAAAAATGCATCTGAAACAAGCTCTTGTGATGAAGGCCTGGTTGCATATGCATTCTGCAAATTTGATTTGGCTCCATATGATCAGATCATATCTGGAATTATCAAACATCCAAAAACAGGTGTTGTTTATAAAATTCTTGCTTTCACTAAAAAGCTGGAGACTAAAGTGAAGACTAAAGTGGAGATTAAAGTGGAGAATAAAGTCTACACGTGCAAATCGCCAAACTTTACTTGTTTCCATAGCTGTAAATCTTCAGTATTTGCTGATATTTCGGCAATTTTAAGCAAAGAAGATGATGATGTTAGTGAAAATAAACTTCTCCAAGATATAGAAAATGAATGCGAAAACAAGAATAATAAAGAATTATATAAAGATATTGAACCAATCTTGGATTCTATTGAAAACAAATATGTCGCTACGTTTCCTCTGAGAGGCATTGGGAGCGTACAGTGGTCGAATAGTAACAAAATTTCAAAAAGGAAAGAGAACTATAGTGCGGCGTATGAACGAGCAGAAATTATCTAAGAATTACTTTCAGAAGAGCAAAATCAGTTTATCAACGCAGATGAAGAGAGGAAAATATTTAAATATCTCACAAATTCAGAAGATTTTGAATTTGAGAAAAAGGGAAATACAATTGAGGTAAAACATAATGGAAAACCGTTTCCTTTGTTGAAGATATCTGAAGGAATATTTGAGGCAAAATCAACGTCATTGCTCCTTGCACATACACATTATCAAACTCTTTGTCTGGAGGATCCAGATAGAGGGATGCACCCTCAAATGATAGAACGGTTGAGATCAGTTTTATATGACAGCGGCTTTACAAAAACAATCATTGTTGTTACACACAGTCCGTATTTCATTGATAGTATGACAATTGACAAAACTCATGTTTTTTTTCGAAGAATAGAAGAGCCTTCTTTATGTTCTGTATTAAACATTGGAAAAACTGATGAACTCTCAAAAGTAGCCGATATTGATATAAAACGACCATTGCTGTTTGCAACCACAGTTTTGTTAGTAGAAGGAGTAACAGACAGGGAAGTGGTACACGGCATTTTAAAAGAAAATAAATGCAAACAATTAAAAGAAATAGAAGAAGGAAAAAAAAGTCCAGAAGACTTTACTGATTTATCTATCTATCAAATTATCCCTGTTGGTGGTTGTAGTAACGCCGCAAAGATACAACAGTTTTGCAAATATATCAATTTGCCCTGCCTTTGCTTATTGGATCTTGACGCAGCTGTTAAATTAAATATTGAAAAAATTCAAAAGTTTGAAGACTTTAAAAAGGATTGGCGAGAAATGTTTAAACAAACCCTTGCAAGCTTCGAACAAGATTCTCAGAATTTTTTTGAGAAATTACAGTCAGATCTGAAAGTATTCGTTTGGAAACACGGTGGGTTGGAAGATGCCATTTTAAGTTCTGCAGATAATAATAAAGAAATTGCCAAAGCACTCGGTATACCTGTAACTGGTTTAAATCCAGGACGCCTCAAAGATAAATTGAAAAAACGAATTGATGACGGAAAAGAGTTTTACACCGCACTCATTCAAGTCCCGGAAATAGACAGATTTATCAGTTTTATTGAAACTGAGACTCGTAAACTTAAAAGTTCTTAAAAGTTGTGCTTATTCTTAAAAAAAAATATCATAGAAACATTCAGAAGTGGGAAGTGAAATTTTTTGACCATTTTTTTTTTGATTTCATATCATTCATCACACAAGCAACTGAATATATTGTATAACACTTAGATCATTACATGTAATATTTTAATATTCTGTATCTTACTATTTTAGATAATTACCTAGTTTGTACTAAATTACATTAACAGTGTTTTGAAGGAAAAAAAACATTCATCTTTGCAAGTGTTTTAAGTAGTTCTTCCTCTGACATTGTTTAATTTTGCAATCTCTATTTCGTGTTCTTTCTCTGACATTGTTTAATTTTGCAATCTCTATTTCTGACATTGTTTAATTTTGCAATCTCTATTTCGTGTTCTTTCTCTGACATTTATTTTGCAATCTCTATTTCGTACTATTTAATCTATACAGTATAAGACTGAAAAGGCAATTTAAAATTAATCAAAAATTCTTTTCAATTAAAGAATTTAACTGAAAATTTAAACTATTTATTTCATTAAGTTTAAATATCAAATCAAGCTACACTAATTTTGAAAGTATAATAAAACTTTTCAAGTAGCTAATTTCTTTACAGTATTTGATGTCTTCTTCGGTTTATTAATATCGCATAGAAATAAGATACAATTTAATATCAATAGCTCACATGGATGCGTTGTTCAAAATACCATATAATGATTAGTATTTCAATTATGATAATCTGTCCTCATACTTATCCTTTAATCAACACGTATAATTATACATTTTCCAAATATAAAATCGTGCAATGTAAACTTTCTTTTCTATATAGTTTTTTTGGGTCGGTTTTTGAAATTTCTTATTAATAAAAATTGCGTTGTGAATTTGCTTTTTAAATAAATTTTGTAACTTTTTGAAAGATAAAAATTATGATTGTTAAAGCATATTTTGAATCATATTGAAAAGGTTACTAGGATTATTACATAAAATATGTCCGAAAAAGTCGTCTATCGTATAACGTGCATTGTTATTCATATTCAACATCATGTTATTTCTATTTAATTTAAACATATTTTATTGAGTAACCAAATTGATTGGGCAACAGACAAAGCTTATGTAAACCCTCTCCAAAACACAAAGTCAAGTAGTGGTGTTTTAAAATTATCTATAGAATATAGGATTACCAGTTTACAGAGTGATATATTATTGATATTTTTGGTATACAAGACAAGGGATAATTGGATATTAAATAATAATCTTGACTTTTGTCATATATAAATTGTAAGTTAATTTGTTGTTTAACATATACATGAACACATTCATACCTACATTTAAAAACCCACCACCTCATTCATTCATACTAACAGACAAACACAAGTATAGAGTTTTCTTGATCCAGCCCATTTGAAAGGAACAGTAATAAAAAAGAGTACTAATAAATAAAAAAGTCAAAAACGCTTAGAAGCTATGATACATGTATAACTGTGAACATAAGAAAAAAAAATACAATTTAAGTTGTATGAAAAGTCAGAACTACCATAAAGAATATAGGTAATATGAAAAGGTACTCTAATATCATTAAATTGATTATAAAATTCAACTCTTTGTTGAGTGTATCTTGGACATTTGAGAAAAAAAAGTATATTTCCTTCCGATTCAGACCACATTATGAACATCGACTCTCATCAATTAAAAAATCCTTAAATAAGTGAGCATTTAAATTACTAGCTTTATTCCGTAATTGACAAAAAATAATATTTTCTTTCTTATTGCCAAAACTGTAGTGTTTGTATGTTTTGGGTAGATTTTGGTTTTTGAGTTTTGACTTAAAAATAGATAAAGATGATCTTTTATATCTTCATCAAGATTATTCCATAATTTAATTGTAGACGGAATAAAGCTATTGCATTAAGAAGTAGTCCGACATAGTGGCAGAGAGTAAAAATTGCCATTAGACCTAAAATAATGTGCATGTTCAGTTGGAAAATATGGTTAAATTAAATCTAACAAGTATTGCGGTGCTAAACCATAAATTGTTTTGTAGAAAAGAATAAGCTTATGTTTATTCCTTCGAGATTGTAGGGTTTCCCAGCCAAGTTCACTATATAAGATACTTTGAGAAGAGTTAACTCTCAACCCAGTTATTATTCTGGCTGCTTCTATTTTTACCTTTTCAAGCAATTCAGCGTTTTCCTTTGTACAGTTGCCACACACAACATCACCATATTCTAGTATAGGTCTGATAAAAGCCATATATATTTTGACCAGTGTTTCTCTATCAATTGTATGCTTGAGTAATTTTAATATATTCAACCTTTTGCATGCCTTTTCATAAATACCATCAATATGATTGGACCAACCACCGTCAGACTGTAGATGTAAGCCTAAGTGTACATCCAGCCTAATATGTTACCCCCAAAACCTAGCCCCTCAAGTTTATGAATAAGACCTAGATGCCAAACTCTATCGAATGCTTTAGAAATTTCACAGAAGATAAAACGAATATCTTTTCCTCTATCTAAACTTAATATAATTTTATCATAAATTTCTACTAGTTGGTTTACAGTTGAATCCCCTGGCTGGAATCCTGACTGGAATTTTGATAGTAGCTCATTGTCTTTAATTTAATTAAACATATATTTGAACAATACATTTTCCATAATCTTACACAATGAGCTTGTTAAAGAAATAGGTCTATAATTATTAAGATTATCAACACTGCTCTTGTTCTTAAATACAGGTGTAACATTAGCTTGTTTCCAAATATATGGTACACATTTTTTACTAAGAGATAGGTTGAATAGTTTAGTGAGAGGTTTATATATAGAGTAAGTTGCTTTGAGAATTCTTGGAGAAATACCATCTGGTCCTGGATGTTTAGTTACATTAAGTATTTTTAATTGGTCAATTACATCTTGCTCAGTTATTATTACATCATTAAATTCAAGATCAGGGGGTCCAGGCCCATGCTCAGGTAGCTTTTGGGTCATCATTAAGACTTGATATGCTTGAGAAAAAAAGAGTTAAATTCATTGGCCTTGTCAATGGGATGAACAAGTATTCTACCATCCTGACATACAATTGAAGGAGAAGGATTTTGTTTTTTTAGTCGAGTCACAGATTTAGCAATGCGCCACCATTTACCAGGCGGAATAGATTTGTCAACAAGTTGGTTAGCAAGTTTAATTTTGTAATTTCTCTGGGTATTGCGGAGTAGGCTTATTATTTCATTACGAATAGATCTAAACTGTTGCCAATGTTGTGGGTTATTGGTGCGTACAGCTTTTTTTATGTATTCTTTTTCTTTGTCGCATTCGTTTGCGGATACCAGTAGTTATATAAGGCTTATCAGAAGGTCGAATAGTAACAGTTTTGGTTGGTACATGCTTTTCAATACGTTTTGAGTATTTTTTCAGTAAAATTATTATTATATATATCATTAATGTTTTCTGAATTGAATACTTCTTTATCGCAACTGACAAGTGTCAAATCAGCATTTAAGCCCTGGAAGTTAGCAAGGTTATAATTTTTTATAACACGTTTGTAAGCTTTTTGTTTTGGGATCTTAATTGATAAATGAATAGTAACAGGGGAATGTGAACTACATATGGCCTCATCTACAATAACACTTTCAATACACTGCACATCATTAGTAAGAGCAAGATCTATACAAGAACATGAACCACTGTTTACTATAAAGTTAGTTGGTTTGTTAACAACATTGTAAACATTTAAACACTGTAAGAGTGTTTTTAAAGTGTTATTACCTGCAAGCATTTTAACATTAAAATCACCAACCAAAAATAGCTTGTATTCAGTATCTAGTGCTTGTTATTTATATCGATGATCATGTCATTTTAATTTGTTTAATTACCATTTGTGATTGTTCTTATTACCGTCTTCATTGGAAGACGATATACTGTTATATACATACGTATATTTTATTGATAAAGACAATTTTGTTATATATTTCATTCATATGGAATTAATTCTTCTTTTCTAAACTGAGTGTTATTTTATGTTTGAAATTTAATTTGTTTGATCATTGTAGAAAGACATAGCCGCATCTGTTTGTGATCTCTCATGTTGACATCTCCCTCCTCTCCCCTATCCATTTCTCACAGTGATCTGTTATATACATACGTATATTTTATTGATAAAGACAATTTTGTTATATATTTCATTCATATGGAATTAATTCTTCTTTTCTAAACTGAGTGTTATTTTATGTTTGAAATTTAATTTGTTTGATCATTGTAGAAAGACATAGCCGCATCTGTTTGTGATCTCTCATGTTGATATCTCCTTCCTCTCCCCTATCCATTTCTCACAGTGATCCCCTGTTTATTGCCATTTGTTTATTTTCGTTTATCTGATTGATGGTCAGATCTTAGACTGGTGTGTCTTTGAATTTATTATGGTAATTCCCTCCTGTATCCTGTTCTGAGAATTTATGTCTTTGAGCGTTCCAAATTTTGGTTCCATTTTTAAAGTTATTTGATTGGTCCTTTATAGAAAAAGGGGAGGAGTTGTCAAAGATGAGACATGCGGGATAGATAATTATTTTACACTCTCACTTTGGATTTCTTTTAAAAATGATGTTTGTTTAATTTGTGATTTTGGACTTTAATAAATTCTAAATTTTCAAACCGGATATTTTCATTTACGCTACATTACGTAACCAACTTACGTAATCACAACAATACAGAGTTGAAATAATTTCTTTACAGTCTCCGGATTGTGTAGTTCCTCTCCTTTGTGATTGGTAGAAAACATGATGTGAAAATAACATCCATTTTATTGGTTTAAATGTTGTTCGAAGTTCTGATGATCTAATATATGTAAGACTGGACCTGTCGTCGATTTTCAATCCCATAAAAGAGAGAAAACGAAAGAATAATTAAATTAGCTATGAATGAAATAAGTAGAACTAAAACAAAGTAATATTCGATTGAAAATATTTGGGTTTTTTTCCTTGTTTTATTTTGTATGCAATAATATTGAATAATGTGAAAATTTGATCTGGTAATGCTAATATTAGTAAAGCAAGTTGCAGAGTGCAGTGGTATTAACTTAGTTTTTATTAAAATTTTACGACCCTTCCTATGATATGTTTCCCCTACTTTAGTCAATCTCAACTACATGTACCAAGCATGTGATATGCATATAATTACGATTTTTCAACCTTTGCCACATAAGCTTTAAAAGTATATCTATAAAAAAAATCAACACGCCATGGTATGCAGAGGAAGAACGCATTTATATAAAACAGAATTGAATTTTCTTCCATAACTTATTGCTGTTTAGAGTTTGCTCTACAGACGGTAAGCTTTTTATAAAAAGCCTTACTTGTTTGAAAACGTACCACTTGTATTCTAAATCTTTGTAATTCTTATTCAATAATCGTGTGATTCTTATTCGATAATCGTGTAATTCTTATTCGATAATCGTGTGATTCCTATTTGAAAATCATGTGATTCTTGTTCGTTAATAGTGTTGATTGTATGCGACAATCTTGTAATTCATATTAAAATTCATGCAATTCATATACGTTAATATTGCGTTTCATTTTCGACATAAATGATATAAATCGAAAATTAGTAATAAAATGTGAAAATTTGTGTGTTGTGGTTTGGCTAGTAGTCTGAAATTGATAATTAAGTCGATGTAAAGTAACGACTTTTTTTCTTCAAAGATCCAGCATAAAGTCTTAAATCTTAGATCTTAAAACGGAAATCGACTTGGTCAAGGTGAGGTTTATGTACATTGCAGATTAAGGAGGTTGGCACCTGAAATAATAGTAATGTCAATCATCCAAAAACTACTTGGATATAAAGATGGGGACCTAAAATGTTCATTTATTTTATTTGTGACCCATGTCACATGCCATTTTTTGGAAATATTGGGCTCCAAACAGAAATGATAATTTTCCTGATATTCTTGCTAAAATTTGACATGGAAATTGATAATTTGAAGAAACCAAACAAATATTTATAGTTTGAACTATTATTTAGTTATGATTTTTATACAGTATGAAGTTGAACACACGTAGTGACAATAAAAGTAAAATCTAAGTAAAAGTTTAAAAATTCTTGCTCTATTGGTGGCTTCAAAGGCCAGTACATAAAGAACACAACAACATATGTTACAAAATTTTGGAGCAATCAAATTATAACGCAAAAAAAGAAAATTATAGTAATGTCATCTTTCCAAAACTTTGCATACAAATAGACATACATTTAATGTCTCATTTAAAAATAAAACAAGTAGGGGTCACATCTCAAAAATTTGAGATATAGCATGAAATAAGCTAATTTTAGGCCAAAATTGGAGTTAATTTTTTCTTAACTTCTATGATATATAAGCTAAATATGCCAAAATATATCGATAGAAATATCAAAATAATGTTTAAATATGTTTATTAGAACATCATGAATATATCATAAAACACAAACTATCCAGAAGTTTGGTCTTTGCTGAAAATTAGGAAGCTAAAGTAACAGTACTCTAAAACTAATGAGTTATGAAAATTGTTCATTTCCTTCTTGAAAACCTTCCGCCACAAAATATAGTCCCTTACTAAACTCTTTAAAAATGAATTTTTTTAAAAATAATTTTATTCAATAAAGTTTATTTGGCATTGTAAAATATAAATATACTACAAGAATTAATATGTGATGCAGAATTTTCAGACTAGAGGTGACCCAAAATAGCTACCCAAAACCTGAGGAGCGAACCTCTTTAATTACTTATGATGCAATGAATAAAAATATGCAAAGTTTCCCGTTTGGGAGGCCTCATAACAAAAAGATAGATATAGCGTGAGTACAGGCAAAGGGACATAATCCGGTGAGGTGACATTAAGTAGATTTAAACATTAAAAGAAATTCAAAAGTGACTGTTTCGTAAATTTTATTTGACCTTAAAATGATAGATATTGTAACCAGATAACAAAGCTGTGACCTTCATGAGTACTAATTGCTGGTATGACAAATCTGTCATTGATATCCATGAGACCTATGCATTATGCAATCGTACATTTAATGCAAAACGATAAAATGATTTTTGTGACTTGACAATGACTTTTGTTAGCACAGCCAGATGATAGTCCGCAGGGGTTATATAACTGTTCTGAGTGACGTCAGGTACGTTACGATAGGTATGTCAATCAAGTACCAAAAAAGGGTGCATACCCTAAAGGTCACAAAGTACACGATGAACGTATATTTATAACTTACCCTCTCAAGACTAACCCTCTTTAATGATCTCAAAGTATATATTTTCCGTAATCTGTAGTAGGGGTTAGCCTACAGATTATTTTGTCCTTCAGCACATCAATTCCAGGTCCGTTTGACATACATGTACACAATAACACATTGAATTTGGTCACTATTCTTGCATATTTTCCGCCAAGTCGATTCCCATTAATGGCCCATTCATAATAATGAAAATCAAAGCTTTACATCATTCTTTTTTGAGAGAAATGTTCCCAGCGACTTTGTTTATCACGCTAAAGTTCTACGAAATGACGTCAGTGGTCAGGGGGACACAATTTGCAAGGGGAGTAATTCAGTAAAATCAAATGCTGTCAAAACTATTTATTATGAACTAGATTGGCAAGTCACCGGCAAGTACGCAAACAGGGGGAGGGGGATAAGGATAATCACACTATAGGAAAAATCTTAAGTTTGTATCTATTGCGCAGATACGAATGCACTAAACAAATTTCTCCTATTAAAATTCTAAGTTTTTGCCACATTTCATTTTCAATAGGCAATTTGTTATTAAAAATAAATGAAGGTCTTTGAGTCATCTAATTTCTCCCGACTACCCTAAAATCTTCTTTACACACAAACTGAAATCAAAAATTAAAATGTCCACACTTCACTTCCTAAATATTAATGAAATACCTTTCTTTACAACTTCAAAATTAATTCTGTCTTTAAAAATTTTGCCATTTTGTTTTCAACAGCTTCAGTAGGTTTTGCTGAAGCCTTTAACATATATCTCTTTCAAATGATCCTCTGAATTCTCTTCCAATTTTTTAAGCACAAAAGAAACAAAGTAAAAAATGAACTTCACACATTTAGTATAAACCAAATATTTTGGGTAGGGCTAAACAAAAACTCCATGAATTTTCTGAATTACCTTTTAGAAATTCAAAAACGTTATCAGAATATAGCAACATGCTTTATTAGCCTATTTTGACTATATTGCATATGACGATTTTTTTATACACCCCTTTTTTTAAGTTTTAAGATTATACACTTAATAATTTTAATATGGCCTGGACGTAAATTCACGAGACAATGTCTATTTTTAGTAACTGCCCAAACAAAATGAAGCCCGGTTGACCTAAAATTTGACACTTATATTGAAAGCACATATAGTCAGTTATAGTTATGTGAAGTTTGGTAGAAATCTGTAGGCTGTATATTTTCAAAGCAAGGTATGGACCATTACCTTAAAGGTCATATGAAACGATTTTTAACACTATGATTTTCTTTCATAAATATGAAGCTTGGTATAAACGAATGTTAAAATACGTGTAGCAAGATTTTTTTGTCATTGCATTTCTGAGAAATAACCGTGGAAACTCGGCACCTGAAAAAAATTTTCCCCGCTTATCGTTCTTGAATTTGTGGATTTATGACGTCACACAGACCCACCGATGTAAACAATGCAATAAAACTAGTGAAATTTTACAGTGGCTTATCGATTTGATTTTAGTAATTTTTTCATATATGAACGTGTCTTTCTTTTCATATGAGATCATCTGATTTTGTAGTACAAATGACTTAGTTTTAATTGGTCGTTAATGAATAAAACTATCAGCTTTTCACCAGAGTAATATCACGATGAAAATCCCGTACTGCAGTGAAAATTTAACGAAAGAAATGTTCCAACATCAACAGCTGATTAATGAAATATCCTAATCCTTTTGAAACAGAAACACCCTTTTCTTTTTCGATACGTATCATGATTGAGCTACATTTAAATAGAATTAAATCATTTTAATTCATTTGATTTATTTTGTTTGAGGCATTGTGTATAGTTTGTGTTTAAAAGCTGCTGTAAAATACCGCAAAAATAATCTTAAATTTTATTTTAAAATTTAGATCTATTGATAAACTCTAATTAATTTGGCCTATAAATTTCTGACTTATTGATATATGACAAGTAGCAATATCTTTAGAAAATACTTTGTGTACACGTGTACGTATTAGCGTTTTATCAAATTAGATCGCGGAAATATGGCATTTATGTACCGGTTAAATAAATTGGTTGTTTGATAAAAATATGTGTAAACGAATGGAATCAACAGATTTCATTAAGAACAAGCATTAATAATAATAAAAGAACGAAAGAAAAACTTGCGGGAAAAAGGGAGATAGAAGGAATCTGTGACGAGTAAACACCGCACATACAAGAACACGTTTCAAAATCAAAACATTTGAAGAAATTTCTCTTAGACTAAAAAAAACCCCAGTACTGATGAATTCATGAACGTGCAAATTGGAAAAAACGATCAGTTATTTTTGAATTTGACAATTTCATTTAAACTAATTGAAACAAAACATATACATGCATATTAAACTTATATTATACTTGCATGTAGATCTATAAAAAAAATCATTCATTCTCGAGCCTCTACTCTAAACTGAATATGTACATTTACACGCTATCAAATATAGACGCGTGCGATTGAATTTCTTGAGAGAAAATATACTGCCGTGGTTGATTATTGTATAATTATATAAGTTTTTATATAAAATAGTATTTTTTTCTTTTAAAATACTGCAAAATGACATGGATATTTGTATTCCCTACATAGCTTTCTATGGCCATTGGGTCTTACTGACGTTATAAGCAAGGGAGGTAAGCCGCGTAAGTCAATGTTCCTTTTCCCGATTAAGTGATTTTGATCGACTGTGGCGCTGACATTTTGCATAAAATATCCAAAAAACAATGCCAGTCTTATTAAATAGGCACTTATGAACTCATTCCCGTATATAACTCAATATGGTCAGGATATCGTTTCATATGACCTTTAAAGGTATGGACTTATATGACTTTTTTAACACATTACACGTAAGTCATGTCTCATTACCATGCGGGAGGCTCCGAACCGGCCATATTCCTCGATTCTATGATGAACAGTTTTGATAGATGTTTCTGTATTCAGAAGTAAACTATAACTCCGGAATATAAGCCCTAATTGTCTACTCATGATCATCAAAGGTCGACAGAACCAATCAAAATTGTCGGTCGTAAGTAAAAGGGTATATTAAATATGTAAAATGATGCAAGACGGATTGATTTTTAGAATATCATATTCAGATCAGATTTTGAGATTTTTAAATTGAGAGATAAATATTTATTGATTGATATTAAATGACTGTGCTGTTGGTCTTGAACTTGTAATTTTGTTATAAAAACAATGTCATCATGCTATGAATAAAAATTTGCTTGTGTGACTACTTTTGACTTAGTGGCTTCTTCAAATGGATGTCAAGGTGATTCAAGTTGATAGCCTGACAACGTTTCGCTTGTCGCCTTGAGGAGTGTGAATTTTTACGAAGCAGGTAAACTTTTTTATCAAGTTATAGAAAATGTTTTCTTGAATCAAAAATGGTTTGAAAGTGCTAAAAGATCTTGGTTACTACATGTATAAAATCATTTCGTTCAAGAAACTGTTTAAAATTCAATTACAATCATTTAGATACAATATGTAGAAAAATAGAAAGCTTTCTAAATTTAAATAGCTTTCTATATTTAAATAGTTTTAATTAAGGGTCAGATCTACCTTATGATAATAACATGACAAAACAAACTACATCCCATTAAACGTTTTTTTTTAATCTTTATTTTTGGAGAAGTAAAAAGAAAATATGAGTGCATTGTATGTAAAAACAAAACATACATTTAAACTGCAGTGTCACATGTTTAGTACCCATGATAGTTATGTCCAACTCTATTCTAAGATTCTAAGATTCTAACACTTTGTTTAAAACGTAATTTGTTATACAATGTATCTGATGACCTTATAGCACAGCTTAGAGACATTCTATATACTGATTTTAAAAAAATATTAAATAGACATAAATTACAAACAAAAACAAGAGACTCAAGAGCTTTAACGGTCACCTGAGTATGATGCAGCACTGTTAATGTTCTATAGAATGGCAATGGTAAAATATACAGGAGAAAGACTTGAGGGGGGGATGAAAAAGGTCACATTTTCTTTAACTATACTTAAACTAAATTCTCTTGAATGTAAATAACAAATTGTTCTCTCTATATGGCTGATGGATTTCTCTCTCTCTCTCTCTCTCTCTCTCTCTCTCTCTCTCTCACACACACACACACACACACACACACAGAGCGGTCATGGATTTAACAAAATAAGCAAAAACCTTTTTATTAATCCATACCATTCACTTAGTTTGCCTGATAGATGCCCGTAATTAGACAAGATAATTTTCTGAGATAAAAGAATATCAACTTCATGACCATTGACAACCCCAGCTAGGCAAACAAAAAAAGCACGATCAAGAGATCACAGCCATAAAAATATGCATAAAAAATGATTGTATTGTTCCATTTCTAAATCTATATTATCATTTAAACCACGCGCATGTTGGGTTTCGTCTTTGAGGCTTCGGCATTTTAATACTTCGATAAAATCTAAATAAAATTTTTCATTTAGAATTTATGAACGTTTTCTAAAAAGGATGATTTTCACATATTAAAGAGTTTAGTATACATCTATTGATCACATCTGTTCAATATATTATATCCAACTTTGTGATTTCTGTAAACCATCCTGTCTAGAAAATGCACATCAATTCTTGATGCTGTAAATATAAAATCTCGACGACATTTAGCCATAACTTTCAAAACAGGTATTTCATGACAAAGTCTTAAAACAACGAGTTTGTATTATCAGTAATTTATTTTTATCTTTTTAATAAACCAGATTTAATTAGCTCCTCGTCATTCCATCTTTTCTTCTAAAAAAAAACATATCTTAGTTTTTATAATCACGAACTTGTGAAACAAAAGCAAGCACAATATTATTTAATGAAAGGCAATATAAAAGTACCTGTATGAACCTTTGCTATGAAAATGTTTATTTTTACAATATTTATATTTGATATCATTTGAGTTACTACAATAAATGATGACAACTTTTTCTTACCTTTTTACCTAAAGTTACCCAATGTGTTGCATGTTCTGTTGGCAGATTTATCCAATAGGTGTTGTGACTAAATGAAATTCGTATTAGTTCTCATCATGCAGAGATATAACAAACATCATTGAAAATGTGATTGAAATAAATTATTAGGACAGGGGCAATTAATTTGAAATTTGAAATTATAAAAATGTATGAAATCAAAAATTCTCATTGTGGGAAGGGGGCTGTTGGGGGGGGGGGGCTTGACATTCAACAGCATTTGATTCACGATAGTATTTAATATATTGCTCAGTTTAGTTAATCTTCTTTGGTTTAACAACATGGTGCTTTACCTTTACATGGTGCTGTTTCACATGCTTTCACTTCGTTATCATTTCCGGCACAGTGTAAACCACCGTTAGAGGGCGCTGGGTTCGTACATGTCCTTTCACGGGTCTGTGAGCCCGGTCCGCAAGAAGTGCTGCAGACACTAAATTCACTCAACTGACTCCAATGTCCATCAACTTATTGAGTGAAACGAAATGTTAAGAGTAATTTACACCTCGAGACTAATAATCCTTTCTGATATTTTATAAAATATTGAATTTTAAATGCGATATTACATGACAGATTTGTAGCTTATTTGATAAAAAATCATGCAAGTCAAAATACCGACATTCTACTATCGAATTCGAATACGACTGAATTTTGCTTTTACAAACTGCAAGAATTTTTTTGAAAGTTCAAACACAGCAAAAGTCTGATTTGAAAATCTGGGAAGTCAAGGACCTTTGATTTAAAAAATTGATATTTTATGAAAAGTTTTAGTGCTTTGAACGTCACCGGAAGTAGTCAACAATCACCCGCGTTATGACATCAATGTTTTTTCACATTTAATACATCAAAACTGGGTGTTTACGATACGTTTGTTTTATTGATTTTTAGAAAAGACTTTGAAAAGTTTGGTATAATTAGAATTTGTATCCAAAAATCATCCATTCCCCTAAAAGCCCAAAACCTGCTAGTACTATTAATATTCATAACGACGTTGAAATTAACCGTTCGTAAATAGTCCATACTTGGCTCACGTACCCGGACATTCACTTTCAGTACAGTTTTGTATTTCATTGGACAAGCCGACACAATCGGCACCACCGTATTGTGGCACAGGTTCAGTACAAGTTCTCTCCCTTTTTTGAATCCCTTTACCACATGTCACCGAACAGCTGGTGTAACTTCCCCATAAACTCCATCCTCCGTCCACTAAAATTATAAATTTTTATTATAGTTACCAAAATCAAGATAAAAAATGAAAATAAAACGCCACGCACTATAAAAAACATTTAAAAGCAGGCGACTTGTATGCATTTGTTTTAAAGGGATCGATGGTCGTGCCCTTTTTTGAACTATATTTATTTCTGTGAGAAGAAGAGTTCTTTATAAAGATATGGGGAAATTTTTAATGCTAAAATATTTGGAATTTTTCTTTATTGTTTGACAATATATATTAGCTAAAAGTATCCTATCTAAAAGTTTTGAATAAGATCTGATGGATAATTTGTTGACCACACGGTCTCCTTAGTGTATAACAAAATACTGATAAACCCATGCCCAATAAACTTTTCTGTCTCTATCAATTATTAGACAAGTAGTCACAGAAACCTTACAAAACATAATCACTGAACAAGTGATTTGTATTCATGTCACATCATGCGCGGATCTAGAGGGGGGGGGGGGTCGGGGGGGTCCCGACCCCCCCCCCCCCGGAAAATGAAAATTTATTAAATTTACATAGTAAAATTATCGCAAATATGCCTCGGACCCCCCCTGGAAAACACAATTACCCTTCGGACCCCCCTGGAAAAATTTTCTGGATCCGCGCATGCACATACATGCTGTGGTTTAAAGGGTAGTATAAAGGTATACAAAATAAAATAAATGCATATAAGGGGAAGGTATCTATTTACCAGCTAGATGTAATTATTATAATTCATCTTTTTACATTGACCCAAAAAAAAATGTAAGAGTCGTGATTAAAGTAGAATTTGAAAGCAACAAGCATGGCAAAATGTTAACCCTATATTGAAACTTGGACAACTTAAGTCATCGGTCCGATATTATGTACATGTATATGTAGGGAATTTTTTTCGGATCTCTATTTTGGGGGGGGGGGTTCAGAATGTTTTCAATATTTCATAGTCATATTGAAAAAAATATAGACCTGGGCATGGTCCATCGCTACAAGTCACAGTTTCCGTTTTAGTTCCTGAACAGAATTTTCCTCCGTGTAAAGGCGCCGGGTTTGAACAGGTTCTATGGCGAGTTTTTATGCCACCCCCACATGTCTTTGAGCAGGAGCTAAAGGGTGCCCATGCGCTCCAATTGCCATCAACTAAAAAGAACAACTTATGAATTTTTAAATATTTCAATATCTTATTTTTAATCAATAATTGTTTTTCACTTATCACGGACTCAACAAGGAACACAGTGTGGCCAAGTTAACATTGACTTCAGTTTTGTCAAGGCTTTTCTATTCAGATACAAATAAAGGAGATCTAAATAAACTGTACGAAGTAATCTTAGACTGTATAAGGATACTTAGAGTACAATTTAGTGCCATCTTTAACATTCATCTTTGATACACCATTGTTTGGGTTTTGTCTCGAGCCTTCAAGATTTTAATACATCGATTAAAAAAAAAGCTTTTTCATTTAAGAAAATCAGGAACGAAAATGTTATACTCACCATAACACAGAACGAACTAAATTAATTTTAATTAATTCTTAAAAAAAATATTTTGGACCTGGGCATGGATCTTGATTGCAGCTTTCGGTTTCGGTTTCATTTCCCTCACACGTCATTCCCCCTTGTAATGGTGTCGGATTTGAACACGTCCTCTGGTGAGTCCTGGTACCGCCTCCACACGTCTTCGAACAAGTGCTGTAGTGACTCCACGCACTCCACTGTCCGTCCACTAACACAAATAGAGAAAAACAGGACACAAATTTTAATGAATTCTAACATACTCATTTTTAATCTTAAAAGGGGGCATATTTTGTAAAGCTTTAACTCGAAAAGAAAAGTGAATTCTACGAGAAAAACCAGCTTCCTAATTATACATAACGGTATGATGTACCTGGACAGTGGGGTTGTACACACGTCTGACTTTCGACGAAAGGACCAACACAGGCCGCTCCCCCGTGTGCCGGTGCGGGGTTCGAACAATGTCTGACTCTTCTTTGGATTCCATGGTCACACGTCACAGAACAATGTCTCCAGAGCGACCATTGACTCCATTCGCCATCAACTACAAGACAAAAGTTAAGTGTTTGATACGGTATTGTTATCTAAAGTATACAGAATTTTATGTTTAATATTTATTATGACAATATCTGCAAGACACCGAGTGAAGGTGGTTTTTTTTTATAATTCCATGACTAGTGCATATTTGGTATTGCTTCCTCTGCCTTATGATAAAGTAATAAATATATCTATTAATGTTTTAGTCTAACTTCTTGAAGAATTATAGAATTATAACAAATTTTCAACTCAGGTTGTTTTTTTTATTCGAACTATTTTACATTCGCTAGAGCTACCACGGAAACCAGTCAGAAATACGACTTGTAGATGTAGTTCATAACAGCTATATTACAAAGTTAAATTGTACACAAAACGCCGAATGTAATCTATTATAACATTGTTCATTGCTCTTAATATTTACATTTTCAACTGTCTTTGTCTGTGATAACATAACAAATCAATTTTGAACCCTAAAACCCAAAAACTTTATAAAACATGAGCGACACAAAATGGGCGTTTTTATAGCAAAACCAAAAAACGGTATTGGCTGCGCCGCGTAGTAATACATAGCATGTGCTACATAAAAAATAGTGGTTTTAAAATAATGATGTTTCAAAGTGTACAAATTGGAAATAATATAAATATAAGTAATAAGGAATCATTCTTTGAATATTAGGTGATAATTTCGGTCGGAGCGTGGTCAAATCTATCATAAAGCCCTTCGGGCTTTATTGGATTTGACCACGCCCCGACCGAAATTATCACCTCATAAAGCTCAGAGAATGATTCCTTATTCCTTAAATATTTTCAATAATTTTGGAACCTACACCATACAGATCATAAGAATAGTGTCTAATGGAACAGATACACCACGATTAATAATATATTTGTTTGAAATATATTTTCATATATGTTTTCTTTATTTGCGTTTTCAGTTGGACCGATTTCCATGATATAATTGTGCGGATCGAAAAAAATGTTTACCAAGGAGGTCCGGGGATAACTTCGTTTTTCGAGGGGGGGGGGGGCGGTCCGATGTTTTTTTTTTTTTTTTTTTTTTTTGGAAATTTTACTATGTGAATTTAATAAATTTGAAATTTTAATAGGGGGTCCGTGCCCAGTTTAGAACCGCGCACGAAGTCCGTTCAACGCAAGTTCGTTTATTTTTTCACCAAAAGCCTCATTAATCGTTACGGTACCAAAATATGAAAGCATTTACCCCCGTGTTGTTAATAATACCGACTGAAAATGGTTGAATGTTTGTAATCTTCTTTTACATTATGATAGGCGAACCTGGACATTGTGTCTTTCTGCAAGTAACAGTTTCCGTGTCATTTCCATTACAGCTTCTTCCTCCATGTAATGGCGCCGGGTTTGAACAAATCTTATGTCGAGTCGTTGTGCCATCTCCACATGTCACTGAGCATGCGCTTAAGTGTGTCCAGACGCTCCAGTGGCCATCAACTAAAAAAATGTTTAAAATTAATAAGGTTAAAGCCCTTCATTTTCATTTCATTTAAAATCTCCCATTTTTATGATTTATATATATTGGCGAAGCACATTTAAATCGAAGATGTTGTCTCTCCCTATTTCCACGAATCTAAATGGTTTTCTATCAATGTATACATGTACATTAAACAAAATGTTATTGCATTAATATTCATACATTATTGCTGGAACAAAAAGCTTTAAAAGAAACAAATATATGTTTTATATATCATATTGTTATCTTATTACGACACCTTTTCAATACATTGGCAAAGTCCGCATGTCAAATTTTTAACGAGAAAAGGAAATGATAAATGATTAAAAAATAAAAAAACAAACAAAAAACAATGGTTTGATATTTATTGAAAGTCAACACTTTTAGATAGATAAGAATGAAATATTGAAATAAAAATTAAGACCTGGGCATGGATCTTGATTGCAGCTTCCGGTTTCGCTGTCATTTCCCTGACACGTCATTCTCCCGTGTAATGGCGCCGGATTTGAACACGTCCTCTGGTGAGTCCTTGTGCCGCCTCCACACGTCTTTGAACAAGTGCTGTAGTAACTCCACGCACTCCACTGTCCGTCCACTTATACACAAAAAAACAGGACACAAATTTAAAATGAATTCTGACATATTCATTTTGATCTTAAGAGGGGGAAGATTTTAAAAGCTTAAATTTGAAAAGAAAACCGAATTTCATTGAGAAAAAAAAACAAAACACACTTACATGAATTTGAACATGTAATTTCACAATATTTATAATAACACTTTATGTATAATTATAAAAAAAAACCGGAAGGATGTACCTGGACAGTGAGATTATACACACGTCTGACTTTCGACGACAGGACAAACACAGGCTGCTCCCCGGTGTGCCGGTGCAGGGTTCGAACAATGTTTGACTCTTCTTTGGATTCCATGGCCACACGTCACAGAACAATGTCTCCAGTGCGACCATTGGCTCCATTCTCCATCAACTACAAGACAAAACTTTTTAGAGTTTGAGTAGTTTAGAATAATCTGTTTAATATTTAAATTGACAACATATGCAAGTCACCGGGTGATGCATTTTTATAATTCCAAAACTAGTCCATATTTGGTGTTGCTACTTTGTCTTATTTTAAAACAATAAAATTATAGACCAGTGTTTAAGTCTTACCTTTTTGAAGAATGACAAAAAATAAACTTTTTTTTAATTATTTAAACTATTTTGCATTCGCTTGAACTACTAGATACTAGTCAGAAATATGACTTATATACCTGTAGTTCATAATAGCTATATTACAAAGTTAAATCATAAACAAAACGCTGAATGTTATTGTTCTTAGCGATGACATTTCTGGAATCTATACACTACCGATCATATGGATAGTGTCATATTACGGGGGTTGGGGTTGGGGGAGGGGATTTCGGTGCCTTTTGGGGAAATTTTACTACGCAAATTTAATAAATTTGAATTTTCCAGAGGTGGTCCGGATCCCGTTTAAATCCGCGCATGGCGTCAGTTCAACGAGAGTTCGTTAATTTTTTCACCAATAAAAGCATGTACTCCCGTATAAATAGTTGATTGTGTATTTAATCTTCTTTTACATTATTATAGACAAACCTGGACAATGTGCCTTTTTGCACATTACTGTTTCCGTTTTATTTTCAATACAGCTTTTTCCTCCATGTAATGGCGTCGGGTTTGAACAAGTTCTATGGCGAGTAGTTGTGCCATCTCCGCATGTCATTGAGCATGCGCTGAAGTGTGTCCAGACGCTCTAGTGTCCATCAACTGAAAAATTGTCCATAATTGATAAAGTTAAAGCTCCTTATTTTTTATTCATCTAAAATCTTTCATTTGTATGATTTATATTGGCGAAAATCATTCAACTCGAAGATGTTGTCTCTCCTTATTTCCACTGATCCGAATGGTTGTCTATCAATGTATACATATGTACAAAAAGTACTTGCATTGATATTCATGATGAAACAAATAGCTTTAGAAGAAACAAATATATTTGTTATATTCAGTAGTACAGTATATTCTCACTATATAACTCTATATAGACGAATAGTCAATAATTGTAATGTTAGTTCGTCCAAAATATATTGACCGGTCAATATTTTTTAAATGTTGACCGGCTAGGAATAATATCTAGAGAATATTCCCTGTATTTCAATTATTCGCCTCTGATTTGTTGATTCGTAAACGGTGACGTAAATAAACCTTCGCGACTCCAAAAACAAGGTGACGTCATAATAGGCAATCAGTCAAGGCAAGTAAACAACGGACGCGCAATGCGATGGTTTGTTATCATAACGAAAATATGGATTTGCGAATTATTGTGAAGTAAAATCAGGTAAAATATCTTTAGCCTAGTTCCTACAGACAGTGGAATATCACCACTGACCTTTTGATGCCGACGATATTTTGGAAATGAACTTCGCGCAAAACTGAATTCGTGAACTCTTTGTTGAGCCAAGAAAATTACGGCGATCTGTTTTCAAATCCTTTCTTGATTTTTGGTTTGTTTCTTCATATAACAAAACAAATGTTGACTGTGTTTTCGGGCAACATTGATTATATTAGCCCCCTTGGGACGAATATATTGCCCCCCACTTCGCGTCGGGCAATATTTCGTCCCTCGGGGGCTAATATAATCAATGTTGCCCTCAACCCCAGTCAATATTTGTATAGTATTATTATTTATCATAGTGTTATCTTATTTCGACACATTTCCAATACATTGGCAAAGACGGGTCGTGCATCTATCGCATGTCAAAATCTATATAAAAGAAGAAAATGATCATGATTAAAATAAAAAAAAAAACAAAAACAAAAAAAACAAACAAACAAAAAACGATGGCTTGATATTGATTGAAACTTTTGAAGGTCAATATGAAGAAAAAGGTAAGAATAAAATTTTTTTTTAAAAATTGGACCTAAGCATTGATTTTGATTGCAGCTTTCGGTTTCAGTATCATTCCCCCGTGTAATTGTGTCGGATTTGAACACGTCTTCTGGTGAGTCTTTGTATGGTGGCATAGTTCTGCCACCACTTGTCAGATAATTATGTCGACTTGTCAGATATTGATGTCGACTTGTCAGATAATTATGTTGACTTGTCAGATCTTTATGTCGACTTGTCACTTATTCACGTGTTTAAAAAGTCAACACGATAACGTGTCTACGCCCAATTTGTGCCATCCAGTTGACATAATATTTACTGACAAGTCGACATAATTATCTGACAAGTCGACATAATTATCTGAAAAGTCGACATAATCATCTTTTAAGTCGACATCACTTTCTAGCAAGTCGTCATAATTATTTGACAAGTCGACATAATTTTCTGACAAGTCGACACCATTATCTAACAAGACAACATAATTTTCTGACAAGTCAACATCATTATCTGACAAGGCGACTTAATAATATCATTGATAATTTTCTCCAAACTAGCGGCCATTTTGTTTTTTCTGATCAATTCAAAGCGAAGCGTAGCAGAGAAAATCATAGGTAAGCCATTTGACTTATTTCAGATTTGTTATGGAGGTTTTTTTTTTTTTTACATGTGAACAATGCAGATGCAGGAATATATTCAGTGTTGTTTTGGTTATGACTTGTGAAAACCTGTTGGTCAATGTATCTTTAAAATTCACATGCAATAGAGCATTGCGTGCCTTTGCAAACAATTACCGATCTTCATGAATGCAAATTATAAGTATTCTCTTATATGAAATCGAGGGTATTCGCTCTCTGAATAGTAGGCAGGCACATCCTACGTGCTTGGTATCTCTGTCGACTTCTCTAAAGACCATAAATCGATGGTAGCGTTGACAACATTTTTATATTTTCACTCTTTATTCTCATTAACTTGTACATTATCTTATAAAAGGTAGAGAAGTATATCAAGAGGGGAAACTATGCATACGTAAAAAATTGTAAAAGCTTATAATGTACGCCCTTGATCGTTTTATAACAGAATCAGGGGGAAGACTTATCCAAAGTCTTGACAAGCAACCCCCTCCCAATGCTAAGCCTCCATAATATTGATATTAATTTTCAATCTCCTTTATCCCCCCCCTTTTTTTTTTTACAAAATGACAAAAATTATGAAAGCTGTGGTGTCGTATAGGTGTTTTGGTTTTTTTTTTTATTTTAAGTACTTTCAAAAGATTTGTAATGAAGTTTATATTTGACTGATCCCTATGAAATGAAGGAAATCTCTTTATATAGTTAAAAAAAAAACATGTATAACAAATTACTAATGACTAACTACATATAAATTTGCTCATGCTAATGAGCATGTAATGAATTCTGATTTACTATTGCTATAACTACCCGGTATTCGGCTATTAACTGTTTTGTTTTCATTTTTCAAAGTACTTGTTTCAAACTTGACATCTTACGTGTAGTCTTTCTATAAACTTTTCAAAATGTATTTCAGGTTGGTAACTTGTTATGATGAGCCATAACACTTACACACCAGCTCTTCTGCAAAATCTAAACACATTTGGAGCAAATTTTGAAAGAGATGATATTATCGCAATTTACTACCATGCAGGATACACTGTGAGAGAAATAATTGGGTTTCTAGTCACCAGACATGGAATAGCTGTTGGTGAAAGGCAGGTACACCGAATTTTGAGAGAAAAACAGCTTAAGAGAAGAGAAAACCAATCTTCATTAGAAGAAATTGTGCGTGCTATACTACATGAACTGGTTGGATCTTCTAGAAATGTGGGGTATAGGCTGATGCGGCGAAAGTTGCTCACTGATCACGATATCATCGCGTCCTCGGAAACTGTTCGCTTGGCACTGTCTGTATTGGATGCAGAGGGGGTGCTTGCAAGAAGTCGCAGATGTTTGCATCGACGAGCTTATTCTAACAAAGGTCCAAATTTTGCCATCCACATGGACGGTTGGGACAAACTTAAACCGTTCGGTATTTCGATACATGGAGCAATCGATGGCTATTCACGACGTGTTCTATGGTTGCGTGCTTGCAATTCAAATAAAAACCCGCAATATGTTGCAAGATTCTATTTAGATTACGTAAAGGAAATAAATGGTGTACCTATGATAATCTATGCTGATAGGGGAACGGAAAACTCTATCGCACGCGACATACAGTATGGTTTACGCTGGAATCATAATGATCCATTTCAAGGAATCTCAAGTTTCATTTACGGATCTTCCAACAGAAATACCAGGATAGAGAGATTTTGGAGAAGTTTGCGTGAAATGGTAGGGAATACATGGATTGATCACTTCAAAGATTTGGCTGATTATGGAATAATGGATACCTCCGATATGATTCACCTTGAATGCAGCCGGTTCTGTTTCTTACATTTGATTGATACAGAACTTGATGGAGTAGCACGGCACTGGAACGAGCATCGGATAAGAAAAAGCAAGAATGTTGATCTGCCAGCTGGGAATCCAGATGTTTTGTATTTTCAACCTGAAACGTACTTGGCACGGGACTATAAGATGCCTTTGAATGGGAACCTCATGGCTCTTGAGCGACAATATGGTCAAAATCCACCAGTAAGGGGCGTATCCGTTGAGTTCGAAGAGTTGGCTGGACATTTGATTCGCCAAAATAATTTGGTGTATACACCCACGACAAAAGATGAAGCCACCGAGTTGTTTGCTCGGCTTACAAACCTCATTGCGCAATTAAATTAGGCCGTGAGTGAGCGACACACTGGTTATAAGATATTTGATTTTTGATAAAGCAAACAGCTTTGACATTATTATAGTTGTCTATGAATTCAGTTTTATTTGACCAATGATGATCCTCCCCTACGGGGCCTTCCCCCTTGATGGCTGAACTTCAAAAGGATTTCTCAACAGTCTGGTTCATGCAAGTTCCGAGACTGTGAAACTGTTTAAACTGTAAACTCAGAAAACTTTGATTATCACTTGTCAGGATTTTGTCGTCAGAGATTAGTACTTAGTAGTCGTTAGCTCTTGTTTTAATATCTTTTTAAAACCATGTAGATTAAAAAAAGATATGCTAGTAATAAATGACAGAATCAAACTCTCTCATTTAATATAGTTTTATGATATCGGAGGTCGTAACATAAAAGGTACTTTTAAAGCCTAAGACTGCTTAAATTGGACTTCAGTACGTTCTTAAGACTTAAGTCCGTAAGTACAAGAGTACTTAAGCAAAACCTAGTCGGCTGTAAAGAGTTAATTAATTAAGGGTCCTTACACCTTTAATTTGGGTAAAGTTCTGCATACAAGCCCATTCTTCTAAATATCTTAAAGATATAGATTTCTAGCATGTGTTCCACTTAAAATTGAAAAAAAAAATAATTTTGGGATAAAAAAACAACTTTTTAAATTGTACCCCTATTCATAAAAATAAAACTCCCTGCAGTATTCGAACTCTGGACCTGCGGGTCGGTAGATCGAAGCCACGACCATTGCGACACAGAGAGAAACACCAAATTTCAGTTATATTTATAAACTGTTTCATAATGAGTTAAAATTGCCATGTTGCGACGTACTGTCATAAAAAGTAGAAATCAAGCATCCTTAAGTGTTCTTTAGTAAGAAATTTTATATATTTAGAAATATAAATTGTTAAATCCTTGCATTGTAGCATTTAGACCTCCAGATATCATAGTACATGTATTTTGGTCAAATGAATATACATGTAGCAGTACAGATTAGCAGATGTCAGATGGAGTAAACAGGACATTTTGAAGAAGTAAATATATTTGTTGAACAAGCTAAATTTATAAAGCTAAGCTCAAAAAATATATGTACTTGCCTCTTCTAGTTTATTTTGGATCATTTTACAGAAAAAAATTGACAATTAGTTTTATTATACAATTTTATTGAAACATGTCTCTTCCTGACCATCAATACAATTTTTCTTCAATAAGTATTGGAAAAAAACACCAACCCTAGGAATGTCTATTTTTATCATGTAACTTACGGATCCCCTAATCTTGGTCAGGGTTATGAATTCACAATTTTTAAAAAACATGCCGACAATGAATTAAAAATGAAAAAAATAAGTTTGTCCTCACTCTATAAATACAATAGTTGCCTACTACTGCACAAAACCATAAATTAAAAAAAATATTTGTTAATAATAGGCAAAATTAAAAAAAAAATATTGATCAATTTAAAAATAAGAAATCATCCATAAACCATGACCAACAGCTCAGTAGTTTTCTCTACTGATATATACTCTAGTTTTCAAAAGAAAAGTTGCGAATTACTTAGCATGTGTACATACTAAGTGTCTAATACAGAAATACTGGTTTAGTATACATCTCAAAAATACAATTTAGAGGTTGAAGTGAAAATTCCTCTGCAGATGTGACATTGCTGTCCTCTCTCTTCCAATTCTGCTGCACAAACGGTGCAGGTGATATGTCCACACGGGATAAAAAATGTGTCGGAGAATCTCTCTGTACAAACTGTGCATGTGGGCATCTGAGGCATTCTAATAGTCCACAAGTAAAAACTAAATGTAGTATCTTTGTTGATTATTATACATGTCATCACATAAACTTCATGTCATCAAATACAAATCTTGACAATTAAGTAGAGTATTTCTTGTTTAAAAAGATCTTTAAATTTTTCTCCACATATTCCTATTAAACATCAAAACCCTTTATTTGTTTCAGTTATAGGACGAAGCTTTTAAAAGAATTTTTTTCTCTATTTATTCCTATGTAAAAATTCACTATCTCCACCATTCCTTATAATGGCCACTTATTTACCTGAAGATTATAATTTGAACTAGACACTATTGAGATGGTGACATCTCAAAGGGCCCCACTTAAATAATGGAAAATAGGATAAAATCAATTCAGAGGATTTTGATTTGACATTGACCTATGACTTAAAAAATTTCAGGTTGGCATAGAACTTTATGTCAAGCTCATTACCCCTTAGCAACAGGCTTTTTGGGGTTTAATATGAGCAAGATTAAGCCAATGGGAAATAATATGTGGTCTAAAACTAGATTTTAAAGAAATCTGCTATGACCTTCACATTTGACCTTGAAACTTGGTTTAAGGTGGTATGGGACACCTGTTGATATTAATGTTGATAAAATAACACTAAAATCAAAATACTTTCACCAGTTTAGAATTTTAAAATTTTACAATATTTGACCAAAAAATAAAGTTTAAAAATTTTTTAAAATGTAAAAATTGTAAAAGGCTCAGCAGGATTCGAACTCGTGACTTCCAGATCCGTAGTTGATGCTCTAACCCATTGCACTACGCTATAAGGTAACAAATTGGGAAAGAAAACTATTATAAAATAATATTTGATTTTATTGTTTATTTTAATAGGAAGTATGTCACAACATGGTGTCCAATACCACCTAAGGTCACTGCACACAATTTACCAAAAGCTCTGTTTATATGAAGTATGAGTCAAATAATTTTTTATGTGCTTCAATATGACCTTGACCCTTGACCTAGAAATGTCATTCAAGGTCACTACACATCCTTTCACAAAAGGCACTCTGTGGGTGAAGTATGAGCCAGATTGAACCAATGTGAGAGAATATATGATCCGGACAAGGATTTTTCAGATAATTCTGCTATGACTTTAACCTTAAACCTTGAAATTTGTTCAAGACCACTGCACACCCTTCACCTAAAGGCACTCTGTAGGTGAAATATGAGCCAGATTGGGCCAAGGGAGAGAAGATATGCCCCAAACAAGTGATCTCCGATGGACAGCTGGAAGGAAGGACAGACACACTGATTACTATAGGGCGCCTGCAGAGCAGGGCCCTAATAAAATCTGTGAATGCTTCCACACAAATCTCAGCATTTCTGACCAAATGGTTTTTGAGAAGAATTTAAGACTTTAAAAAGAGAACAATTTTATGATGATTCTAACTTGTCTTCCTTTGGAAGAGAGTGTGGTCCTTTATTCATAACAATGTCTTCATAACAAACTTGAATCCCCTTCAACTAGTAATGATTTGGGCCCAGTTTGGTTAAAATTGACCCTGTGGGTTTGGAGAAGAATTTTAAGTAAAAAATGTGAAAAGTTTACAAACAGTCAGACACCAGACAAAAAGTAACCAGAAATGCTAACTTGAGCTAGGTGAGCTAATAGAAAAAAATATTTCGAAAAAAAAAACAGCTTTCTTACAACAGGTGAGGCCACTGCTTGCACCGGCATATCACCAGATGCTTGTTCAGTGAGTAGATGATCAGGAATCGCAGGGATATCTGGTTCTTCAAGTGTTGGAGATATCTCTGGTATATCTGGCAGTTCCCAAGACTCATTACTCTCTTCCTAAAACATGGCATTAAAAAATGAGTCACACTTGATTTTCCAAAATATATATAAACCATAGAAATGATAAACATGTATTTAAAGCATGGTACTTGATGTTTACTGTGACAATTCTGGGTCAGGGAAAATAATAGGTGCACTACCAAATTTTTATGCAAGGATGCAGAATAAGATACTAACGCATAACTAGTTTATTTGGCTTTGATGTTGTTTTTTGCGTTATTTCATGTGACAGTAATCTTATTTTAGGCGAGTAATTAATTCCGTAATTCCACTTTTTTGTATCAAATTGCAAGAATATAAAATTGCCCACAGAATGCTTTTTTTCTTCTAATATCATAAAGTTCAAAACTGTCAGAAATTTTAGGTCTGTGAGGGTCGCTTCTTGTCAGCGTTTATGTGGACATTATAATTTCCTCACGTTTAATTAGGGTATTAAATCTACAATACCCAATTTGGGTTGAAATTAATATAACAGTTTCAAGAAGAAGTAAATAATGTAAAAAGTTAACAACAACAAACAAAACACAAATTAAATAAAAAAGAGCATATGAACATTTGACTCAAGTGAGCTAAATTAAATTATCAATGATCCAATAACAGTGATTTTTGTAAATTTTATTTCTTTGGATTAATCAATAACTTGTGGGGGGGGGGGGGGGTAAGCTCTAGAAACAACCCTATATTATTTTAAAATTTTGCTTTTTGATTAATTTTATCTCATGCTCTTGCACTTTCTTCTTTGACAGAAGATAAAGTCTTGGTTTGGTGGTCATTTTAAGGTTAAGGACATAGCTCTCCAATGTGAAATTTTCTGCTTGTGCTGTTATAGCTTTCCCACAAAAGTCACCAACTTCGTGGTTATACTCTTCTACCATACCAAGATGTGATACGCCTATAAACATTAGAAGATTCAATATACATTTATATTATGTTATTAACTTCTGATGGCTATGGTATTTACATGTATGCTATCGTTACTATGCTTGTATTACAGTGTATCTGAAAATATTAATCCATATGCATGTAAAAGAAATGAACTGATTTGCACATGGTTACAGTACTGACAAAACAATCATTAAAAAAATATTATTTAGATGAAGTTTTTTTTCATATACTGGTAAGTCATTAAATGAAGTTTTACTAATATAAGTTATCACAATATAAAAATCAAGACGCCCATATGCCACATCGCTCACCTGAACAACAATAGCATAAAAAAATCAGCTTTATGGAATCATCCACAAAATACATGTATACATGTATGGACAATGTAGTAGAATATATCAAGTATAAAACGATTTTATACATATCACATATTGAGCATTGCAGTTCTCAAGAAGATCTCAAACAATTGCTCATATATATATATATATATATATATAGAGAGAGAGAGAGAGAGAGAGAGAGAGAGAGACAGATGCACAGATGGATGACACACAAAATATGATCAGAAAAGCTCACTTGAGCTTTCAGCTCAGGTGAGCTTAAATCATAGAAAAGTGACCCTCCAATAGAACAAACTTGAACTGCATCCTAAGAAGAGTTTAGATGATAATGAGTCTAAATGTGAGAATTAATAGAAAACCAGTTCATTGCTGAAAGAAAACAATTAACAAAATGTCAATCTGATACCGTTGGGGAAAAAGGTGCTTTTTCCTATTTCCAAAAGATCATCATAAGTTGAATTTAGTCTCATCTCCATGATTCTTGTTCCTCCTCCCCGTGGACTGCGGATCTGACAAAATTTTGAACTTGTTTCATCAAACACCATCCACCCAAAATTCAAATTGATGGTACTTTTACGGCGCTTTGGCTGACTGTGTAACTGTAAAAAGAAAGAGTCAAAGATTGAACGATAAATACCTACATGATATTTACAACAAATTTTCTTTTCCTCATAAATCCATCACTCATCCTAATATCCAGGACTTCATTTCCAATTATATGACAATTAGTAAATAAATGCTTTGCATGTAATAATCAATTGAATCATGCTAATTTAATTATAACAAGTTTTAAACATATATTTGAAATTACACCGAACAGGCTTCTACATGTATCACTTGATCACAAATTACATTACAGATAGTAATTAACATTTAATCAGAATGTGACCTCATAGCTCTTTATAATGAGATAA
This sequence comes from Magallana ariakensis, assembly GCA_020458035.1. NCBI lineage: Eukaryota > Metazoa > Mollusca > Bivalvia > Ostreida > Ostreidae > Magallana > Magallana ariakensis. The sequence goes on from CM035816.1 coordinate 34,222,642, forward strand.
ATTTCATATTACAATGTATGAGGGTAATAATTCAAAAATTCAAAATAAATAAAAATTGTTTTTTCCAATATTGTTTGGAAGCATTTTGTTAAACTTAATCAAGCATACTTACTGAAGTTTGTTTATTTCTTATGCGTTGCACTAGGTGCAAGAGATGGCTTGGATTACCAGCTGTAATAATGTAAATTTAAGAAAATCAATCACAGCAAAATAGATTTTCATGCAACAAGAAAGATGTTTCAAAATATGTATCAGTCTTTAAAAAAATTGTTAACACTGCCTCAATGGGTTAAAAGAATTTGATGAACTAAACTGCCCTTACTTTTAAACAAACAAATGCATCAGCTACTGAACAAGAGACCTAAGAGCCAGTTAAAAATCATTATGAAAAACTCAGAAAACATCAGAAATTAATTCAGACCAACTTTACACAATAAACCTTACCTGATGGGGAAGACTGAGTGGATGGTCCTGCAAAGGACAGACTTTCACCTTCTTTGAGGCATAACACTTCACTTATGCTACCCTGAAGCATTTGGAAGGCCTCTTCATCATCAATTATACACCCATCTTCTAGTACTAACTTAATGTTGGTGCTAATGTCAAATTTTGTCTTTGCTGCAAACACAGTGTAAGAAAATTAATGCAAAACTAAAATCTAAATCAAGAAAATAATGTAGTCATATTCGTGAACAACTTAGTTACCTGGCACCTATAACAACATAATACAACACACACACACCATTTCTAATGAGGTATATCACAAGATCTTGTATCTTTAAGAGTGAGTCTCCTTTAATTTTAGTAATGGACATAAAAGAAATGACGCAGGCTATAGGCCTAACGTTATACATGTAAATAAAATTATACGGATGCATTTATAGGTGCATATATTGATATATCTTATAATCAAACGTTACACTCTACTAATCGACAGAAAAAATACGTTGCATAACAATGATTCTAGGCCTATAACAAATGAACTAATTTAATATTCTTAAAATATGACAATAAAAAAGTCGCGTATTTTGAACCTATAAATGACTACAATCATTAGCCTAACGTTACCTTTCAGTTGCAGTTCCTCCAGCTTTGATGCAGCTATTATTCTGCCCACAGTTTTGTCATAATTCCAAACCTTAAAAGGCTTTTGAGGACAGGGTGGATCGCTTGCCATGATAAAGACTGAAAGATTGATAATATATTATTTTCTAATTTCGATTTTCAAGCCGTTAAGTCGTCTGTAGTTCAGGCAGAACTTTATGTGTATTCCTAGCCCGATCGAAATTTGCTTTCAAAAGCCCATGTTTCAGACAGTTTCTGGCTTATAATTATAGTTAAAATTTTCCTTTCAAAGCCACATAATATAATACTTAAATCAAGAAAAACAATGTTACTACAAAAGAAAACAAAAAATCATGCTTAAAATATGCAAGTCTGCATTTTCTTTGTGTCAATTTAATGCCTACCTTCATACACGTTTCAGCAAACAAACAAAATGGCCGAAATAAAATAATAATAACCATCTTTATTCGATAAGTCGACTTGTCAGATAATTATGTTAACTTGTCATATCTCTATGTCGACTTGTCAGATCATTATGTAAACTTGTCAGATCTTTATGTTGACTTGTCAGATAATTATGTTAACTTGTCAGATCTTTATGTCGACTTGTCAGATAATTATGTGTACTTGTCAGATCTTTATGTTGACTTGTCAGATAATTATGTTAACTTGTCAGATCTTTATGTCGACTTGTCAGATAATTATGTTAACTTGTCAGATCTTTATGTCGACTTGTCAGATATTATGATGACAAGTGAATGGCAGTTATTGCCTTGGTTTACAAAATATTGAGTTTCTAGTCACTAAGATTATTTTCTGACAAGTCAACATAAAGATCTGACAAGTTAACATAAATATCTGACAAGTCGACATAATCATCTGACAAGTCGACATAATTATCTGACAAGTGGTGGCTACGGAAACGTATAACCGCCTCTTGATGTTGTTTTAAATCTCTTAATGGCAAATTAAATTTAGTGCCATATTCCTATAAAATGTATATATTGTCAAAATTATGTCGACTTATACAATGAGTAAATAACAAGTCGATATATCTTTGATGATTTAACCTCTCATTTCAAGCTTTGTTGACTTTGATTAAGTCATAATATTATTTTGCGTTATAAATTTGTCGTATTTATATAAATACGTAGAAATTTTCTCGCTATCTTTTATATTGAAAATTAATTATGTTGAAATTGTACAATTTGCGAGGCTTTCGCGTCCATTTTCTGATGACTTCTTGTCTGTTTACAAGGAATGTCAACTTAAGTTTGTCGTCTTAAGTTTAAAAAACAATCTAACTCAATCAATGGCAATTATAAACACAATAATATAGAGCAGTAAACAGAGACAAGGGCGAAGCATTCTTTAGTAATAAAAAAACCAACAGCTTTAAAGTGTAAATTAACGAATGAAAAAATAAAACAAAGATGATACACCAAGCTTTAAACAGTTTTTTTTTTATTATTTCAGTAAATACTTTAATCAACACATGAGTTTATTTAAACTAAATTTGTAATACAAAACGAAGAAACTTTTAGTAAATTTTAATTAGGTTTCAAATAATACATGTATGGATGTATATTTGAAGAGTTTTATCTAAACCTAATTAATGATGATTCTATATCATTCGAAGTGCTTTTGAAAGATTAAATATAAAATTACTGAAAGAAATATGCATTTCCGATTGCTGTATATATATTTCTTAAACTTTAATTTGAAAGTAAAAAAGAGAGATTAATCCTTTGTGATGGGAACCATAATAACTTAAATTATTTGATGGTAACGAAAAAGAATATAAGAAATCACACACACGTGCGCGCACGCACGCACACACACAACATATATATAAGTAAATTAGTTATTCTAGTCGTTCAAATTTTTAGTGAAAATGTCCCTCTGACTTAGATAAGTCGCCTAGGTGAATTCGACAAACAATTATTTTGCAATAAATTCTGCGACATTTAATTTTGGCGGCATAGTTTATACGCAATAATTCAACGCGACATTGCGGAATTCGACTTTAATAGATTAAAGTGCTTAAGACGTCAAAAACATGTCGAAATGGTGTCACTAAATAAAGTTTGTTGTCATAATTAAATTGCTAAACTTTAAAACAATCAAATATGACAATATATTTATGTGAATATATCGCGTTCCAACGCAACAATGAGAGGCGGTTAAACGTTTCCGTAGGTGGCAGATCTATGCCACCATATCTTTGTTCTGCCTCCACACGTCTCTGAACAAGTGCTGCAGTGACGCCATGCACATTACTGTCCGTCCATTTAAAACGAACCAACGAATAAGGGATGTTATTGTTTTTGTCCAGAAAGCGAAAAAATCAAATGCTTTGATAAACCATGCAATGGTAGGTTTTAACGTAACGTGTATTGAACATTTAAAAAAATTGAAATTTCAGACAGTACCTTAAAAACTGCTTTTCTGCAATGAAGCATCAAAGTTCGGGGTCAAAGTGTATTTGCCCTGTATATCCTTCTGTCATTCTTCCTATCTTTCTTTTTTGCGTATATTAAACATGAATTCATATGTTACATGTTTTCGCATGAACTTAATCTCAATTTATGAAAAATAACAAATAAGCTTTCAAACTTTCTAGCATTGATATTTTGGTAGTTTTGAAAATATATACAAGAGGTTTTTTTTAAATATTATAGAATATTATTATATCCATATTATGTAACAATAATTTTTTTTTCTTTAGACAAAGGATTTGCTAAATGGACGCCATGGCCAAGCTATACCCAGTGTTCTACAATCTGTGGACCAGGATATCAGACAAGGGCAAGAGAAAAAACTGTACAGTGAACAATAATGATGGCCACGTATGTCTGAATAAACAATTTGAAATGTAATTTTAAGCTATATGACCTAATTTGTACGAACAAAACTTATTAAAGATAAAGCATATTTATTTCCTGTTGTGGAGTTTTTAAATTGTTTAACATCAAAATAAGTACATTATTTCGAATAAAATGCTTATTAATGCAATTGTAATTCAATCTCTAACCTTTTAAAGATCGATTTCGCCGCAATTTCCTTCAAGGTTATGTTTATAGTTGATGTAATAGTACATGTAAATTTACATTCGCTCATCGTTTCTTTAAATCAAGATTTTGTTAAGAATCTGCCATGTTGTAAATTATTAATTTACTTGTTATGTTGTAAATTTGTATTTACTGCCACCTGGTATATTCAAAATTTACAAAACAGTTCGCTTTAAAGTTCTTTTTTATAATGAAGTTAAATATTGCTCATTTGATAAAGGTCATGTGAAAAGACATTTCTTTGTTTTTCTGTATTTCAATTTAGTCGTGAAAACAAAATTTTCTTTCGTCAGAATGTCAAAACATATTTAAGTTACCTTACGTAAGGTAAGCAATCAAATGCAGTTGTTAGTTCTTAAAATTGAAGAAAATGCATTTTAATAATGCATGAATGTAAGAAAATCCGTTTTCAGATATGATTTAATTTTCTCATTTCCAGGAATTCTCAAAAATCTATTGTCAACAGACATAGGGCATAATTGTATTCTCCAAATGGACCACGAACTCTGATGATGTCTCTAACGTTATGACTTTCTTCTACGTGGGTCAATCAAAAAATACAAAGACAATGCAACTGTATATCATATATTTTTCATAAAAGTCATAACTAACAGATTATTTTATGCACCAACATTTATTTTATTGAGTCATTCCATTTGATGAAAAGTTAATTTTGTTACCCGATTTTAAAAACAACGTGTTTTGTCACCACGGCGCACGGTAACGTTGAAAACATTACGTCAAGATGACGCACGCTCAGTTAATAGAAATACCTAATCTTTATATAACTTGAGTCGATTGCGCTTTTCACTATATAATTTAAATCGGCAATGTATCACTTAAAGCTGACATGCACATCGAACAGGTGTGTCGTTCATACAGAGTGCAGAACGTCTGCATCTTTCTGAAAACCCCGGCGGCACTACATCCAACACAGTAGTAAGTGATAGTAAATCCAAGAAAGTAACAACGTAACATCGTTTCTATCAGTTTCTACAAAAACGCTCCGTTTCTAAAATGACATTGCTCGATCTGCCAGAGTGTGTGGTTTGAGCATGTGCGATGTTATAACAAACACAGGAAAACGGTCTACAATTATCGAGGATTTTGAAATAGGTGTGCCTGGATTTCAGTCTGTCTTGTTTCGTCGTTCATTGGATATTCCTTGCCACTGCAGTGGTTGTCATTTTATTTTGGTTCAAAACGCGTTTCTACACGTCTTTTCGTCCAAGGTAACGTGTTCGGGTGTATGAAATACCTGAATGCGGTGAAGCATGAATAGTGCTCTCGGCCTTTTATAGGGGGTGTGTAGCGATGACCAGAACAATAGAAATCGACAACTAATATGGCGGTAGTCGGAGATGAAAGGGAAATAATGCGTATTTATGAATTCATGTCAGCTTTAACATCTAATTTGTTCACATTTGTTCGAGAGTCATAAGTTAGTTCCTCAGTAAGAAAAACCCTGAACGTCAGATGACATTATTTAATGTTTTGACCAAATACTAGAATTTACTGATATTCTACACTCTTTCGGACTGTTTGATGTTCAAAATACAATTACCGCCACCCCCACAAAATGTATTACAGTTGAACACAAGCGTGTAAATAATTTTTTCCACCATTGAACACTTTTACAGTTTGTACAATTTGAGGTTTCAATATTATCTGATATAAAGATATTGCTTTCAACATGATATGGTTTATTATTGGCAGAACACAAATTTTGACCATGCGCCGTGACCTCATTTTTTGCAGGATTAGATTCTAAATTATTCTTAGAAATAAAGAAATATAATAACTTTTTTGATTTTAAGGTATGAATTAAATATTTATTAGTTTTATCCAATATAAAATGGTTTGGGGCAGTTTACGCTTTTTAAACCGCGAAGCGGTTTTTAAAAAAGTGTACACTGTCCCAAACCATTTTATATCGGATAAAACTAATGATATTGAATTCATTGCTTATAATTTAATTTTTTGCCATTAAAAGTAAATAAAAATGGTCATCTGACCTTTAAAAAATGGCATTAAATTGTACAAAATCTAAACGTAACTTCAGTCGGATTAATATGGTTTTTTTTACGTTAGTCTTACTATGACGTACGCGAAGTTCTTTATACGATATAAAATAATTTTTCAGCCTATCAGAAAGCGCTTTACATCAGGAATTAAATTATTTTAAATTTTTGAAACTATTGCTTAATTATGTCCATTAAATTAGTTATAATATAATGTTAAGTAACATAACTAGGGCAAAAGTTTTCGTATTTTTTGATTGACCCTCGTATCTTAGCTGACCAAGCAATTACACATGCACTTGAGGCATGTACCCTTACCCCCCATTTCAAAATTTTTTTTCGAATTAAAAATTTTTTTTCGACTGACATATAAAAATAGATAAGTCAATGTGTATCGTGATAATTTGTGTACTTCTGTGTTTGTTTGGTATTCTGAAATTGATAAAGTCGATGTTAAGAAATGACGTTTATTCTTTGAATCCAGTATAAGGTTAAGAAATATAAACAAATGATAAAAATGATCACAAAAAAAAATACCCAGAGTACTAAACAATGATTAAAAAGATATGTGTAGAGTTTTAACATAAAAAGGACTACACTAAAAATGAATATTTGCCTACTCTTACACAATTGTAACATATACACACGCAAAGTTAAATGAATATTTTAAAAACCTGTTCCCTATTGGTTATGTTATATTGAACTTTGAACCCCTTTTAGGGCCCTAGTATTGGCTGGCCTGGGATCAAGGTTTTAACAATTTAGAATATATCCTATCTGAGGATGCTTGCATAATAATCTCACAATTTGTAGCATTGTAACTCTTTAGAAGATGATTTTCAAACATATTCCGTATAGATGTATATTTCTATGTTGTACTTAAAACCCTCTTGGGGCCCTAATATTGGTCCGGGGTCATAATTGTAACAATTTAAAATCTACACTGATGATGCTTACATAGTAGTCTCACAAACTGTAGCACTGTAATTCTTGAGATGAAGATTTTAAAATATATTCCCTTTATATTTCTATGTTAACTTGAACCCCTCTTTTGGCACCAGTATTGGTCCAGGGGTCGCGGTTTTAACAATTTTAAATCTTTACTACATATACTAACTTTGTTGCAACCACTATTTATATAAAACCATTATTGAAATAAATTATTTCAATAGTGGTTGGGAATGTATCTCATAAGTAGAATCACTTTTCAACCACTATTGAAATAAAACCACTATTGAAATAAATCATTTCAATAAAGGTTGAGGATGTTTTTCATTAGATCACTTTGCAACCACTATTGAAAAACAACCACTTTTGAACTAATTATTTCAATAGTCGTTGTGGATGTATTTCATTATAAGAATCACTTTACAGCCACTATTGAAATACAACTACTATTAAAATTATTTTTTCAATCGTGGTTGGTAATGAATGTCTTTATAAATATTACTTTGTAATCACTATTGAAACACATTTGGAAAGAAAGAAGTTGAGTATCAAAGCTTTGTATATATAGGCATTTATGGTGCAGTGGTTCTTGAGAAGGTTTTTTTGAGACACATATCATAAATCACAGTTTGGTGATTATCTATCTTTTAAAAAGGGTTTGGGCCTTTATTTTTACAATTAATAATTCTCTTCCCATAAAAACGATTTGTATATACCAAGTTTAATTAAATTTGGCCTAGTGGTTCTAGAAAAAAATTAAAAAACGTGAAAAGTTTACACAGACGGACAGACAGACGGACAGACTGACGACGGACACACAGACGGACAGACTGACGACGGACAACAGGTGATAAGAAAAGCTCACCTGAACCTTCGATTCAGGTGAGCTATACACTAAAGATAGTAGGGGAAAATAACTAAACAGGAGAGATTGCTTGGCTATGATGAGGACTACTAAAAAGTCTTCTTAGTAGCAAGCTAATAGATCAATTATAAACCTAATATTCTTTTAAAAAAGTCATACAATAAAGATTAAATCAAACAACACAACGTTAAGTACAGATAAAAAAAAAGTAAATTCTAACAAATGCCTCTGGCTAACGTGACGCGCTGAGATCTTAAGCTTGAAACAAAAAATAACTTGGTCCGGGTGACGTACATTACAGGTCAATTACTTTCATACTACCTCTGTTAATATTTTCTGTGGAAAATTACAACGAATAAACATGCTATTCCATCTATATAATACGTAAATAGTTTCCATGTTATCTGCCCGTGGTGAATAGTCATCGAACTTATTCACCTGCGGCATTCGATTTCCATCATTTTTAAATCTCAGAAAACCTCTGGTTTAATCCCAGTAAATTCGGTAAATTCAAAGTCTGATAACTCTAATTTGTTTACCATGAAGAAAATCTGCAATGCCGACAAATCAAGTTATCTTCGGCATAATAAAATACCTATTTACTGACTATTCGGATGATAGAAAGTTAATTGTCCCCCTCGACAGCAACTATTCCCCTCGGCTTCGCTATCGAACTTGCTATCGTCCATAGCCAGTTAATAAGTATATAATATATGCGTATATTTTAATACGATAACACGACACTAAATGGGTTGATCACACATCATAAGGAATTTCTAATTAAAAAGAGATTAATTTGTTACGTAAATTTTGTTCGTCCCCGTGATAAGTGTGAATATTTACGATGAAATTTTTATAATAAAACTTTTTTGATTAATGGTCAAATATACCTCATGATAATTCCCTACTGGTTTAGAAAATTTTTGTCTTCAAAAATAAAAGTTTTATAGGATGTAGAAAATAGAGAGAGGGTAATGTAACATAGATCATGTTATTTAGGTAAAGAAAAGAATGTATGCATATAAAATGAAAAAAAAATTTACCCTAACAACTAATGGCATACATTTAGTCATTAATAAACAGTACGAAAACAGTAAGGTCTTCTATTAATAATTACAGGGAAAAGAAACAAAGCAATAACAATAAGGTCTTCCGTTTGAAACGGGAGATCTTAATGATAGAGGAAAAGAAACCGAACGAAAACAATGACTTAGTTATTCCGTTTGAAACGGAATATCCAAATAATTTCTACTACATGTAACTGCACAGAGAAACTTTTTCACGAACTCATTCGTGAAAGAAATATTAACACCTTAGAAGTAAAAAAGACATCTCTTAAATGACACATTTATACAAAACATAATCATGAATTGTTTAAAAAATGTGAATATTTTAAAATCATATTTATCAGTTGAAAATCCAGACACAACATTTGTTATTTACATATCATAGTTCATCGTACAATGTAACTTACAGAAAATGGATACAGAGCGCATTCCAATTTTTTATGACAGATAAATGCTCATTGTTCTAACACCATACTGGGTTTTTAACTAATGGATATCAACATCCTTTGTTCAAGTACTAAGCATATCTGAACTATGTATTATTGACTTGATTCTTCTTTTTGCAAAAATCGAATAAATCTTTGTATTTCCTCGATTTTTATTAGTTCATTGGAAAATCTGTCCCTCTCTTCCTCACTGAGTCTTTCTTTTAATCTCTCTTTGAGTAATTTAGCATTCAACATATTTAGAGCTTTGGCAATTCCATCATTATCACTTCCAGAACTTAGAATTGCATCTTCAACTGTACCATACCTCCATATGAATAAATTTTTCTTTGACTCCAAAATCTGAGAAAATTTCATAAAATCTTCTTTACAATTAATAAAAGCAGATAAGTCTTTACCAATGTAGTTTTTAAAATGAGACATATCTTCTCTTTTTAAAAACAGAAATCTGGTTATCTTGTTATCATGAACTTTTAAAGCGGTTTCACGATCCATTAAACACAGACAAGGTAGATGAATTTGCTCGCAAAACAATTGTATTTTTTCTGCGTTTTTGTAACCGCCCATAACAATAACTTGATAAGTAGATAAATGAGTAACTTCATCTCTACTGGCTTTGCTCTCTCCTAGCGTTTTGCATGTGTGTTGGTTCAAAATAATTTGCACAACTTCTTTGTCAATAACTCCTTCCACTAATAAAACTTTTGTTGCAAATAACAGTGTTCTGAATGTTTCAATGTCGGACACCCTCGTTAGTTCTTCTCTCTCTCGTACGTTTAATGCAGAACAAATGTATTTCATATCCCCTTTCTTTCGAAAGAAAAGATGCGTTCTGCTGATAGTTACGGTGTCAATTAAATAGGGACTGTGCGTTACAACAATTATTGTCTTATTAGCGGCTCTTTGGTACAAAATCGTTTTCAACCGTTCAATCATTTGAGGGTGCATCCCTCTATCTGGATCCTCAAGACAGAGAGTTTGAATTTTTTTGAGCGCAAGAAGCAATGACGTTATTCTAGCCTCTAATATCCCCTCAGATATCTTCAACAAATCAAATGATACTTCGTTATGAATGACCTTGATGCTGAACTTTTTATTTTCACGTTCAGAAACTTCAAATTTAAATATTTCTGGATGTGTCAAGAAGTCAAAAATTTCATCAGCTTCATCAGTGTATTGCTTTTTGGCGTTGAACAATAATGTTGATATAATTTCTGCTCGGTCACATGCCATTTCGTAGTTATCTTTTTTGCAACTTTCTCCGATTTTCGTACTTTTCGTCCATTGCAAGCTTCCAATGCCCCTCAGAGGAAAAGAAGCTACATACTTTTTTTCAAGAGTTTTCCAATTCGGTTTTTCCGGAATATCCCTCCTTGTATGTGAATTTTTTATCTTATCTAAAAGAGACTTAACATTGTCATCCGAAGGTTTGTCATCATTCCAATTTAGAATTGCTTCTATTGCCTGTTTGTCAGTTAAGTGTAATTCCTTATCTAGACATGATTGGTTGGTGTCACTTCTGTTTACAATCTTTGAGCGAAGTATTTTTTCAGTTTTGTCTTCGTAAATAAAAACTTTGTACATGTTACCTGTACGTGGTTCTTTGATGATTCCAGAGACGATGTCACCATATTTAGACATATCAAATTTGCAGAATGCATATGCTTCAATTTTTTCATCATACGATCTCGTTACTGATACATTTACATCCTCTGACATGCATCTTCTTATCAACTCTAGAGCAGTACTTTTCCCACAAAAATTAGCTCCTACGAAAATATTAAGACCATTGCGATCTCGATTATCTCCGCTGTGGACATCTGTAGAATGATTTTCATTTTGTCCTCTCTGGGAAGTATTAAGAGTAATAATAGTTCTGTCTTTGAAATGGACGAAGTTCTTTAATACCATTGATTTTAGCATCTGTAAAAGATGGAATAAAAAAATTATATACAGTATACATTGTTTTTTGACAGCGTAGCTCAATTAGTTAAAGTAACATTATGTATATATCCCGTTAGTCATGATTAACAGAGTCCTGAATTTTTATTTTTCATCTTTAAATGAAAATTTCAAAAAGGTTGAAATGTTAACGTTCATTATTTTGTTTCAAAATGTGATCTACCTCATTATATTTATTTTCTGTGCATGTTACCGGACTCGGGAATAAGTTATGAAACTATACAATTATCTTTAGATATATATCTGTTGAAATATATTACCGGTATTTGCAGAAAGTTAATAATTTATATACTAGCCAGAGGAAAAATATGGAAAATTTAAACTACAATAATAAAATAAATATGACTTATATATATGTGTATGTTACCGGACTCGCAGAATAAGTTAGGAAACTATACAATTGTCTTAAGATATATATCTGTTGAAATGTATTACCGGTATTTGCAGAAAGTTAATAATTTATATACTAGTCAGAGGAAAAATATGGAACATATTAACTCCAATAATAAAATATATATGACTTTTATATATAAACATAGTTATAAGGTAAAGCTATACATGTACATGTATATGCCTGCACAGATCGATCCAAACTTCAATTGGTTATAAATATTCGGTTTTCCTTACATTTGATAACCTAGTTATTAGTTGATACCAATAGGTAATTCATCACAATTTTCAGAAAGTTCCCTTTTATAAAGCTTCTCATATTTGTTTCCAACATCAAAAAGATATAGCTTATATCGGCCCCATTCCTACTACAAAATTAAAATCCATTCTCTGTAAGCACTTAATTTTTTTTCCGCGCGCATAGAAACCGATTTTGCCGAAAATTTTCAAAAATGTAGACCTTATTAAACTATCTAAAAATCACATGTCAAATTGTCTATATACTGACCAGTTTCCATGGAAACTCGACCCAAACTTCAATTTTTATCAAAATTGACCATTTTTACTGCAGTGTTATAAAAAATGCAGCAAGCTCAGCATTTCACAAGCCTAGAATTAAAATCATTAAACCTTCGGCTATATAAAAATGTAAAAACATGATGGGGAAGCTATCCTTATTGTTGTAAAATAATTAGTTAAAAAATGGTTACAGTTTTTTAAAATGAATTATCTCCCTTTGCAATTTAGAACTCTTTTGTGCTGAGAGTTCAAAAAGAGAAGTGTTGAAACAGCATGTCAACAAAATGTGTTTTTCCCAAAATCAAAAAGATTTTATCATTATTTTTGTTATGACCCATAGATATTGTCACTATACCTTTAATATGAACCACTATTAGTGTTTCTAAAATCCAATGCCTTATCTTGTTTATATAGTGCAGTTGGACTTAATGAATCCTTGTTTCTTTAGGTTTGTGATCTAATATCAGTTATGTATATGAGTTACTGAGTTAATCATAAATTACAAAGAATTTACAAGTTATGTTTAATATAATATTCCACTGGAAAGGAATTTTAAGTTTACTTAAAATGCTTTATATAGCCTACAGTGTATATTGATTTTACAATTTTTCGGCTTACGAGTTATTGCACTTTTTAATGTGTATTATCAAGAAGTAGAGAGGCTGTATTTGGTCTCGTAATGTTGGTGTCATCATTTGACCAATGAAATTAAACGCGGGAATTCTAACGACTTTCTTTGTTTAGAAAGACGCGCTAATTCACTTTCTTTCAGGACGCCGCACGGGAAACATTTTAAATACCGATTCTTGGGGTCTGAACTTGATTAATACGTTTAATCAAGTCCATGGAGTTTTCAGACCCAATGGATTTGTTTGACGACATTACGTAACCAATTTCCGATTTCAGTTTTTCAATACAGCCAATTAAAAAAATTCATATTTGTTTATATTATTAATTACTATTCGGAAATTAATTATAATTACATCATATTAAGATCAAATGCAGTATTGTGACATGATTCAATTAAATTTCAATTGTAGTATTACGTAATATTATTTTATATCATTTTAAGCAATGTGTTACAATGTAATGTAACAATTAAAGTCACAATAGTGGCAAAGACCAACATATACCATGTCTTGTTTTGTTTATATATTATGTATCGAAAGATGGGGGTGATGGTCATACGTCAAGTAAACTACATAAGTTATATCCCCATCATACGGAAATCAATCATGGATAAAAGAATTTTAAGTTTACTTAAAATGCTTTATATATATTGATTTTACAATTTTTCGGCTTACGAGTTATCGCACTTTTTAATATGTATTATCAAGAAGTAGAGAGTGCTGTATTTGGTCTTGTAATGTTGGTGTCATCATTTGACCAATGAAATTAAACGCAAGAATTCTAGTGACTTTCTTTGTTTAGAAAGACGCGCTAATTCACTTTCTTTCAGGACGCCGCACGGGTAACACTTTGAATACTGATTCTGTTCTTTAAAAATCCACCACCTCCTCTCCACCTTTCCAGTGTTAAATTTTTTATATTATTTTCTTTTTTCATTTTCTTCTTCTTTTTTCATGCGTGGTTTTTTTGTATATGTACATGGCGTTTTCAGACCACAAGAAATTTGTTTGACGATATTACGTAACCAATTTCCGATTTCAGTTTCTCAATACAGCCAATTAAAAAAATTCTTAATTGTATATATTATTAATTACTATTCGGAAATTAATTATAATTACATCATATTGAGATCAAATGCAGAATTCTGACATAATTCAATTAAATTTCAATTGTAGTATTACGTAATATTATTTTATATAATTTTACGCAATGTGTTACAATGTTATGTAACCATTTAAGTCATAGTAGTGGCAAAGAGCAACATATACCATGTCTTGTTTTGTTTATATATTATGTATCGAAAGATGGAGGTGATGGTCATACGTCAAGTAAACTACATAAGTTATATCCCCTTAATACGGAAATCAATTATGGATAAATTATTTTAATTGCATGTATGTGTCATTAATGTTTCTTTCAATCATAATCTAAAATTTAAAACAAATATGAGTTGTTTTCCTTTTAGTACCTGTATAAAAACAAACTTGAAAATTAACACACAAAAAGAAAAACCAAACTAAATAAATCTGTAAGCAAAGAAAACTTTGGGCAAAATATAGCTATTACATATTCTGGTATAATATAACAAGTATTCCTTTTAAAGGAATGATCGGCAATAATGATATATTGATAGCTAGAAGCAATCAACATGATCAGTTTGATGTAAAATAATAAAATAAGTACTGTGTTTTTACAAAATATAGAATATTTTGAATCTGTACACTATAATTTCATTATTATAAACCGTCAACAAATTTAATTTTTAAACAAATTTGGGAAAAGCCGTTCGTAAACTCCTTGTCTAATTTTATATTTTTAACGTAATTATTAAATGTTGATGTATCTTCTTCTTCTTCAGAATACTGAGTAGGGCTCTTCAAAGAGCATTAACACGTATACAAAGAAAGAGTTGTATTAAAATAATTTAATGCGACTGAAAAACATTGAATGCCATCATAACTTGCTATTGAGGTCGCATTATAACGTAACTTTGTTTATAAATCAAGCCGTCTTCCTAGCTACTATTATGCAAACAGTCAGTTCATGGAGCATCTTCTGATGATTGAGGTCAGTTCATCGAGGTCAACTGCATTACTGAATGAATCTTTCGATCGAAATTCTTACGCGTGAGACAAAATGTGCATTCTCGAATTAACAGGTCGAACTGTATTTTATGTATGTTTGCATCTCTTAAGGTAAATGAATTGAAATAAAACCGAGTAAAATGTTATATAAACACTAAACCAAACTTCAAGTTTTTATAAGAACTACTTATGCAAGCGGAATGTGCGCGCACGTGGAAGCATTTGCCGGATGCCTCATATGGACACAACAGTGATCGGCCGAAGCTGATCACAAAAATCATTTCCATAATGAAATCCCCCCCCCCCCCACCATAAAAGCTTGGAAAATATACACACAAACACATTTGTATCATTTGTAAATTAGAAAATTGTAATAAACAAACAGTTTTCACATATTCTTATATTATGTTCATGCATTCATTTTTAAAATATCACAACTGTTTGCTACATGTACATTTATGTAGAATGCTTTCATGCATGTGGGGGATAAAATCAACAGTCAGTGGTAGTTTACCAATTTTTGGGGTAGAGAATTTTGTTACTTCCTTTTAAGTTTTCTGCTATGTTTAGAAAGTTAAAACATGTTTACCAAACTAATTGTTATACTGTTTTGGGGGTTTTATTTTCCAAGCATACTCAATTCAATGAATAAAAATGCATGTAGGTATTGTATCGATAGGTGTTTGTTTTAAATTGTCTTGTCTTTACAGGTCTTTATGCTTATAATTGTCATTGGGATATAGGATGGATTGTAAATGTAATACACTTATCTGTTAACTTTTTTTTTCTTCAAATATTTGAGTTTAAATGACATGATACAGTAAATTTGTCATTACACGCACTGATCTTTAGGGGTGTCAGGAGTCAGGGTCACTTCCCCTGTGGTATTTAGAATTACAAAATTCATAAAGAGAAATAACTAAAAATGACAATGAATCCTTACAAAAACTTGAAAATAATGTTTAAAATATATTGTGGGGTTCATAGTATTATGATGGGAGTTACCTTAATTTACTTTACCCATTAATAAGAAGTTCACATATCTCAAGACTTATCATTATAGTAACTCTTTGAAATCAGCAATAAATTTATGACAACTGGAATAAATTCTTAACTGAATGCTTTCATTATACCAACATTTAATTTAGAATCTATAAGTGTAAACAGAATTACTCAGTAATGTATTTATATTTTTACTTGATGAAAGTAATATTTTTTTTCTGCTGAAAAATCATATTTTATGCATTATCTCCGTGCTTAGTTCTATCTATATGAGCCATTCTGATTTAGACATTCCTTAATTAGAACAAAATTGTTAAATGGTATGAAACAATGAAAGAAATGAAACTTTAATATGTCGATCTAAACATTTGGATATTTTTATGAAAATGTTTAGAAATTTTCTGCATGGGTAACCTGCAGAAATTGTAAATTTTTGTTTGTAAATAATGCATTAATAATAATAATTATGATATCATATCAGGTAATATAGATTGTAAAGTTAAAAAAAAATCATGATCATTGATTATACCGGTAGTTAAATATATAGAAAATATACAATGTAAACTAGCAGCCAGGTAAATATTTTGATCTAAGGGGACTAGAGTGTTTCACATCCAGTTCTATACTTGGACTTCTTAATATTAAAAGTGTACATGTGGTACCTGAAAAATAAGCATGCATGCTGAGTAGCAGTTTCCAGACAAGTTTTTAAGAATTCTTTAAACTTTTCTGGAAACCGCTTGGTTATAAGGACGTGTAAAATGTCTATTGTTTACTTGATCATTTCAAACAGTCAAACACATGAAGGTGTTAACTCTCCATACCTGCAGAGTGGTGTGTGTATATAACACCTGGTTCAAGCCATTGTTTAATTAATGACACCAATTAGTTTCATTTTCTGTCTATGTAAGATCGACCGGCAAAATTAAAGTTGAAATAAAAAAAAAACAGTTTCAAACTGTTACAGTAATGATTATTGTAATTTATTTGTGTTGACTAAATTAAATCGATAATTATGTATTTTCATTTACAATTTGTGCTGGATATTTACGAACTCACTTCGTGTAAGTACTCCTTTAAAAGATTTACAAAATAATACCACTTATTTTGTAACAAAATACTCGAAATTAGCAAAAATAAAAATGAAAAATATACCCCGGACCTTTAATGTTAGGCGGACCTTTTCTTATACGGACCGGACCCTTTTAGAGCAAAGGCGGACCTTAAATGTTAACATAAATGGTCTGCACCGGACCATTTTACAAAGCGGACCTTAAATTATACGACACCGGTCGTATTGAGCTTTTAGAAATAAACAATTGAAGCCAAAGACTGAAACTAAGACGTAAATTAAAATCGACTTAGATTTAAAAGGATTTACGTTATGTTGTTTTAATCTCAAACCATGAGCTCTAATTTACTCAATACGTTTGTGTTTTGTTGGGGAATAGTGTACGCTGTATTTCTTTGATCTAAACATTGACTGTAACAGAATTTCACGCAATCAAAGTCCACCATTAATGTTTGTCCAATTGTTCGTTTTATGATAAGACAAGTCAAAACTCACAAACACTAGACCTATAGAAGAAATTGATTTCTAATCGCCATTATGGAAAATGTTAAACATAAAATTCATAAAGCACTGTTCATCAAATGCGTAAAATCTAACAGATTGTACGTTCATAATTATGGAAAGTAGTAACGTCATCTCCCAGGTTACGCTTCACATTCAAATCATGAAGCAAAGGAAGTTGGAATGTATCGCTATCATGAAACAAACATTCAAATGATTGCTTTGTCATTGACCAAAAAAGAAAGTATTAGCTGTAAACTGAAAGCGTTCTCAGTAAAATCCGAGTTTTATCAGCTTACCCATCTTTTCTTTAAATTAACAGAAAGTCATATGCTAATATAACAGGTAGAAGGAAATAAATTTTATCCATGACTGAATTTTCAAGGCTTTATATTTTCTTTGTAGACAATACTTAAGGAAAGAAAAGGATAAAGATGATGCACCGATTTGTTCAAGAAAAAAAATATTTAAAATTTGGTTGCATGAATCGCTATTTGTTTTAAATTAAACCCGCTGGATTAATATGAAATTCAACTTTGAAAGATCCAACAAGGAAAGACACTGTCAAACTTCGTTTAACTTGATATTTCAATAATCATAAATACTCTTGAGCCCGAATAACATTTATTCACACAGTGACTACAATGAGAAAAGTCCAGATCTTCTGTTAAAACTCTTTCTCTTTTGCTTTAGGTTTTAATACACAACCAAAAATAAAAAGTCAACAGGGATTTTTCATTGAAAATGACATGAAAAATACTCGGATGATAATGTTTAAAAATTGTGCAATTAGTCCCAAGAATTTCCAAATGGATAAAATATGTCAGATTTTTCTATTATAAACCCCCGTAGGAAATGTATTTTCTTTTCTTATATTTCTCCCAGTATACAGCGGTGTTGTATGAAAGAAGAAATCTAAGAATATCTGCCATATACTGTATTTAGTTGATTTTCAGATACAAGTATGTATTTTTTTTAAAAGTAATGGAAACCCTAATCTGGGACAGACTATAAAACAGAGTCCTGACAAAACATTGGAAAAAAATTTTTTAATTAATTTTTATGAGGACCTTAAAGCTCCTTCTCACGTCTTAAAATGTAAATTTAAGTATATATCATGCTTTTAAACATTGACTGACAAGAGAATCAAAATTTCTATCTATTCAATAAACACTATTCGAAATTAACTTAGGTCATACGATTTAAGAAGGAAATTGAATTTTAACGATGAATAAAATATCAAAGCTAAATGCATTCCTTGTAGACTATAATAAGAGAATACAAGGTTAAATATAATTCAACAATTAAATTAAATCAGGAAAAAAAATCAGTTAAGATTTTGGTTGCATAGAATTGCTGTTTGGTTTTTAAAGAGGTTCGATAGCATTTTGGGTCACCTCTTTTCTAAAAATGTTGCATCATATATTAATTCTACTTGTATATTTATACTTAACAATGCAAAATAAACTACATGTTTATTGAATAAAAAAGTGAAGGAAAAATTACCTATTTGCAGAGTTTAGTAGGGAACAATATTTTTGGCGGAATTTTTTCAAGAAGAAAATAAAAAAATTCATAACTCAATTGTTTTAGAGAACTGCAACTTTAGCTTCCTAATTTTCAATGCAGATCAAACTTTTAGATAGTTTGTGCATCAAGTTATCTTCATTTTGTTCCGAAAAACATATTTAAACATTTTTAAGGTCACCTGAGTCATTCAGGTGACCTATTGCAATTGGTTTTCGTGTTTTGGTGTGCGTCGTCCGTCGTCCCTCTTGCGACGTGCGTCGTTCGTTAACAATTTTTACATTTATAACTTCATCTTTAAAACTACAAGGCCAATTGTTACAATTTTTAGAGTGAAGCATCTGTATGGTAAGAGGAAATTAAATTGGGAAATTTATGGCTCTACCCCCTCCCGGGGGCGCCATAAGTGGGGCCAATATGCCAAAACCCCAAATTTTCAAAAATCTTTTCCCACACATGTGGGGAAAAACCTAAATGCATGGTTATAAAGTCCATGAAGCCCTCTACCAAAATGTTGCAATTTATGACCCTTGGATCAGGGGTCCAGGCCGTTGGGTGAGGCCAATATGGCCATTTAGGAAAATTGTATTAAATCTTCAAAAATCTCCTTCTCTACTACCATATATATTTGAGAAAAGCTAAATGCATGGTTATAATGTGCATGAAGCTCTCTACCAAAATTGTGAAATTCATGGCCCCTGGGTCAGGGGTTCAGGCCAATATGGCCATATAGTACACACATAATGAATATTAAAAATCTTCTTCTCTACTCCCATATATATTTGAGAAAAACTAAATGCATGGTTTTAAAGTCCACGAAGCATTCTACCAAAATTGTGAAATTCATGGCTCTTGGATCAGGCTTTCAGGCCCTAGGGCGTGGCCAATATGGCCGAATAGTGAAAATATATTGATTTGATGTTTTTCTGTACTATCACAGTCATGGGAGATAAAGTCGTGCATTGTTTTTATGTTCATAATGTCCTGATGTCAAATTGTGAAATTCACTGCCCAGGTCATAGGGCAGAATTTGAACTTTTTATTGTGGAGGGGGGGGGGATAACTATGACCATATATCGAACATGTATTTTTACTAAGGGTAATGTAATTGATGTGTGTCCTCCATTAACAATTTTAACTTCATCTTGAAAACTATATGGTAATTGTCACTTGGCAATATTAAACCAAATATATGTTCTATTTTAGGAAATATACTTTAATATCCTGTACATTGTATACTTGTAGAAATACGCTGTATGCATTTTGTGTGCATTATAAATGAAACTGTGAATATAATAAAAGATTGGCCATTAATAAAGGCATGTATGTCTCTTGTTAGATTAGGGTTTAGACTTTAAAATGAAACTTAAAATGCAAACATGAGACTCTCTGACATGTCAGTCTGAGGGATATGTGACTCAGATGACCGTCAAGCCCTGAGGGCCTCTTGTTTAATTTTTCTATCGACATATTTGATATAACAAGCTGATATTTCTTAAAAGTCAAGATAAAATTAATCCCGATGTTTGCCAAAAATTAGCTTATTTTATGTCGTATCTAAAATTTTACATCACTGTACTTTGGTTTTATTTTCTGAATTTATAAGATTTTTTTTCCGACACTTCTGTTATCATTTGAGTAAAAGTTTGAGACTTTTAAATAATTTCATTGCATGTTGAATTGGTAATGACTGAAAACAGCGTTTTATAAGTGCAACCAGGTCAAAATACCATTAATGCAATGATATTGTTAACTCGTTCTTTATAATTATTTTATTTTTATTTATTTAAATAGGATAAGTTTGTACATGGTCCAAATACACACATTTTAAGTGGGAAAAAAGTTTGATGTCACATAAATGGTTCATTTTTTAACGTTTAAATATATTTCAGACATTATATATCGAACACATTAAGTTGTATATGAAACGAGAAAAAAATATCAGTGTCCATTTTTATTAAAAATGTGGTTGCTCAAAGATTGCCCTAAATTTCACAATTTCAATATGGATATTTTTATCCAATATTTCAAAGAGTCTCTCCTCTCAAGAACAGCAGGCGGCGAAAGAATAAAGCAGATGCAATTTTTTAAAACATCATTTTACAATGTAACATCAGTTAATTATTAGTTATTTTTAAAAGTGTGGGGTTTTTTTTCTTCATTTTTTTACTTCAAAACTTCGTATGTTGTCCACCCCCAAAAATTTAAAACATTTTTAAAACAAGAAGTTGATAATAAAATTCCTTTCCAAAACTCCTTATCTTCTTAAACACATAAGAAACTGAATAAAGAGGAAGGAAACTATACATATGTAGTACAATAAATCAATTAACATCTACGGTGATTGTAAATTGTATTTTTTTTTTAAATAAAAACACCGGAATAATGAATTAATCAAGAAATATCGATTGCCTAATTTAAATTTTCCGCTGCCATGAGAGCCACCATTGAACTTTAATCTATGACGTCAAACCATTTCGATTTCGACTGTTTTTCTACGACAGGTATTTATTAAGAAAATTTACAAAAAGTGATGGAAATGGTAACCTAGGACAAACTATTGTGTGCATTTTTGTAATTATTTTTATAAAGATAATCAATGAAGCACAACCTGACTGTATTGCCATCTGTGCATTTAACGGAAATCCGTGTTCAAATATATTAATAACTTGCCTATAAAATTAAACCCACGTTATGATAAAAACTTTTTTACATTTGGGGAGCATATCTTTTTTCTAATTGGCGGTACTCTTTATGTCATTTTGGTCATGAGCAAAATATTTCAATAATGTTATTATGTAAACTGAGTATGTACTGTCAAAAATGTACTCATGTAGAGTCTCTTTCAAGTCATAGGGATAAGATAGTGCAAGGCCACGTGTTTTTGGTCCTTACCGAGAACTGATGACGTTAAGATATTTTATTACCTAGGACATACAATGTATTTTAGGAGATTTTCATAAGCCTGCCTACAGACTATGTTTAAGTTTGACAATTCAAAATAAAATTTTGTCGTTACCAAAATGTCTAACTAAACTTCGCATCTTAACTTTTTTTTACGTTCGCACCGGTCAAACTCGAACGGAAAGTCATTTTCACTTTATTATAGCATCGTTTATAGCTAATAAAATTTAAGTCTAATTTATAAAGGATTAAAACATATATAATGCATTTTCATATCTATCTAACATTTGTTTAAGTAGATTTTATATTCCATGCATGAAGTGAGCTTAAAAACATTTCCTCCTGAAATGAGTTAAAAGTCCCAAATGTAAAAGGATTAAGTTACGTCTAAAATTTCACCGTAACTTACAGCAGCATAGGGGCTACTGAAAGATATTTTTTTTTTTTTGTATTGCAAGTTAAAACAAAATGGCGTACAAAACTATAAGTGAAATTCTTCCAGAAAAAGACAAACCTTTAAAAAGTTAAAGAAGCGATCGGGTTAACTGCAACAAAAGCCAACTTCTCGACACAATGTCAGACTGTGAGCTCGTTGAGAGATAATGCTTCCTTTTCGATGTTTAAGTTACAAATATTTTATTGCAGACCATCGATTGGAATGTAATTCAGACGACATTCAAATGGCTGAACGATAAACTAATTAATTTAATTTATCATATTAAATATTTGTTTCATATACTTGTTTTAAACTCCAATATGTATCGTTCGCATATTATCAATTGGAATGGAATCTGTCAGACGACAGATTCTTTGTAAGGGTTTATAATGCACCTTGATTATAAATAAAATATCTTGGTATCATTTGATTATTAATAAAATATATTGGTATCATATTTTTTTTTAAATATTTGTAGTCATACAGTACAATTTGTCATATTGTTTTTTATTATATACCAATCAATTTTCCCTTCTTGATACTGTCGGTTTTACAGAGTGTGTTTACCGATTCCGTATCACCCCTCTCTGAAACTGATGACGTAATACGCATTAAATAACGTCTGTATTTTAGCGCGTTTTAAAGGAGTTTGTTTCAAAATAGTTTTGTTATATAAGTAAACGTCATACAGTTGATTTTAAAAAGATAGTTTTTTAATTAAAACTTTTAGATGGACAAGGGTATATAACAAATTTATGATTATAACAGTAACTTGATCCAAAGAGCCGGATCACGTCTCGTTGCCAGGCGCGGATCATCAGATCAAACGAGACGCTTCGCCTGGCAACCCGACGTGATCCGACCCTTTGGATCAAGTTACTGTTATAATAATATATATGTTTACCCATCAATGTTTCCTTCTTGATAGTGTTAATTTTACAGAGTGTGATCCGAATTTCCGGATTACCACATCCATATCACCACTCTCTGAAACTGATGATGTAATACACAATAAAAAACGTCTGTATTTAAGCGCCTTTTAATAGAGTTCGTTTTAGAATAGCTTTGTTGAATAAGTTAATGTCATACAATTGATTTTTAGAAAGATAGTTTTCTAATTAAAACTTTTAAATGGAAAAGGGTATATAATAAATTTATCATTGTAACAGTAACTTGATCCAAAGGGTCCGACTCTTTAGATCAAGTTACTGTTATAATATTATATATTTACATTTCATATAAGGTAGGAACACGCAGTGCAAATGTGTTAGAGATGTCCTTCAAACAACCGTACTGGGGCCCGTTTCACTAAAAGGCGTACGCTCGGCGTAACCTTACACCTGGCGTAAATTCGAACTTACGTCAAATATTTGGACTAAGGTCCATTTCACTAAAAGGGTTACTTTGCACCCGACCTAATCTAGGCAAAACATTTATGCCTAACCACGGATAGTCGTAACTTTTTGCGCAAACATAAAATGACTGGTAATTCTTTTGCCGAGAATATCGGTGCTGACCGTAATGGTAAATTGTACAATTTGTCATGTAAATTTGATTAACTTCATATGAAATTAAGAAAATAGATAGTTTTGTTACATGTAGGTGGTATCGCATAGAAACTTTCTTACCATGCTTTATACACATTATTTATATTTGCACTTGCCGTATACACGTTAAAACGACATATTTAGACAAACAATCGATAGTTTTCATTAGATTATTTGTATTCAATAATTTGATTTACGTTTCATATTTTTTAGTAGATTGAGCAATGAATAATGTAGAAAATATACTTGTACGATGTACATGTAGTGCAAAGGTGTATTTGTATAAGTGTCCTTTCTGATATATTTCATTTTATCAAATAAAATATACAACATGAAGTAGTCATGTTGTATATTTTTTTGATAAAATGAAATATATCAGAAAGGACATAAGGAATGTGTAGCATTTCATTTTTTTCCCAAACTTCCACGCAAAATATGTGTGAACGGTATATATTGAAATTTTAAAAATCAGTAAATGAATTTATTGGCTTTCATCTCCCCTTTTTATTTCATATTTGATGAGTGAAAGGTGTCATGCTCAGGTAGTTAAAGGTAAATCACAAATATATATTTCAGCATTGTTAAAATGTAAATACTAATATATGATGAAAGCTCCAACTGTGTTTCAGACTTGTCAAAAGTCCTTAATTTATTTTTAAAATACTAGATATTGTATCTACATGTATCATACAGCCAATGCAAAACACTGACTCAAATTTCAAAAGAATTTTTTTTTTCGTTGGTTACATACACCTACTGTATATTAACTAAAAATTTATATGAAGCCTTATTCAATAAACTAAATATACATGTATGTGTACTTGGGCAGTTTATGTTAGGTTCACCATACAACTAGATATTGTATCTACATGTATCATACAACCAATGCAAAACACTGACTCAAATTTCAAAAGAATTGTTTTTTCGTTGGTTACATACACCTACTGTATATTAACTAAAAATTTATATGAAGCCTTATTCAATAAACTAAATATACATGTATGTGTACTTGGGCAGTTTATGTTAGGTTCACCATACATCGGACACATACATCTGTACCTTGGATCGGACAACTTTGGTTAAATATTCATGCACTTTTGTGTTGCTTCATTTATTCCTGAAATAGAACTGATAAACATTATTATCAAGAATTTGACTATCACATTGTCAACGAATTAACAATATAGGCATCGTAGAATGAAGTCATATACGCCATCATTTAAAAACTTGGTTATTACACCCATTTTACACAAATTAAAGTATAATTTGAATGTTCGGCATTTGAATGGAATAAGTGAAAATGCACCCTCTCACTTAAATAATTCATAAAAAAAAATTTCTGAAACAAATTGTAATAAAAAAATTATCCTTGGAATTTCATCAATTATTTCCTAGCCTAAGTCATTTTTGCTCTACATATTACATTAATATAAATCTAAATATCAAATTAATATCTATATATATTCATCCGAACCTCTGACGTTTTTGCATGAAGTAAGAAAGTTTCGTTATTTTTAATATCTACTGTATGGTTGTTCGATGCTTGCTTAATTTATCCCGATCCATGGTTAATTAGCTCAATACTGCATTAATTTGCTTAATTTACTATGTTTAAACAAACAAAATCGCTGATTTTTTTCAATGATTAAGGCAAGAGAAAACCAGTAAGTTTTAAAGGGGCATGGTCACGATTTTGGTCAAATTCTATTTTTCTGTTTTTATTATTTACAGTGGTTAAGGAATGCATTTTCAATGACCAAATGAAATTGGAGAGTCAGTAGTGAAGTTTTAAGCAAGATACAGGGCTCACAATTCTTTGTAATGTAAACAAGGCTCGTGCCCTGTGTTTGTTTACATAAGTTCAATATACCGGTAAAAAATCTTTTTCAAGCTGATTTTTCATATTCTTACTCATTTTAAGCATATATAAACAGATCCTAACGTTCACAACATTCATTTTCGGTCTTAAACTGAAGATTTCACTTCAAAGTTCAAAATGTAAACAAAAGCTTTGTTTACATAGCAAAGAATTGTAAGCTCTGTAACTCGCTTATAACTCAACGAATGACGCTCAAATTTTGGTTGCCTATTAAAAATGCCTTACTGAAGCATTGTAAACGTTAAAATCGGGAAATTTTTTTTTGACCAAAATCGTAACCATGCCCCTTTAAATCAAATTTTATTTATACTCGGGCCATAATTGACGCATGATCATGAAGATATTTCCAAGGGTGTCCGATGCATAGTGAAATCACCCTAAATATCGGATGACAAAAAAAAACCCCAGGGGCCCGTTTCTCAAAAAGGCGTAAATTTGGGCTTAAGTTAGTCCGACTAACGAAGTTACGCCAATATTTAGTCGGGTCTAAGTTGCGTTTCTGAAAGAGGCGTAAGTTAGATAGGTAAAGTTAGCTACTAGTAACTGGCTACTAGTAACTGGCTACGAGAAGTAAGAAAAGCTAGCTACTAGTAACTGGCTACGAGATGAAATAAAAGTTGGCTACTAGTAACTGACTACTGGTAACTGGTTACGAAAAGTAAAAAAAAAGCTAGCTACTAGTAACTGGCTACGAGATAAAAGAAAACTTGACTACTAGTTACTGTCCAATTGACAAACCATATCATGTTACAATGTATCTCATATCTAGGTGGCAAATGTCTACCTGTGTTGTTAATATTGGCATTGCACTATGTCATCCACATGATTTATCGTCCTTTGTGATATCGTTCGCTATAAAACGCCTTATAAATATCTCAATTTTTCAAGGTTTGTCAAAACATTTCAAATAGCTGCATAATAGATACAATTTATATACAAGTGTTGTTAATTTCAACATTCGACTAGGTGATGTACATGCTTATATCCTAAAAGTCCCCATACATGTATATATACCTTGTAATCCATCAGTTATAAATTGGTGCATTTTGTTTCAAATATCTTCTATAATTCTAAAACAATGTAATCTCAAGTAGCAGTGCATACAGGTTGAGGAAATCAACAGATGTTATCAATTTCAACAATCTATTTTCATAATGTATCATTAGCATTAAATTACAACCCAATATGATGTACTAGGATATCTATATTATTTACAACACTCTATGATGTAATCCACATAATATAACGACACAATTACTCAAATATCTCTCTTTACCTCGTCAGCTACTATACAGTATATAGTGCATTTGAAAATGGGAAATTTTACAGACTGATCAATTCTCTCCAAAAGTACAGAACGGTTTTAGGGGGAAGCAAGTCTTTGTATTTGTAAAAATAGTTTTAAACTTAAAAAAATATAATTCTCTCTCTCTCTCTCTCTCTCTCTCTCTCTCTCTCTCACAAATTTTTTGATGTTAGTTGATAACTGTCAAAATGTCACTAAGTTGACAACGATGCAAGGTATATGTAATTCTTGCTGCGCTCGCCACAAAGATAGCACCGTAAAACATATTATTTTTCAAAATTACTTCATATTTCTATCCAAAAACATATTTACTCCAGTATGATTTTCTTTAAATTGTGCACAAAATATAATGATAGCATTCTTATATCTCATTGAAAAGGGGCGATTATTACGTTATAAGTAGATATTTATAACTATTTTTTATAAAGATAACTAAATCGTTTTAATGATTAAAGATTTACAATTTGATAGTAGGTCTATGTAAACCGCCCTAACGAGTTACGGTATGCATATTATATCTTTTCAAACATTATACCATATTTCGCTTCATTGAACAATAAGATGGTAAACAATTGTATATCTGTTTTTGATCCATTATTTGCTAATGATTCAATTTAACAAATCAAAATATATCGCTTTTTGCATTTCAATGCTTTCACATTTTTTTTATCAGCACTAAATTTAACTACAAAAGGGGCATCTTATATGATATGACAATGACAATGAACTTTATTATCATAACTGGAATTAAACTGTAGAGAAAATACTTATGTACATTATGTACAAATTACAATATAATAGATGAAAATCATTGGTACAGGCATGATGAAGGGATAATAGATAATTGATTCAAGTTAACCAAGAGCGCTAACTCTCTCAAATATAGTATCTAATAGTTTACAAATATTGGTAAGTTGGTTTATGTTTGTGACATTAAACAGTGTTTCAAATTCTACAACATTTGGATTTGTTATGAAATATTTTGGTAAACATATAACCCTTGAATTGGATAGATATACATGTACATCATTACATTTGAAGAGATAGTGAAATTCATCCAATTTCATTGCAGGCACATAATTTACAAATTTAATTCTGTAATCTCTAGGAATATTAAACCATCGACATGTCTCAATAGGTAATTTAGCATTACCCGTTCTAAAATTACATTATTTCTTACATAGTTTGGTTGGCAATATATATATATATATATATATATATATATATATATATATATATATATATATATAGTTCCTTGTGACTAGCAAGTAAATTACTCTTTATGTTATAATTACTCCCAAGCTGGCCGGAAGAGTATTTCTCACGGGGAAACTAGCGGATAAGGAAAGATAGCTCTGTTAGGTATACAGTGTTACTGGCAATGTTTTACCTATTTGTCTATTTCAGTTTGAGAACTAATTTACATCTTATCAGATATTTCAAGCATTATAGCTGCTAATTATTTTGTACATAAATTTAAATAATGTATGAAATTGTGTTTTATTTTAAATGAGCCGTTACCCTGTTTACTTACGCGGTATTGATAATTTATGCATTAACTGCCAGCTGTGACGTTTAACTCTGTCTCAGGACTATATAATTGACGAAGAGTTATCACAATAATTGCTTCTTGTTTTTTTTTTATGGTGTAAACAATTGTCAGAAACACACAATTTAAACAGGGTTGCCATTTCATTTTTCAGCAATTATGCTTCATCGATAAATTCAATCATTTGTTGTAGCTTATTTCAAAGAATTCACAACAGATACTGACAATGAATATTACATAAATTACATTTTATTGAACCTCAGCCGATCAATGGCACACTTTCTTCTTAAAGTGTGTATGTGTTTTCAAACACACAAAAACTTGAAATTTACGACACAAACATGTTCAATTTTGGACTGATCTGTGATTAACCTCATTTTGTAACCCACTCAGTCTGTAGAAACATTAATTTTATTACATGCACCTTAATATCTATCAGAAATATTTACTACTGATGTTGACGCTTTACTTGCCAATGACTTTCTCTCAAACACACAAATCGACCTCGGATTGTAAAATTCACGTGCAAATCGAGTCGCCATTTTAAACAGTTTTAAATGTTTATAAACAAACCACACTTCGTCATTTTACGGAGCTGGTGACGATATTTCAAAGATTTTCAGTACAGATCTGATGTAAGCAAATAAGGGAAACAAACACCAATTAGTCAGTGTCATCACTCAACGCAATGCTACATCGGCCGTAGCGTATACATCCATGCTAGATTTGCGATAAATAATGAAACATGAAGGCAAAGAATGTACTTCTTAGATGACTGTAGTATTCTGCTGGGCTGCAGAACTGTAGCTTCCCGGAAATATTGCCGGGATTTGCGAACCCTAGATCTATTGTCTAGTACACGCAAAGAATGAAATGAAATTTATATACACAGCTGTACGGCTAAAAAAAAAACGCGCGTTCAACTTGGATTTTGTTTGTTTGGAGTTTTTTAAAACTAATATTCCTAACTTATTTTGTTAAAACTTTAGATTTCATTTTACCACTACTGTTTTATTCGTGACTTGGAGAAATCAAAAAAATCCCTGAAAACGTTATTTATATTTTTGCTCATTTTGCTCAAATCTGGTGCGGAATAGTTTACCCATATTGCCTTTAGTTTTATGGGATGGGGAAAAGGTCATGGATCAAACGGCTTTGGAAATCAACATGTAAATAAACAGTTTTATTCTGGGCCCATATATTTTGAGTCCTTTATTGATAAAGTAGACGTACATGTACCTTTGTACACAAAATTAATGATCTTGAGGTCATGGGGCAAACTTTATTACGAAGACTCCTTTGCTTGTACGCTCTTATAACATTATGGACAAGTCCCATAAAAAGTATTATTTTACTGCAAAATATCAAATCGGAATGATGCAAATTTGAAGACCTCCTGAAAATTATAATACATATTAGTGGAAAACTCCTTACATTTCGCGGAGTTTTTTTTAAATGAAAAGGTAAAAAAAAAAAATCTTCAAAATCTTGCAAATTGAATGCAATATTTCCAAACAAAGACACTGATTACCGGTATGACCTTATATAAAGAAAATGTTTTGGTGAATAATTAATAAATATTTGTTGTATGTAGCAAGTAAATTATGTGTGTTAAAGTGTACTGAGAAGTGATACAATATACATGTGACTTTTCAGAATTCATTCAAATGATTTGAATAAATCTACATCTAAATACAATAGATCAAATATACTTTAAAACGTTGAAACTGCCGCCATTGAATATTGAATGATTTTTTTTTCTTCAAATTTTCATTCACTTTCGTTGTGAGCAAATGGAAAAAAACCACTAAAGTCGAAGATAAAATATTGATTGACTCTGTCAGACTTTTCAAAAGTTGTTCCCTTTGCGGGGTTAACCCAAAGGTCATGCAAAAGGGAAAAAACAAAAATTCCCTTCTTTAAACAATCAAGTATTGCGGCGTACTGTGATTAAACTGCTTTAAATTTGATTTATTCATTCAATATATGGTGGCAACCCACATATTGAATGAGGCACTCTGGGGCAATCAAAATACACAATGAAAACGGATCTTTAATGTCAAATGCTATAGATACAAACATATAGATACAAAATATAGATACAAACTTCTATACTACAAAGGCTTCTGTGATAAATCTAAGGGTTTTCCCCAAAAGATGACGGCCAAGAGACATAGCTTTTATAAAGGGTGGATTGAGATTACACCTACGATTTCCACATAATTATCCATGTAGGAAACTCACGACCAGTTTTGCATGTAAGCGTTAAGTATTGGTACTTGTATGCGATACTGGCCGCAAGTTTTCGACGACAACAATTATCATACATGTAATATGCCTCATTCAAACGACGCCACCGTCTAACAGTACTTTCAGTACTTTGATTTTTATAACGAACTCTTCTCACGTAGTAATTAGATAACCTTTAAAATACCGATTTTAAAATCTCTGTATTAAGAATTAAGTTTACTTACTTTTTCGTCATTAACGTGACCACTTTTTACGTTTACTCTTTAATTTACGTCTTTTCTTTGCGGATTTTGATAAGTGTACAGAACATTGATGGACTTTAACCGTCTACATATTATGTCATAAATTTTCTATCAAAAATAAAGTACAATGTTTAACTCTATCGGTTTCAAGTATTCAAATGCAAACACGATTATCAGAAAATGGGTTTCTAGTATATTTTTTTATTTACTTTACAAATTATACAACGCCAATCAAAGGTTATCGGAACTATCCCAGTGTTTCCGGAATGTGGCCGTTGATGACTGATACAGGGGTCACTAAGTTATCAGGTAAACTGTTCGGTGGAAGAGACTGCCCAGGATCTAAACAAGTTTAAATTAAAACAATTTAATAGTTTTTTGGTTTAATCAATTACAGGCATTGTATATTATATATATACACTATTATAACTTAACATTTGCTAAGTATAGTCATTCAAATTATTGTTTTTCGTTTGATTTCAAAATAAATTGAGTCCAATTCATGTAAGATCATCTTTATTAAAAATGGTTTATACGTACATGTACAAAACTGACAAGTCTTTCTGCAATTTTCTCTCATATACGCGGAGTATGATGAGTGTGTACACAGAGAGCGATCGAAATTGCTACAATAGGATAATACATCTAAACATGGAGGCAAAAAACCTGTAAAGTAAAAACATTTGATAAAACCATTTGAAATTGGTCTCAACTTGATAGTGTTCATTAATAGCCAATTAAGATGAATTGGGCTATTTCTAAATAGACCCACAAATGATAGGTTAAATTAAATACGATTGTCATAAAATTAAGAAATATTTAATGACACCTTGACAATATCCGCAGCGGTATGGGCAAAACTTTCGGGCCCACGATTCGTAGATACCAATGCACTGATGGTCTCCGTAGTACCAACAGGAAGCGGAAGTAAGGTTGTCAAAACACCAACTGGAAACTTACAGATAGAAAATGCCGAACTGTTAGTAGTGTATGCATGTGGAGAATATACACAAGATTCTTTGGCAACCTCTGTTTTAACATTTACCGCATCCAGATCCAACACACATTTCCAGGATTGAAGAAAATAACTTTTTGCTTACGAATAGTTCTTTACCATCTACTCGAGAAAAAATGACTAATTCAACTCCTGTTTTACAATAGTCCATAGTAAATATTTTTTTTCAATACTTATTTATAAATAGGATAATTATATACGTACCTACTGTTGTTGCAACGGTTGCTGGAGATGTTAGATACTCCGTTGGAGCTGCAACAAAGTTTTTAATGATAGGATACCAACTTACAGTAAATTATTCAAATATTATTTTTGGTATTTGGTGATTTATTTTATTAGGAAATGTTATTTTAAAAATACCCCGACAAAGATTGCAAGTTCTTCTGCAGTTCTCCCTCATGTATTGACCGTATCTTTCTTCTGTACAAATTCCCTCATCAAATTCGTCACAATATGTGATTCGATCAACGCAAGGCAACTTCTCTGGAAATAAGAAAATGATTTGAATATACTAGTTTATACAAGCGTATCTTTTAAAAAGACTGGTGAGCTAGCGCTGTAGCCATCATAAAACACAGAAGCATCGGCAATGGCATAGCTCACTGACTGTGCTATCTACTGTAATTTGAACTTCGAGGTGAAAATTTTCAAGAACCATTGGTACTCAATCGTATCATCTCGGGCCTTTCCGGCAAGCTCGGAAAACATATCCGAGGTTGTTTTCCGAGCTTGAAGGTAGTTAAGATAAAGCTAGCTATTTATTATAATATTTAAAATAACTTTGCATTATAAGACCTAAGCGACTGCTACTTTTTTGACATTTAAAATAAACCACAAAACTTCGTGTGAAGATGATAAAATGAAATTCACATGGTACAGTTTATCTACAGTAGTACAGTATTCCCAGAATCCCCATCTATGGAGTTGAGCATGCATATTCCAGTGAAAAAGACTAACGTAGTTGTTAGCGCTCGAGAGCGCTAGCAACAAGCAGTTGTCTGTTCTTTTGTAATAAGAATACGTTTTAATTTAATGAATGGTTAAATAATATCGATGATTGATTATAAAATTTCACTAGAAAAAATAACCGCTTAAAAGTTGGGCGCGCTGATACAATGTAAATAATTATTGAGCTTTTATAGATTCTAACTTATATGAAGTGGTGATAAACATGCACGCGGTGCTGCAAAGACATTCATGATAATAAAAGCATTTAAAAAAATAAGGCTAGAGACTTTAGTCTACCTTTATTTTTTTTTAAAAAGCAAAAGAACCTTGTCATTTACAGAATCATAAACATTAACAGTACTCACGCGGACAGTATCCACACCGGAGAGCGCAGTGTTCTCTCGCCCAGGGAGCATATTTTCCAACACACTGATCATCTGTATACTTGAAACAGTCCCGTCCAAGCTTATCGTGGCACTCTACAGAAAGGTAAAGAAAGGTTAAGAATACATTATTTCGCTGCAGATCTTTACGTCAATGCAATTGACACTTACTGTGTTAGGTTACAAACCTTGTGTCTGTTGTAACGTTGTCTCCAACGTTCCTTCCGTATCCGTTATCTCTATTCAAAAAGCATTTCAAAAATATTTTTATTTTTAAAACTTTTTTAAAGCTCATTGTAGTTGATAAAACAGATTTAAAAATGTTATTATAACGTACATGTATATAGAATCAGTAAAATCTCTACCTGCAAATTCTATCGCAAGAACTGAAAGGAACACCTGTAGATACATAGTTACTATCGTTGATAAGGTGTCCACGGTTTAATGTAATACGTACATAGTGTCAGTCAGTACAATTAAGAAATTGCTCTATTCAGTTGACAATCATTTTCATTCCGTTTTAAATAATTGAAGGATCAATTTCAATTGCACTCTCTATCTGTTGTTGAAAGAAAGTTTCAGAAATAATTTTGTTAATAATTCCAGCTAAAATCACAGCACTGTGTTATATAATATGTTGAAAGTTGCGAATGTCGAAAAAAAATTGAACCATTTTTAAAGTATATGTGCAAAGGGACAAAGTAAAAAATGTAGGTACATGTAACTATGTATGAAGGCCAAGAACTGTAAAAGGTGCCATGATTATACATGTGGCAGAGCAATATGAGTCTTTTGGATCGATTTTTGAGATTTCTTGTTAAAAAATTAAGTTTTAAAAATTGGGGGTTTAAAAAGAAAATTTTAATAAAACTTTGTTTTTTAATAAAAATTTTGATTGGTAAAGCGTATTTTGAATCATAATGAAAAGGTTAGTACTACATAAAGTTTGTTCGAAAAAGGTCGTTATCGTATGGCGAGCATTGTTATTCATGTTCAACATTATTTTATGTCTATCGATGATCATGTCATTTTTATTTGTTTGATTACCATTTGTGGCTATTTTAATTACCGTCTCCCTTTGCCCCTTTCGATTATCGTGACGTTACAGCAACTTTACGTCAACTTTTCTTGTATGACGTCATCCTTTTCCCCACACAGCACTCGCGATAACGTGATTTTTTAAGTCAATTGTGCCCTGCGTATTTAACCAATTCCATCCAAATATAGGTGGTCTTTTTAGCTGGTAGTTTTTGAGATCATATAGAACTTGAATTTGAGTTTAAAAAAGTGTTTATTTGTTAGGATTTGTATTGTTTATTTGGGGTTTTTTCTAAACGCAGAGGTCATCCCAGTTAAATTATGCTTGGGAAAATTTAATAATGTCTTTGTAAAAACTCAGTACAATTTAAACTTTTCTAAAAAGTTATTCTTTCATTTCCTCATCTTTATTGCTGGTAGTGTTTAAGACCGTTTATAACTAATAAAATGAAAGTGATTATTTTAGTTGTATTTGTAAACCCTATTACAATGTGAATTTTATACCTTAGTTAATGTGGAAATTATATTACAGCTTTATATTTCATCCACACTAAATAATAGCATTACATAGATGACATATAAATCAATTCGTCAACAATTTAGCGTGTCTTTGGCTGTCGATCCCATGCATGACCAAACTCATGCTGTGCATACGACAATAACGGGTCACTTTCCGAACAATGGTTATACTTATACACATACTTAAACTTTTTTCTAAAACAGGAAGAAACTTGTAAAAATAACAATAGTATTTTACACTAGAAACGAAATAAAGTGCAAGTATCTGATTAAGCATGGTAAAACTTTAAAAAAAAAAAAACTCCCCCGGAAAAGTTTATGTTTCCCTCGGATTATATCCCCTCCCGGATAAATTTCTGCATCAACGCATGAACTATCTACATGCAACCTGCCCTTCATGATTATGGAAACAAAGCCTCGTACCTAACGACCTATAGTTTTCGACAGTTCAAAAAAAAATATTCGATAGTTTTGGTTAATAGTTATGACATAAAATTGTTATTCCCCATATGTTGTAAAAATGTTTCTGTAAATTTTTAAGTATTTTTTCCTCAAAATTAAAGTAAATATATCACATTAACTCAGAAGTAAAAACGATTATATATATATATATATATATATATATATATATATATAATTATGTCTGTTTAGATTGTACTTAGCATTATTTTCCGTTAATGAACCTAAAGCTAAAATGACTCAAAGGTTTTTCTGAAGCATTTCTGTCAAACAAATGTCTTTGTTACGTATAACCACATTTTATAAATTACTGAGTTTGCAATAAATTACGCGCTTGCACTAATTTTGAAAATAACTGGGAATAAACATGTTTCCAATAAGCATACAATAGTCATGCAATTGAATAGATGTACTTCATTATATTTATAAAAGACAACAGCCGAACACCAACTGGCGTTTTTTGGTCATGGCTTATTTATTGAAATTGAACATGCATTTTAACAACCGACCTGCCACCCAATTGATGGCCAGGTATATGGCTGCACAATAAATCAATCAATGAATCAATCAATCAATAATTCAATCAATCATCAAATCAACAATCAATAGTTCAATCAATAAATATAAATCAATCACATCAGCAATAGGATTGTTCAATCAATCAATCCATAAATAATCAAATTGCTTGATCAATCAATATAGATCAATTGCATTAGCAATAGGATTATTGAATCAATCAATCCATAATCAATCAATCAATATCAATCATCATTGTCCATTGATGAATTGAGTCAATAAATAATGAATGGATCAAATAGTAGATAAATAGCGCTTTGCTTAAAGCGGGTTAATGGCTAAGGCTAGGTAGACCCTGGGCACAGTTGACCACCTATTCCCAAGCTTTGAGCAGGCCCTGGGAACAGTTGCCTACATCAAAGACCTGAGAAACCTTGCCATGTTGCAAATTTGAAATTTTATCTGATGATCCGGCATCATTGAAGAATTTGATGAAAAAGGATGCCGAACCCGATATGATTGCGAACACCCGACCCGATGGTTTAGCTCAAGCTAACCAAATCCTTATTAGGATCATGATTAAGGATAAGGTTGCTGTTGCTTGTATAAATGAATTTATCCTTAGGGATAAATTCCATTATAAAAGACAACAGCTGAACACCAACTGGCGTTTTTTGGTCATGGCTTATTTATTGAAATTGAACATGCATTTTAACAACCGACCTGCCACCCAATTGATGGCCAGGTATATGGCTGCACAATAAATCAATCAATGAATCAATCAATCAATAATTCAATCAATCATCAAATCAACAATCAATAGTTCAATCAATAAATATAAATCAATCACATCAGCAATAGGATTGTTCAATCAATCAATCCATAAATAATCAAATTGCTTGATCAATCAATATAGATCAATTGCATTAGCAATAGGATTATTGAATCAATCAATCCATAATCAATCAATCAATATCAATCATCATTGTCCATTGATGAATTGAGTCAATAAATAATGAATGGATCAAATAGTAGATAAATAGCGCTTTGCTTAAAGCGGGTTAATGGCTAAGGCTAGGTAGACCCTGGGCACAGTTGACCACCTATTCCCAAGCTTTGAGCAGGCCCTGGGAACAGTTGCCTACATCAAAGACCTGAGAAACCTTGCCATGTTGCAAATTCCGCCATACAAACAGCTTAGCTAAGGTGTTTGTCCGCCAGACAATTTGCAACCCAAAACCCTTTGAAGGGGCGAGCACAGGGATGCAGGGATGAGGGGAAGTTTAAGGGTAAGCCATGACCAGAAATGAGAAGGGGGGGGGGTACAGGGGCAACTGGGAGCATGGGCCAGAAATAGCTAAATTCGAAAAACAATGAACATTAGATCAACCTGCATTGACCTGTTGGGATATTAACTTATTGTAAACTTAGCATGTTTAAAATGGATAATAGATAATAATAGATAATTGTAAAATTTTGTTAAACTTTTAAATCCATGAAGCCATAAAAGTTAAATGGATGTAATATTAACAAGACATTGTATAGCAAGTCAGCAAAGCTCCGAGCGGATTCGAACTCATGATCTACAGTTCAGAAGCCCAATACTTTAACCACTGAGCTATGACGATACGAGAAGACTGTTGAATGTAAATGATTGGGTTATATGCATGAGTTGGCCAAATCTCATACCAATTGTTATTCAGTGTATTCGAGCTCAAAGGCAGAAAGAACCTTTGTATTGTATTCATCACATGTATACAATAAGGGTAGATTATAGATATGTATGAATCCTGGCTTGTGAGTGTTTATGTGATAGGAATGGAGCTAGCAATGGTTAGGACAACCATAATTTGAAATAAAGGTTGATTAATTGCTTTAAGGTGGCTCGCTACACCTTAAAATAGTTTAAGATTAGCATAAAATTAAGTGATTATGATAGATATTATGATGGAAGGAGTATATAAACCATACAGGTTAAGTAAATTGAATTTGGAAATAAAAATTTGTTTACAAAAATTGATTGCGTAAACATTAACAAGAATCCCAAATGGATTCAAACTCATAATATTGAGTTGAACCATATATTTAAATCACTACACAAGCAATTGAATTGATAGTTTAACAAACATTTAAATCAACATATTGTGACGATGTGGCTTGAAAAGTATAAGGTGAGTGATGTACCTTAACATGTTGTCCCCAAACAAGTAGACTAAATTTGTAATTGAAATGATGTAACTTAAAGGATATGTGAGGGGTGAAGTATAAATAAACTGCGTGCAAGTATAATGTGGTAGTTATTAGATAAGCGACTGGCCTTCGCAGGTGGCCATGCTTGAAATAATTTGTTATAACTTGTGTAATAGCAGATTCCACCTGGCTGGGTAAAGAATTAGTTGCTTACAACTTAATTTATTTGTTGGGAATCTTGAGTGATTGTACTGTGGTACATGAGTAAAGCTTAAATTGGTTACAATGAAATGCGTAATGTAATGTGGTGAATCGAGATGAACAATGCAGCTTGTAAATAAGGGAGTGCTTAAATTATTGATACTGAAAATGCTGCAATAAGTCTGTGGGAAACACAAGGAAAAAACATCTTATGGGTAATAAGTGATGATTGAGAATGAATGCTATGTGGTTGCCAGGATTTGAGATGATGATAAAATATGTCTGAAGCTGACATGGGACAAAAATTTTAAAATGAGGTCCACAAAGTGTAGGTTAAACTAGCGCTTAATGCTACTTCCTGACAACTGCGATGAAATATTTGAACTTGTAAAATGCGTATGGGTACTTATGATCATTGCGATGGTAGACTATATTGAACCCTGCCTGCAGGAGGCCTTAGATGTTTATAGTTGATAAATGTTAAGTATGCATATGAGCTAAAGAAAAATTTGTGCCATCCACAAGCAGAATTTGGTCTAACACATAAATGTGCCTGTGTTTCTATGACACGCTACATTCAATCATGGCCCTTGCCTTGGACTGACTTCATGAAACAGACTTAAGTTAGTGGTAATGGGAGATGTTGGTGTAATGGATATATCCCGTGTTTGGATCATATGTAAGCCCATTCCTTAGGAATTAAACACATGTACTTTAATCAACATGTATAAAGAATTTGACGACTGTGCATAAAGACCATGACTTACCAGAGTGATATGCAGATTAATTGAATGCGACAAATGAGAAATACGGGTGGTCATGACAATATGGCTGACCGCTTGGCATTTAACCAAAGGTGTAAAGATATATGCAAAGTATAAATGATTTGACGATGTGACTGGCAAATGATTACTGGTGCAATTGTG
The DNA here is from genome assembly GCA_020458035.1 of Magallana ariakensis. Classification (NCBI taxonomy): domain Eukaryota; kingdom Metazoa; phylum Mollusca; class Bivalvia; order Ostreida; family Ostreidae; genus Magallana; species Magallana ariakensis. Next base: position 34,262,120 of record CM035816.1, read on the forward strand.
ATGCAACTGAAGATATGATGTTGTTACTAATAAATGACTATAGAGATTAGAAATACTGATGGGACACTGAATGTATCCCTATCCCTAGTAAGTGATTAAACATGTTATCAGCGGCGGTGAACACACCCAAATCTGTAGAACTTAATCCAAAGACCGACTTAGGATGGAATACTAACTTATAATTTAAGGTGGACTGTTAAGAGTAGAATTGTGTAAAACCTCAGAGGATTGGTCCAAGGGTTAGTGTAATGACCGATGTGAAACTGTGGTTTAAAGTAAAGGTGTTATGTATGTTATAGTGTCCTGCACTCTCGGAAGGTATTATTAGGAAGTATGAATAATAAGACAATATGCAATGCATAAGGGTTAAACAGTATTTATGTATGCTAATTGCCTGCAATGAGCAAGCCAAGCCTGTCAGAAGTTTGTTTTGTGCGCCAATAGCATGAGATTGTGTTAATAAGACTTTTTATTAATCAAAGAGGGCCTGGTCAATATGGCCAGAGATGTGAATGCTGGCAAATAGAAGATTAAATGAGCATTTCATACCTAGACATACGGGGGTTTTCAAAGATAACTGAACGTGGTAACTAGAAGAATGAACTGAAAGAGCTATGCTTGACTGCCATAGGTTTATTTATTTATTTATTTTTTTTTTTTTATTTTTTTTTTATTTTTTTTTTTTTTTTTTTATAATTAAAGACTAGGTTACATTTCAGGACCTTTAAGCACATTGATTGAGGTTGTTTAGTTGTACCTGCATAGGGGGGACGCTGTTAGAAGATCTCGGCTGTTAATATCTATGCAGAAATGAGGATATGAACATTGGTAAAGGTCTGAACAAATCCCTCATGCATTGGGGAGCGGTGGTCAGCAGGCTAGGAAGCTGTTTCAAGTCTTCTAATGATTATCATCGGCATGTATGCTGCAAGCATTCACTTGTGGCAATACTCTACAATATTGTATAACAAGTTTTAGCCAAGTGTGTAAATAAAAGCTTGGTGTTAAATCTATAGCAAATGGGTAGGATTAAAATTATGAAAATTTATATTTATAAATATTTATTTATTTTTTTTTTTATTTTTTTTTTTTATTTTTTTTTTTTTTTTTATTTTTTTTTTTTTTAAATTTAAATTAAATCTAAATTTGTCTTATCACTAAAAAATTGGTGTTTGAAATGTTAATTTTGTGTCACCCACATCAATGTATGACTTTACCTTATAATCAACTTATAAGTGGTCAATACTGCATTATAAATTAAATATATGCAAGTCAGTACTTACAGTAGTTGATCATATACTTAACACAGACGTCAAGGCGTTGGGAAAAACACATGTGCTACAATATCTTAAGAGTGGCATAGCTCTAAAATGGCAAATGACAAATTTTAAAAGTGTTGTCACATATTATAGATTCAAGAACATTAACTCTTAATAATTGTTATAATACTGAATAGAGTTGTCTTTCTTCGTCATGATGATGCTGCACGTGTTCCAAAATAAACCAGTTCTCAACGCCATCTTATTGTGATTGTGCTAGGAATGCAACATAATAACATAAGTAATTGTAGCATAAGTATGTAATTGAAGTATACACACATTAACTATTTGTGTAATAGCACGGGGGAATTATGATAACCGTTGATTTTAACAGCGCGTTGAAATATCGTGATAGCCGTTTTAGCTTGTTATGAACAAAATACGACATTTGGGAATAAATTGAGTTAAAAGGCAATACTTACAGTAGCTAAGCGTATACTTAACCAATGTCTTTCCGATCGATGGTTACTCTACTTGTCAGATAGTATGGATTTACAACCTGAAATTTTATCTGATGATCCGGCATCATTGAAGAATTTGATGAAAAAGGATGCCGAACCCGATATGATTGCGAACACCCGACCCGATGGTTTAGCTCAAGCTAACCAAATCCTTATTAGGATCATGATTAAGGATAAGGTTGCTGTTGCTTGTATAAATGAATTTATCCTTAGGGATAAATTCCATTATTTGTCGTTACCAGCTCTGTGTCAGTAGTACAAACATTGTGTTCATACGCTTAAAAGTCTTTAACAGTGTACAGGGAATGATAAAAACAAAATATGTGCTATACACTTAAGACGGTATAGCACGGCATATGATTTATTTTAAGCCCGGAAATAATTATAAAGTCCTTGTTCAATAAAATTGTGTCAAAACAACGCACGGATAAAATATCTCTGTAAATATTGTTCCCGTATTTAAATTATTTTATTTATCATTGTCGCAAACCAGGACCAATATGTACGATCCTCTTACATTGTATGCGCGCCATGGCTTAAGACGATTCAACAACAAGACAAAAAGACTTTTGAATTTCTTTTGCGTTAAATTGTTTAATATAATTTTATAGATTTCATATGTATTTCAATGTATTACAAAAAAAAGATATCATTCATTTTTTAAAATACTGTTATTCCTGCGAATATGTTTGGTATAATAAAATAGTCTTCTTAATGTAATCATTGGGCGTTGTTAGCTTGATAAACAAACTCGTTAATTCTCCCGTAAACTCCCGTAAAAATAGTTTGTTATAAATTGAGTTAATGCACTTCTTGTTATGATATTTTTCATATCATAAAAATTTTGAAAGATTCCGTTCCGTTAAATACCAATATCCACACGGGTAATGGTATTTTGCGGAACGGAACGGAATCATGAGAAAATTATTTATAAGTGTGTTAACAACATTTCTTATATCATTATCTATTTCAATGTATTACAAATAAAGCTATCAATTATTTTTTTTTTAAATAAAATCCCTGCGAATATGTTTGGTATAGTATAAAATTCTACTTGATGTATACATTGTGTATTCTTAGCTTGATAAACTGTTATTAAACAAACTCGTTAATTCTCCCATAAACTCTCGTAAAAAATAGTTATAAATTGAATAAATGCTGTCCTCGTTATGATATTTTTCATATTATAAAAATTTGAAAGATTCCGTTCCGTTCCGTTAAATACCAATATCCACACGGGTAATGGTATTTTGCGGAACGGAACGGAACCAGAAGAAAATTATTCAGAAGTAAGGTAAGTAATGAATATTCAACTTTTTCCTTGAGAATGTGCTCAGTATATTTTAGAATTCTAAGTAATATTATATTTTGCTAGCTTGATGAACAAACTAGTAATATCACATGTGTAAATAATATAGTATCGATTATAAATGAAATAAAAGTTATCGTTGTACACATCACAGGGATGATATGCACATACGCAATATGTTTGAATGGATGAAATGGTTTGTTAGTTTGCTTCATTTGTCCCACAAGAACATAGAAATAAACAAACGGCGAGTAGTTGTTACTATATATTTCATATTTTAAAAAGTGTGAAAGATTCCGTTCTGTTCCGTTAAATACCAATATACACACGGGTAATGGTATTTTGCGGAACGGAACGGAATCATAAGAAAATTATTTATAAGTTTGGTAACATCATTTGTTATATCACCATGCATTCTAATTTATTTCAAATAAGACTATCAAGTATTTTTATCGATGTTATCCCTGCGCTGCGAATGCGCTTTGTATAGTATGAATAACACTTGATAAATGCATTGTGTTTTTTGAAAGCTTGATTAACAAACTAGTTAGTTCTGCCCTGGAAATAATATGAAATGGATCAAACAGTGAAATAAGAGTTGTCGTTGTACACAACACACGCACACAAACGCTGAAATTAATAATCAGCACACTGTCATACACAAGATGACTGAATTGATTTGTTAGCTTGCTTCATTCATCTCTAATGAATCTGGGGGGGGGGGGATTCAAGGAACGGCGAGAATTTGTTATGATAATTTCCATTATTTAAAAAATTTGAAAGATTCCGTTCCGTTCCGTTAAATACCAATATCCACACGGGTAATGGTATTTTGCGGAACGGAACGGAATCAGAAGAAATCTATTCAGAAGAAAGAATACTTAAGTAAATTCCATCGATGTTAGACATACAGATTTATTGCGTTTGGTTTAAATCTCAACTGTATATGTACATTGTCAATCTAACATCTTAAAACAACTAGTGACTTTAGGTTTTCTCGGGAAAGAAGCGTGTAATGACTTTTAGAGCAACGAGTAGCATATTGTAATGCACAGTCCATTCAAACATCAAAATTTGAAAAATAATCTTCCATTTACGATAGGTTAAATTGAAATAATGGCGTTTTTTTTTTTTAAATCTGTTTCCCTGTTGGGGGCCTCTTAACTGGTTCCGTTCCGTTCCGCAAAGTACCAATAGCCAATATTTCTAAATTTTCTTTCAACTACTTCAATAAGATGAACTTTGCGATTGAAATTGATTCTTCAATTAATTTTAACGGAAAGAAATTAAACATCAAATGAGTAGAGAAAGAAGATGGGGGGGGGGGGGGGGGGTAAGAGAGCGCAAATGCCCATTGGTTTATCATAAAATACAAATATAAATTTTATAAATATAAATCTCCGTATAAATCAAATATATTTGATAATGTTATAATACAAGTTTGATTACAAATGGTCAGTTTCTAACTATATTCAGTTTTGAATATTTCAACAAACAATAATAAAAATAACTTCTAAAGTTTTTGTGATTTCGAACACACAACCTAAAAATCCTAGTTATATATGGTTACCTAATGTCTGGTGCTCAAACCTTTGAGCCATTTTAGTAACAACGAAGTGCGTTATTTATATGCTATATGTGACTTTGGCCGCGAATTCAAGGATTTGTAATATTTTGCTAAAACGCTCAATTGTTGGGTTACAAAATGATATTTTTAAATTATAGTGGGTCATTTTTCCATGTTTTTGTTGATTGAAATCGGTTTGATTTCCATTAGACCTTATTAATGCTATGAAAAAAATATGGAGCTCAGACTCACTCTTTTAATATCAAGAAAATGCATTGGAGTTCTTAAAATGACACAAGTTGGAGGTTTTGATACGCATACGCCAGTTTAAATCAACCTATTCCAAGTATTTAACATATTTAAAGGTTACAAGTCGCTGTTATATTAAATATACAACGTTTATAATAATTTTAAAAAAAAATTATCAGATTTGTTGATATTTTAATTTCACTGTATCTTATTTGTTCTCAAATAGGCATTTTACACGCCTTATTCGGCCATCTTTTTTCTTAATTGTACTTACTGACACTGTGTATTACGTTAAACTGTGGACACCTTATCAACGATAGTAGATACGTATCTACAGGTGTTTTTTTTCAGTTCTTGCGATAGAATTTGCATGTAGAGATTTTAATGATTCTATATACAAGTACGTTACAATAAGATTGGTTTTCTTTTTTAAATACAGTGAGAAAGCTTTAAAAATAAAAAAAAGATATCTTTGAAATGCTTTTTGAATAGAGATAAAGGATACAGAAGGAACGTTGGAGACAACTTTACAACAGACACAAGGTTTGTAACCAAACGCAGTAAGTGTCCATTGCATTAATAAGGTGTTATGGGACATCTGTCAATATTTTTAAAATGTGGATTAAAAAACATTATATTCAAAATACTAGTTTAGAATTTTCAAATTTTACAATATTTAACCAAAAAGTACGTTTTAAAAATGTTTGGAAAGGTAAAAATTTTAAAATCCCCAGCGGGATTCAAACTCATGACTTACAGATCCGTAGTGACCACTATTACCCGCTGCGCTACGTTATTAGATGACAATTGTAAGAAAGATACTATTTATAAAATGAAATTATACTTGACTTTATTGTTCATTTCGATAAATAATACGTCACATCATGCAGGTGTCTCATACCACCTTAAGGTAAAGATCTGCAGCGAAATAATGCATTCTTAACCTTTCTGAACCTTTCTGTAGAGTGACACGATAAGCTTGGACGGGACTGTTTAAGTATACAGATGAGATGGGCGAGAGAACACTGCGCTCTCCGGTGTGGATACTGTCCGCGTGAGTACTGTTAATGATTAGCAATTGGCAACATTCTTTCGGTTTTTTCTTTGGGAATATGGGTATACTAGAGAATAACTGACCCTAGCATTATTTTTTGAGGATGCGTCTTTATTATCAGTGACGTTTACAATCAATCATCGATATTATTTAACCAACCATTAATTTACAAACGTATTCTTACTAGTATATTCAAATCATTTTCTTATTTTCAGAGAAAATGCTTTGCGTTGATCGAATCACATATTGTGACGAATTTGATGAGGAAATTTTTGCCGAAGAAAAATACAGGGAAAACATGTGGGAGAACTGCAAACACTGGAGAATAAAGTCAAATACATTTTACTTTAACAGTCATAAAACGTTGAAGATGGGGGTTATGATAAACGTTATTTGCAATTGATACAAATGATACAACATATTTGTAGTAGCTTCATATTCAACACACATAACATGGTATCATCATGTAGTATTGTAAAGGTAATACTATAGTAAAATTGCATGTATTTTCATGACTTTATTCTTTAAAACCCCTTGTACTGTTTTATTAGGTAAAAAAAATATGTAAAGCACACATTTCAGCTTTAAGGTGGTACAGGACACCTGCATATTGTAATGAACTCCCTAGTGCAGAAATAAACAATTAAGTATAGATATATTATTTCCCCCCAAAATAATGTTACCTAACAGTGAAGTGCAATGGATTAGAGTGTTAACTACGTGTCTGTAGAGAGTTCAAATGCTGCTGGGGGCTTTTCTATTTTTTACTTCGGATTCCAAAATTTTAAAAATTTATCTTTTTTTGCTAAATACATGTATTGTAAAAATTTAAAATTATAAAACGTCACTGTGAAAGAATTTTGATTATAATGCACTTTACTATATACATGTACAGGCTTTCATTGTTATCAAAATATTCTGATGTATATTTATCCATGAGGAGTGTGTGTGTGTGGGGGGGGGCAAAGTAATACATGTAACTGTGTTTGCAGGGAGTGGGGGGATTGGTGTCCGAGGTGTATTGTTTGGTAATTTTACTACATGTATTAATATAAATGATTTTTTTCAAGGGTGGGAGGGTCTGGACCCCCCCCCCCCCTCCAATCCCTTCTCTAAATCCGTGCACACGATGATGTTGGCACCTAGAAGCAAATCTAAATTAAGCCGGCAACCGCTGAGGGAAGGGAGCATAATTTAATTTTGTTTGTAATAATTATATAGACCATACTTTCTATGAAATGAAATGAAAAGATTATTGATTTACTGAAAATTCACATGCAAACAGTTCAACCACAAATTGTACATAAAGGGCCGCTCATGTGTATTATCATCGTCGAGACCCACAGGTTTTCTATCCGTTACACTGCAGTGTAACGGATAGAAAACCCGTGGGTTCCAACGATGGTGTATTATGTGCACCTGGCCTTCGTTTTTACCAAAAAAGGTACAAAACCGTGTTATTTAGGGGCAAACACTTGGTGCGGGTATTACTGTCTAATGACAGCATCTAGTTTGTTTTGTTTTGTTTTTTTTCTTTTGTTTACAAAAAGTCTGGTTTTAGGAACGTCAACATTTTTTGCGGTAGCCAAGTTATCCACTAGAATATGGTTGGGGTGTCATTCTGATTTGTGATCAGATCGCAGCACAGTTAAGGCTGTCAATAAATTCCGTTCAGTCAAAAAGTACGAGAAGTGTGCATTATGATATCACAGTATATTACAAACCTTGAAAGTACTTAACCCCCTTCCCCGCAGTAACGCACTTTAACGCATATACCGTTACCCCACAATCTCGCATTTTGACGCATATACCTTTTCCCCGCAATCACGCACTTTAACGCACTTTTCGTCGTTGACTGTTCCGGCTCCAATAACACGTAATTTATTGTTTTATTTATCAAAATATATTGATAGTATCATAATAAAAGATTAATGTAATTAAGTTATGTCATTAGATTTTGAAATATCTTGCAAATAATTTTTTTTTTCAATTTTTGAAATGCTCTTATTGCCTGATTAGTACGCAAACTTCGTGCGACAAAAGTTCTGATGGCGGCGAATAAAGTTAAATATTTCAACGTAACCGATGGTAAATGATAATTTATTCAGCTCCCTTAAAACAGCTGGTTTCTCAAAAGACGTCGGCTTTAGTAACATTGTGCGTTTTTTAAATTTATTTTGACCACTCCTCTCCCCATTTACAAAGTACGGCAAATGCAAAAAATTCATTGAGATGTTTCTCGATAAAGATTGTTTAAGAATATATAAATACGGACGATATAAACATACCGGTAACCATGCTACTGAAATACCACAGAGAAAATGTGTGGTTTTAGAAGGTTTTACATTTTTATTTTTGATTGAAATCGGCTCCCAGTAAAGTAAAAATGAAGGGAAAGAGATTGTTTTGTTTATTTTTAGACGTTATTTCAAAAACTAGCAGGTATGGTTCATACGCATTGCAGGAAGAAGCAGTATATACATGACTGTACATGTTAATAATTAATGTATACATGTATTTTGAAAAGAACTTAAACTAGTCTATAAAATCGAACAGTGAATAATCAATATTCTTGACAAAATTTTCAAAACCTGGATAGGATAATTAATGGAACATGTTCAACCTGTATCTATAATCATCACTGATGTTTTGAGGTGTTTCAAACAATAAATAAAGAATGATTTCAGATGAGATAGAAATTGACAATTATTTTAGAAAACAATTTTAGAGTTAGTTAGCAGCAGTTAGCAACAAAATACAATTATAACGCTTTATTATTTTTAGATTATTGGATATCAGTTTATCAGAGAGTTGAGAATTATTCAATAATATTAAAAAACAATTAGTATTTTACATATAGCACCAAAAAAAAATAGCCCTGGTTTTCTTGCCGCAGTCAGTACCTCTGATTTTTTTTTTCAGAACGGGAGTCACAGACCTGTAGCTAAAATCGACCGACCCTATTACCCCACCCCACATTTATTTAATATTCTACGTGTTATTAAAGATTTAAATGAGGTTGTCATTGCAAAGTAAATAAAGTAGTGCAAGGCGCAATGCGTGCGCAAATAGTAAAATTTGCCGGATGCCTCATATGGACACAACTGTGATCGGCCGAAGCCGATCACAAAAATAATGAAATCATAATATACGTATATGGGCTCAATGCATTGAACACTTTAACGCGAAAAAAAATCCAGTCTTTTTGTCTTGATATGGAATCGTCTAAAGCCATGGTGCGCATACAATGTGCGAGGATCGTACATATTGGCCGTGATTAATAAGACACAATCTTTTACAAAGGGACTTTATAATTATTTCCTGACTTATAATAAATCACATGCCATGCTTTACCGTCATAAGTGCCTATCACACATTTTGTTTTTATCATTTACGATACACTGTTGAAGACTTTTTAGTGTATAAATACAATCATAGAACTGGAAACGACAAATTAATGTAATGAAGTACATCTATTCAATTTCAAGCATGCTTATTGGAAACATGTTTATTCCGAGTTATATCTAAAATTATTGCGTGTGCGTTATTTATTGCAAACACAGCAATTTATTAAACGCGGGCAACGAAGGCATTTGTTTGACACAAATGTCTCAGAAAATCCTTCGAGTCTTTTTAGATTTAGCTTTGTTAACGGAAAATAATGTTAAGTACACTGTTTATGTATTCAGTCTTAACTAAAGCTAATTTTATTCAAGCTTCAGAGCAGACTTAAAATACAAAAAACGACGGTTTAATTGGCGTGGATATATAGTAAAAAATACCCGTAAAAGATTTCGGAAAATATATATTTTCACTTCTCAGATTATGTTTTATATGTAATTTTGAAAAAAAAAATACTGTAAAATTTTACAGAAATATATTTACATATAGGGACTAACAAATTTATGTCATGACTATTAACCAAATCTATCAAATACTTTTTTCAAACTGTCGAAAACTATAGATCGTGACGTTACAGGCTTTGCCTCCATATCATTAAAGGCAGGTTGCATATAGATAGTTCGAGCGCTGATGCAAAAAGTTTTTTCGTGAGGGGTATAATCCGAGAAAAACATTATGTTTTCTGGGGAAGGGGTTTTCTTTTGAAATTTTTACCGTGCTTAATCAGATAATTGCACCTTGATTTGTTTCTAGTGTAAAATACTATTTTTATTTTACGAGTTTCGTCCTGTTTTAGAAAAAATGCTTAAGTATGTATATAGGTATTACGATTGTTCAGAAATGAAAAAAAATGACATTAACAAACCGCCAACCATCTCAAAAATCCATAAAACGAAATACAAATTAAAAAGCAGAGCAACACGGACCTCCAAGATAGAGGTAGGATCAGGTGCCATGGAGGAGTGATCCGTTATTGTTGTATGCACGTCATAAGTTTGGTCGTGCATGTGATCGACAGCCAAAGACTCGCTAAATTATTGAAGAATTGATTATATGTATGATGTACTATGATATGTATTTAATTTTATTAAATGAAATAAATGGATAAAATATAATGTTGTATTATAATTTGCACATTAACCAAGATGCAAAATGCACGTGCGAGTAGGGTTTATTATTTGTTCATTATCTTGTTTATTTGGCTTTTTCTAAACGGCACAGATTATCCCAGTTAAAATTATTAGGAAAATTAGGTTATGTGTTTTGTAAAACCTCAGTACACTTTAAACTTAAAAAAAAAATATTTCATTCCCTCATCTTTATTGTTCGTAGCGTTTAAGATATTAAATAAACACTTTATTAACTCAAATTCAAGTTCAACATGATCTCAAAAAATACAAGCTAAAAAGGACCACCTATATTTTGATGGAATTGGTTAAATACGAACGGTACACTCTACTTAAAAATCTTCACGTTATCGCGAGTGCGCTGTGGGGAAAAGGATAACGTCATACAACAAAAGTTTACGTAAAGGTACTGTAACGTCACAATGACCGAAAGGGGCAAAGATCTCACTCCTCACGTTTTGATTTCATTGCGCAGATGATCATTATATTTTAAATGAATATGATTTTATTTATTTAATCATAAAAGAAAGATTATTATTTCATAATTACACAACATTCTTAAAGAAAATTCATCTGATTTTAAGAAACAAACAAGTTTTCGGGGGAACTATTTTTTCGTGGGGAAGGTTTTTTAGACGGAAATGACAGAAACAAGCAATTTTATGAATTGTCAATATACTTTTCTTTTTATTATACTTCATTCATTATTCACATTTTTAACATTTGATAGGTTTGTAACATATTCTATAGGTTCTGTGTGACATGTACAAAATTAAATCTTGAGAGAGTGATAGACATTAAGCATAAAATCATCCAGATATATAGAAAATGTCTGAATTTTCTTAAGCCTAATTTTGCGAGAATTTTACCTTTGAAGCCATATATCTAAAATTTGACATCACTGACCCCCATGTTTTATTATGTCAAAATGATACTGAATAATATCAAGGCAAACTTGATTAATCTTATAAAATTCTTGATATTCAAACAAGTTTCATAAATCAAATTGTAACTATTATAGAAATCGTCTATTTTAGGTGCAAAAAGGTCACACAAAAATTAATGCAGCTTTGTACAAATTTTTTCGTAATCCCTCTATTCAGTGTGACCGTTGTGCATAATTAAAAACAATATTTAAAGAAATAAGTTTGCTTAATCAAAAATACTGACAACAAATCCTTATCAGGCTGAAATTGCATTTTAGGTGCAAAAAGATCAAATTAAATTGGCCATAACTCAAAGGGATGAACACTTACCCCCCATTATCTTTGTATTTTTTAATTATGTTTTGTCTACAGATTTCAATGATATACTTCTCAAGAAATTCTTGATACAAGAACATTGAGAAGTGGGATACATTAATTCATTTATTAGCAAAATTAATTTATACTTATCTTTTAATTAAAAACAACAAATGCCATAACTTACAATTTCGATGTCCGTTATATCGTACACACTGAAAATAAGCGGGAGTTTGTTCTCGCTGTACTACAAAATATGACGTCATATGCATCAAAATGACGCATTAATTAAGTTAAGGAGTCTCGGGGGAGAATGTTCCAAACATACGATTTCCTTTAAATTTTTTACAGTGAAATGTCAACTTATGAGTAAACCATGTGCAAAATATAAAATAAATTGACCGGATAGTTTATCTGTTTGTCGCGCTCAAATTTTGGTCGTATGTCCGATTCATCACCGACATTTTATATAGGATTATATAGGAAAATGAGGGTTTTCATTTTCAATTTCATGTTTAAAAAATTACAAACATACGATTTTCTTTAAATTTTCAGCGATGGAAGGTTAACGTATAAATAAACTGTTTGCCTAATTAAAACGAAATTGACCGGATGGTTTTTATGCTATCCGTCTTCATAGTTTGATCCTATAAACGTGCCGTGCCAGCCATTTTACATATAGAATTGTATAAAACAAAAGGATGTTTACGAATCAAATTTAATTTTATTTGTATTAGAAGAAAAAATACATTTCCACTCACACAGAACGTAGAAGGGTCGCGTATATGTTTTTATTTTGCAAATTATAGTTTTGATTTTAATTATTGACGCTGTAATAGAAAATGCACGACGTAAATTTTTGTCAATTCTTACGTCAGAGTCTCAACTGACGTCATCCTAAGACGTTGACTCCGACGACAATAACGTCGAATTTGAAGAAGCGGCGAAGAAATTAAAATACTTCTGAAATTATTCTAACGATTCATTTCACTCAAAATAATTTTTTGGTAAGTAATTTCTCTGAAATAAAAACGTTACATTATAACCTGTATGATTGAACATTTAACTTTAAATTTGCGTTTTACGACAGTAATGCGCAATACCCTGCGCAGAGGGCGCAAAATTTTAAACCCGCTACCGACCTTAAGGGGAGACAGGACACGTATCACGTGACTTTCATTGCAATGATACTTTGATGTGCTAACTCTATTATGACGTCATAATTGATTTGATTGTATGATGCTATGATGTGATTTATCCATTATGACGTCATACAGGATTTGATAGATCTTTTTCCCGTACTCAACGGCTCTAAAGTAGTCATTTTCACAACATGAGATGGGGGAAATTTAAAATTTTAATTTTAGAAATGTAAATGTATAAAATCATAAGCGGTTAATATAATCAGGTATATATTCTGATAATGATCCGTTCGTGTTAATTGATAAATCTAAATAATGCATTACTTTTTTGATAGTTTAAAACAGAAATTGTCACAAAAGGTCATAATTCCAGAATAAGGGGTATGGGTGATTCCTATCATAGTATCTCTCTTGAATGGCAAGAAAGTGGCCATGAAAATTTTATAAGTAATAAAGTGCATGCTAAGGTTGATATATGAAATTTTGTTCAAAAATTAATTGACAGTTTTTTTGTGCCATCACATTTTGTTCAAATTTAGAATCTAAAACTTAAAAATTTGAAGCGCTGATTTGAGCAACATTTTGATAAAATTATGATATTGCTATGTAAAAAGGCGAATGTTGTAATTGATTTTGAAATTTGTTTCCATTCTTAAAATTAATGAATATAATTTGCAAATAAATTCCATCAAATAAAATAATTATTGCAGAAAATTGAAATTGTTAAAAAAATTCATAATGACAGACAAGGGGGATAATTCCTATTAAAATATCTCCCTTGCAAGGTAAGAAAGTAGTCATGAAAATAATGCATGTTGTAGTGGACATCTAAATCTAAACGTGCTTAGAAAAGCAAAAAATCATTTTACACTGCAACGTCCTGTTCCCCCATAAGTCGTTGAAGGCTATCATGCAGTTTTTTAGCAAAGAAAAATAAATGTTATAGATTAACGGAAAATTATAAATGAATATTTTGTTCAACATTATTATTAGTAGAATGCTACCTATATATTCTTATTTTCAATTTTTTATAAGTATGCTTCGTACAATGAGGCAACCTCAGTTTTATATAAAATATCGTATATATCTAAAGGCTGGGTATACCTAAATCATTTGCTGGGGCATACACTTATCTTATCATGAAAAACTTTTACATGTGAATTTGAAATATGCTATGTAATTTAAAAATTTCTGAGATCCTTGTAAAATCTTGCCAATTAATTATTTTTTAATGAAATTAATGCTGTGACCTTCAAAATTATTCAACATATGCATTATAAATTATGGTTTCTAGTAACAATTAACCTATCTAGAAAAGATCGCAACATTTTTCAAAATCTACGATATAACATCAAGTTATTTTATAATTCAGTTGTGAATTTTGACATGATTATGCCGTTGCAATATTGAATGACCTTAAAACCACAACAACATCTGCTTGTACCATGCGACTGCCATATCACGTGATCACTATGAACATAAAATATTGTACTGTTATATATAATATATTTTAGAAATATATTGCATTGGAGCGACTTTTATTGATTTTAAAAAGGACATGCCCGTTGAACTAAAGTATACGTGTTTTCATCACAAAAATTCGCCGATATTTTTATTGGCCTTAACTGTACTGCGATTTCAGAGTTATTTAAATCATGGGGGTTGATGGGCAACAAAAAATGACGGATTTTGTGCAAAAAAAGTATAATTCCCAGAACTCCTCTTACAACTTATGGAGTAGCTAGGTCATTTCTTGGAGTATGATAAGGGCTTTCATATAGAAGAGCAATAAGGTTTTTAAAAAATGAATTTCATCAAGGGAGTCAAATAGAAGCAAAAAATTGACGTTTATCACTGCCCCCCCCCAAAAAAAATAAACCCTAGATCCCACAACTCCTCTTATGATTTGATGAATAGCCACATCATATCTTGGGATATGGTAAGGGCTGTTTAATAAATATGTAATTTGGTTTTTAAAATTTTATCCTGGTAGTCAAATGGTAGCACAAAAATAACATTTATCCCTCCTTAAACTGCAAAAAAAAATGACCTGATTGTTTTCTTAAAATAAAACCCCTTACATTTATATTTCATAAAATAAACCCTTACATTAACACTCATAATAATTGTTAAATGGTCTAGCTATTAAAATATATTTTTGGGTCTGAAAAGTTTTATAAACTGGTAAAATATGTTTTTCTAAAAAAATTACATTTACAATTTGCATAAGTGACATAAGTTCTATTGAGATATATGATCAGAAGTCTTTATTTTCTACCTGGGGATCAATAATTAATATTCAAGTTAAACTTAATAACAATAAATGACTGAAATTAAATGTTTATCCTCTACCACCACCCCCAATCAAACCCGACTTCATTTCAGTCTCTTAATTCTTACATTTGTGAAGTAGCAAATTTTAAATCATTTATTGATTTCTTTTTCTATAGATGCACGTTAAGATTTTGGAAATTGCTTCTTAATCTTTAAAGCAGACATGAATTCATAAATACGCATTATTTCCCTTTTATCTCCGACTACCGCCATATTAGTTGTCGATTTCTATTGTTCTGCTCATCGCTTCACACCCCCTATATAAGGTCGATAGCACTATTCATGCTTCACCGCATTCAGGTATTTCATTCACCCGAACACATTACATTGGACGATAAGACTTGTAGAAACGCGTTTTCAACAAAAATAATACAGCCACTGCACTTGTAAGGAATATCCAATGAACCACGAAACACGACAGACTGAAATCTAGGCACACATCTTTCAAATATCTTCGATAATTGCAGAACGTTTTCCTGTGTGCTTGACAACATCGCACATGCGCAATCCACATACTGTGACAGATCGAGTAATGACAATGACCCCATGGATTTTAGAAACGGAGTGTTTTTTTGTAAAAACCTATAGAAACGATTTTACGTTGTTACTTTATTGGATTTATTATCATTTATCTACTGTGTTGGATGTAGTGCCGCGGGGGTCTTAAAAAGGTGGAGATGTTATGCCCTCTGTATGAACGACACACGTGCTCGATGTGCATGCGAAGTAAGACAGTCCTTCTTGTGTAAAATAATACGGATTCCTTGAAAATTCTTTCAAAGAATAAATACATGTATATCTATGTTTTGTTGATTGCAGTTTTCTTTATTCTTTTTTACAAACGTTTTACTACAATGTGTAGTTCATGCATTTATAAGTCCGTGCAACCTGAATGCCTCGATCGGAAAGCAACGGACCGTAACTTTCTCGATCGGTATATATACCCCAGTGGCAGTTTAGGAATGATTAATATGGCTACCAAATGCTTTTATGAATTCATGTCAGCTTTAAGATAAACAACATGTTATATGTATCGGGGCAATTGTAAAGTCTCCTAAACAAAGCAGGGTCATCATAAGGCTATGAATTACCCACATTGTTCGAACACTACATATGAATAAGATAAAATACTATACCATTTCAAGTTCTGAAAAGTCGGAGTGTCTCCAAGGGGGAATAACCTATATACCATTTGATGCGCAACGACACAAAGAGCAAGAATAAATATGGTTACGGGATTGGGATCTCCGAAACGTAATGAAACGAAACGTCAACATGACCGCTACATTTAAATTACTCACCTTTCTGTAAAAACCACACAGCACGCGCAACTGCACGGTTCATTTTTTTTACTAAATCAATGGCCTTTATGGACGGGACGATATAAATCCAAGAGTTTCTCAGTGTCCGAATTTCGCAAAACTAGACCACATAAACAAATTGAATAACCTTCAACAAAGGCTGTTTTTTAATCGTGGAATATCTATGAGATGCTGTTAGTAATGCGAATGAGAAGCACATTAGGTATTAATGTTGTGATATTTAAATCATAGGGTACCTTTATTTTTCATATTTGATCTTTGTCATGGTCAAAATAATTAGAATTACGAACAATATAATACAAACACTTACCTAGGGCGTTCGAAATGTTGACTAGTATACATGTACAGGCTCTCGTTTTTATCAAAATAGTCTAATATTTATCTCCTATATGCAGAAGCGGCACATGCGCAAATTAAGATTTTCCATGGGAAGTGGGGTCAGAGTTATAATTTTGCATACAGTGATGGGGTGGAGGTTGGGATCCATGGTTTATATTTTGTAATTTTACTATTTAAATGAATTTTTTAAATTAGGGTCTGGACCCTTCATCCTAACCACTTCTTAAATCCAGATCACGATGATGTTGGCACAAAAGCAAATTTAACGCCGGCAACCTACGAGAGGTAAAGGGCACAATTTATTTATGTTTGTAATAATTATTTATACCATACTTTCTATTACATGAAAGCGGAAGATGATTGATAAATTTAAAATTCACTTACAAACGGTTCAACACAAGATTGTACATAAAGGGCCATGCATGTGTATTATGCGATGGGATCTCATACTTAATGAAAATCATAATTTTTAAAAACTACCAGAAATTGCACGTGGCCTTCGTTTAGACTAAAACTGTTACAAGTTAGTGTTATTTAGGGGCAAACAACAAACAGTCGGAAATATAATCACGTTGTGTGATATTAGTCTTATTGATCCCTAGCGTAGGAATAATTATTTACGACTACAATATATACATGTATCTAAACTGTTCATACCATTTAACATCTGACTATTTTTAAGGTATTTATGAATAAGTTTCTTTAAAAAAAACAATGCTTCTGAATACATTTCATCGAATTAATCGATTATTTTCAAGTACTAGCTCTTGTCAGCGGTGATGATTTGTGCTTAGGTACAAACACTGTTTTACTTTCGGTTTGCCAACGTAACTTAAAAAAAAAATAATACATGCTTTAAAATACAATTACGTTCTGGATAAAAACGAGCGTAATAAATAGGATTTAATGTTTTTTGTATTGAAATGTTTTGTATGAATTGCTGTTGTAACATGTAGCAAAACCTTTGTATTAATTAATGAGTACTTTAGTAGATTGAATAATCAGATGTATGTTAAAGTTTTAGGAAAAGTTCAAAGCTTTTGTAAATGTCAGACTTGGTTGCATATTTTAATGTTTAACCTTGTAAATTTTTACGGTACAAAGTATATGTGTAAGAGAGAGAGAGAGAGAGAGAGAGAGAGAGAGAGAGAGAGAGAGAGAGAGAGAGATTAAATAAGAAATGAACAATAAAGACATTACTGTAAACCAACTATTATTCGCGACGACTTTATTTCACAATTTTCCTGAGATGAACTGGTTCGCTGGGACTAATTTTCGCGACAAAGCCTGTTTTTTAATTGCAATAATATGGCAATTACTGGTCCGCGGCAAGAAATATTCGCGACAATGAGGCTCTTGAGAACGTCGCGAAAATTTCTGGCACGCGAATATAAGTTGGTTTACAGTATATGCATTTATGTCAGATTTCTATAAGTTGCAGTTTTTATCATACTATATTACGTGACCATAATCTGAATAATTATGCTTAAACTTGAATAAACGTGGTGAACGCAACAACGGTTTAACAAAATGAACACTAAGATACACAGCTTTTCCCCTACTTCATGATGTATCATCCTCCCAAATAAAGGGTTTCTGATCCGCTCCCCTTGACTTGGAAAGATGATAATGTCTGAAATATCTTTCCTTGTGCATGATTTATACATGTACATAATAATGTTCCGTATAAATTGTTTAGATTTGTTAAATGTTTGGGTTGTTATGAATAAACCAGTGGTAAAAATATTGTTCATAAAATTTTACATATGGTCATTTCAAGTTTTTACCCCGAATCTAAAAATAGGTTACAACTTGCTGACAATCGTTTCTTCTCTTTTTCCACAATATTAAGGAGGCCGATTTGGTGGGTTTTTTTGCGGAAAAACTACAATAGCAAAACTTTTCATTTGTTTACCATATGTAATAAAAATATAAATATAAACCAACTCTAGTTTATCTGCGACGTTTAAAAAATCGACAATCTGGTTCTTTTTGGGGGGCCTTTTCAAAATACAGGTACATTTACTACAGGAATATATTGGAAATTGTCATTTTACGCAATTCGAAGTAGATCCAAAAAATACTACAATAGCCTTTTTGTGATAGGTGAATAGTAATATCATTTTCTATCCTATATGTCCAATATACTAAATTCTACTATCTGGTTTTTAGTGGGGACCATCTCAAAATATTAAAATGCACCAAATGTTGCTATATATTTGGGGTATTACAAATGTAGATTGGTATAATGGATTCATAAAAAAATTAGGAGAAATACCCCGAGGGTAGCAATATTCAGAGAGGTTTTCAACGGCATACGATTTTTACTTTTTATTTTTATGTTATTTCTTATAACGCATTCATATAAAGCTTTTTTTTTATCATAACGTCATAAATGCAGAATGGCAACGCTCACCTACCATACGGCGATAAAATCGTTTAAATAATACAATTTTCCTTTAAAAATCTAGATATTTTTATCTGTATTTTGTTTATTGTGTTCAATTACATTAATGATATTGAAAAAATATCATAACAAGTATAAAAGTATAAATACGCTGTATTTTACTAGAATGCGTAAAAACATGCTCAATGAAAACTAAAGTGGGTTTCCTTAAGGAAACTCCGGTGTTTTAAAATCTGTGTCAAACCAAACTTTTTTTTTAATTTAAACAGTTAAAACAACTTACTATAGAGGACAATTTTTTTATACCTTTGCACGTTTGTTTTCTTACAGTGAGGTTCAGCTCACAAGGTCAAAAAATTCAACAGCTAAAATTTAACACCATAAAGCATAATCTTATAATTAATTAAATTATGCACCAAAATACACCATGTTAGGTTAAAATTTAAGCAAATCAATTGATTATCATCAAATCATAAAATATATTGATTTTCTAAAGAAAATATTTAAAAAAAATTTATTCTTGCCACGACCTTCCAAAAAAATCACAAAATTGCATATTTTTGGAAAATTCTAAAAAAATATTCAGTTAACAAAAATATTTATTAAGAGTTACATATTGTGTTAACAAAAAATCATAGTTTATCAAAATTGACAATATAGTTTTTGCTTGATAGTCTCTTGAACACGTGTACCCCCATATTGACAATGTAAATTTAACAAGTTGTTTTTTGGGGTTTTTTTGCAAACTTTGAAAAAAAAATGAAATGTACCAAAAAGACACAATCTAACAGTCACTAAAATTGATATACTCAATGAAACTGTATTATTCGTACATATAAAATTAAGTCGAGACTTCCAAAAGCACATAGAATTGAGTGCAGTAGTACCCCCCACCTTTCTGTCAAATACTTTCTATCCAAGTTTTTAAACATATTTATCTGTAGATTAAACACCAATCAGTGTTATATAATATTAATTAATGTTAAAGCTACTTCAGTACTTATTTATCCTCGCCTTGTCCCGGAGGACACATGAGGTCGTCAAGCTACATAACGCAGTGTAATTGTTGGAAGAGAATGCAAACAATACGTACAATTATATTACACACTCATTTTCCATGTTTACATTTCGCTGCTTTCCTTGCTTTCTCCATTCCCTCTAAACGACGGAGATGCTATATTTTAACGAATCTCCCACTTTTTGACCAAACCATTACTATTTTAAAACACTTGTGCGCCAAAATTATAACAGGAAATTAAAGACACCGTGTAAAAAAAGAACCGGATCCAAAAGACACTGGAATTACCTTAAAAGACGCGAAAAAAAAACCCACGTGGAATAGATTGACGTGACAACTAAATTAGAAGAGGTGTTCAAGTCTGCTAGCGTCAAAACTTTCAAAGATCATCTATACTAATATCAATTTAATAGGTGTGTACTACATTTTCATAAACATGACATATCGGTATTTTAAAATATAAATAAATTATTTGAGAAGAACTTTAACACAATAATAAGAAACACCAATCAAAATAATATCGAACTTTTATTCAGTTATTAGAAAATATTTACATGTATTAACAAAACCTTTAAATGATTTAGAAAAACTTAAAGGCTTCGAAAAAGAGTTTTCAGTTAAACGGAAAACGATGATGAATGGCAATACAGTTCAGTCACAACACGACCTGCACCGCCGGAACCAAGTCTCGCATGATCCTGCTTGACAACAGTCCGCGTCATCAGAGGTAGAACATTCTTATTAGTTGGCTTTATTCGGGTTTTGTGTTTTCCTTCGCCATAAAAGAAATGAAGTTTTTTATTTCTTGGATTTCCATTAAATAATTGCCAAATTGTTGCCCCGTGTATTCATCCCTTGGTTCCCTAAGTTTTTGTTTAAGATCATATGCAGCGTTTGGTCTTTGACTCATTTTAGCTGTCGAAGGCATATCTTCTATAGTTTCTTGATCTGTTGAAGTAAGAAGTCTGAAAATTTTATCATAATTGTCGGAACTTAGAATTGCATCTTCCAGTGCACCGTTTCGCCAAACAAATGTTTTACGATATGACTCCAATTTCGATAAATAACCTTCACACTCTTTGCTATTTTTTTTCCAAAATTCAAATGATTTTTTTCCAATTTTTCCAGAGTATTCTTCGTTCAAATTATCTATATACGAATCGAATTCCTCTTCTTCCTTTCGTTCTAGCCAATACATTGCAATTGTTTTTAAAAACTCTTTTTCTTGTTTCTGCTGTTTCTGGGAATCTGTTTTTGATTGAAAACATTGTGAATAAGTTTCAAAAGGTTTATAACGCAGTGCTAAACTATTTACAAGACCTAATTTGCTTTCCAGGCTCACTATATATTTTTCTAAGTCTTCATCTCTTTTCTCTTTTAGCCTAAAACTTATTATTTCACTTATAGCTCTATGAGTTTTTGGATTGGTCGTTTTTTTTCGTCTTGATTTCAGTGCTTCTATATAATCATCAAATTGTTTCAACCGAATAATAGAGAGATCTTTTTCTAAATTCTCTATGTGATTCTTATCTTTCCGTTTCCCCCAAAATCTGCCCTTTTCTTTAAAATGCTTTTTAACTTTGTCACGGTCTAATAAACATAAGCACGGTAGATTGATGTATTCGCAAAATGTCTGCACTTTATCAACATTGTCACAACCGTCAATAGGGATAATTTGGTGGGTCGATATATTTTTCGTAAAGTAATCTTTATTTACCTCTTCGTTGTTCTCGCTGCTTCCGCTCTTTTCTAATTCAATGCATTTGTCTTGTGTCAAAATAAGTTGCACAACCTCTCTGTCAATTACCCCTTCTACTAACAACACTTTGGTTGCAAACAACAATATTCTAATGGTTTCAATGTCAGCCACTCTTGAGAGATCTGAGTTATCTCCAACATTCAGCACGGAACAAACGTAAGGCTCATATAATCGATTTCGAATAAAGACATGCGTTCTATGAATAGTAAATGAATCAATGAAATAGGGACTGTGTGTAACTACAATAATTGTCTTGTGATGAGCACTATCGTACAAAACGGTTTTTAGACGTTCAATCATTTGAAGGTGCATCCCTCTATCAGGATCCTCTAGACAAAGAGTTGTAATGCCTTTGTGTGCTATCAGCAAAGATACTACTTTGGCTTCAATTATTCCTTCTGATGTTTTCAACAAATCAAATTGTGAGCTATTATGTTCAACCTTGATTTCACCCTCAACTATCTCAAATTTGAATACTTCTGGATAAGTTAGGAAATTAAAAATTCTTGTCTCGTCATTTTTATTAATAAGTTTCTTATTTTTCTCTGGCGACAATAATGTTGAAATAATTTCTGCTCGTTCGCTTGCCATTTTGTAGTTGTTTTCTTTGTGCTCTTTCCCGATTCTTTTACTTCTGGTCCACTGTACGCTTCCAATACCTCTCAGAGGAAAGGTAGCAATGAATTTGTCTTCAAGAGATTTCCAGTTTGGTTCATTCGAAGATGACTCTTCCTTACTTTGTTTTATCTTTTCTAAAATATAGTTAACGTTATCATCACTTATTTCATCCTCGGTTTTGTTAAAAATTGATTTAAATACCTCTTCACCTTCCTGTTCTTCAAAGGAAAATGATCGAGTGATTTTACTGTCTGACAATTTTGAGCGAACCAAAGTGCGATTTTTGTAAATGAAAACTTTGAACATTTTTTTCATGTTTGGGTCTCTTATAACTCCAGAGAAATGAAACCATTGTTTCGTCATAAGGCCTTGTGACCGACACATTTATTTCATCTGTCATGCTTCTTCTTATTAACTCGAGAACAGTACTTTTCCCACAAAAATTAGCACCTACGAAAATATTCAGAGCATTGCCATATAAAATTGTCGTTTTTTTGTTACATTTTGCCGATTGTCCTTCTGTTTGCTTTCCTTCTGTACTATCTATAGTTTTACTATCCCTAGGTGTTAAATTTGCACCAGTATTCGTCGATTGTCCTCCTTTTTGCTTTTTTTGTGTACTATCTGAAACTTTGCTATCCGTTGGTGTTTTATGTGCACCAGTACTTGTCGATGGCCCTTCTGTTTGCCCCATTTCTCTGTCTTGAGATTTACTGTCCGCTGGTGTTTTATGTGCACCAGTACTTGTCGATGGCCCTTCTGTTTGCCCCCATTCTCTGTCTAGAGATTTACTGTCCGTTGGTGTATTAAGTCCTCCAGTACTTGTCGATGGTCCTTCTGTTTGCCCCTTTTCACTGTCTTGAGATTTACTGTCCGTTGGTGTTTTATGTGCACTAGTACTTGTCGATGGTCCTTCTGTTTTCCCTCTTTCTCTGTCTAGGGATTTACTGTCCGTTGGTGTTTTATGTGCACCAGTACTTGTCGATGGCCCTTCTGTTTGCCCCGTTTCTCTGTCTAGATATTTACTGTCCGCTGGTGTTTTATGTGCACCAGTACTTGTCGATGGCCCTTCTGTTTGCCCCCTTTCTCTGTCTAGAGATTTACTGTCCGTTGGTGTTTTAAGTGCTCCAGTACTTGTCGATGGTCCTTCTATTTGCCCTCTTTCTCTGTCTAGAGATTTACTGTCCGTTGGTGTTTTATGTGCACCAATACTTGTCGATTGCCATTCTGTTTGCCCCCTTTCTCTGTCTAGACATTTACTGTCCGTTGGTGTTTTATGTGCACCAGTACTTGTCGATGGCCCTTCTGTTTGCCCCCTTTCTCTGTCTAGACATTTACTGTCCGCTGGTGTTTTATGTGCAACAGTACTTGTCGATGGCCCATCTGTTTGCCCCCTTTCTCTTTCTAGAGATTTACTGTCCGTTGGTGTAATAAGTGCTTCAGTACTTGTCGATGGTCCTTCTGATTGCCCCTTTTCACTGTCTTGAGATTTACTGTCCGTTGGTGTTTTATGTGCACCAGTACTTGTCGATGGTCCTTCTATTTGCCCTCTTTCTCTGTCGAGAGATTTACTGTCCGTTGATGTTTTATGTGCACCAATACTTGTCAATGGCCCATCTGTTTGCCCCCTTTCTCTGTGTAGAGATTTACTGTCCGTTGCTGTTTTAAGTCCTCCAGTACTTGTCGATGGTCCTTCTGTTTGCCTCTTTTCACTGTCTTGAGATTTACTGTCCGTTGGTGTATTAAGTGCACTAGTACTTGTCGATGGTCCTTCTGTTTGCCCTCTTTCTCTGTCTAGAGATTTATTGTCCGTTGGTGTTTTATGTGCACTAGTACTTGTTGATGTCCCTTCTGTTTGCCCTCTTTTTCTGTCTAGAGATTTATTGTCCGTTGGTGTTTTATGTGCACTAGTACTCGTCGATGGCCCTTCTGTTTGCCCCCTTTCTCTGTCTAGATATTTACTGTCCGTTGGTGTTTTAAGTTTTCCAGCACTTGTCGATGGTCCTTCTGTTTGCCCCTTTTCACTGTCTTGAGATTTACTGTCCGTTGGTGTTTTATGTGCACTAGTACTTGTCGATGGTCCTTCTGTTTTCCCTCTTTCTCTGTCTAGAGATTTACTGTCCGTTGGTTTTTTTTTTGCTCCAGTACTTGTCGATGGCCCTTCTGGTTGCCCCCTTTCTCTGTCTAGAGAGTTATTATCCGTCGGTGTGTTATTTGCATCAGTATTTATCGACTGCCCTTCTGTGTGCCCTTTTAGTGAATTATTTAGAACAATGACTGTACGGTCCTTGAAATGCACATAATTTTTCAATACAATTAACTTAAGCATCTGGAAAAAAAATCAGATTAAGAGACGATTTTAATACTTATGTTACACGTGGTGTATATTCATTCTATGATAATCCGCATTTGCAAAAAGATTAAAATATAAACAGTTTATCTGCTGTAGTATAAAAGCGTTTTTGTAAATAGAAAACGTACAGGAAAAAAGAATATAGAGCAAACAAAAATGATATATTTTAGTCCCATTAAGCGTAAATCTTTATGGCATCAGACCTAAAAATTTAAACAATACCTTTATAAACGTTGCCTATTCCATCTGTTTCGTGCATCTATCTCTTCTTTATCTACAATAATGAAAATATAAGAGATGAAAAATTACAAAGCTCAATGAGACGAGGTATCACCTATATGAAACCACATTACCTAATTTTATCTAGCTATAGTGTATTATTCAAATTTAACGCTCTTTCACATTGCGCTTCTCTGGGAAAGATAAAGATTATACAAGCTTAAGATTAATATGCTTGATTTTATTGTTTTTTTCGACAAGAAGTACGCCCATGATGAGCTCGAGATTATAACAACAGATGATAAAACCTGTTTAAACTATGTAGATTTTTTCAGTCTTTTGCCTCAAATGTTTATGTCTTAAAGCTCAGTAAGGCTGTTTCAAAGACATCCCTAACACATTTGCACTGCGCTTCAAACAAAAATGAAGTGCAATACTACAATTGGTATTTTATAATTATATTTAAAAAAATTGATACAAAGATATTTTATAAATAATCAAATTGTATTGTAAACTCTAACAAAATAATGTCTTCTGCATTCTATTCCAATTGATTGTTTGCGATCGATACGCACGGGAATTAAAAAAAAAAAGATTATGAAACACAGATGTTTAATGCTTATTTAGTGTTATTTGCACGTCTTTAAATGTCATCTGAATGCCATTCTGATCGATTGTCTGCAATCGATATTTGGAGACAAGTAGTGACTTAAACAAAACCTTTGAGGTTACACGGAACATTTTATGACATTCTTCGTTCTTCTATTTTAGAAACGATGAGCGGAAATTCTAAACTGTAAAAAATCATTGGATCTGCGCATGCTACTCGTTGATTTTGCTAAATTTATTCACAAAATGCAGTTTTGAGGTTCAGTATCCTTCGTGACAGCATCAACAATTTGTTAGATAACATCGAAAGGGAAGCATTACCTCTCTATGTCGCGGAAAACCTGATCGCTTTGTAAACTTTTTAAAGGTCTGTCTTTTTTGGGGGTAAAACTTCTTAGATAGTGATTTACGCCATTTTGTTTTAACTTGCAGTACAAAACAATCTAATTTTTAAGTATCCCTTATGCTATTGTAAGCAACAATGAAATTTTAGTCGTTTTACATTTGAGACTATTAACTCTTTTTCAGGGGGAAATAATATTGTTTTCAAACTTATTTTATGCATGGAATATGAACACTAATTACATTAACATTAATTATGAAAATGGTCGTATCGATATCAAGCTTTTGTGAATCATAATTATCATATATTTTGACCCTTAATATGCATTTTTAAACGTAAAAGTTGTCGACTATAAACGATGCTATAATGTAATGAAAATGGCTTACCGTTCACATTTGACAGGTACGAACCATAAACGGTTAAGATAGGAAGTCTATTTTAGACAGACTTTTATTGTAGCTTAAGGTAACGACAAATTTGTTAATTAGTAAAACCCAAACCAAGTCTGACGGCAAGCATATGAAATTTCCTAAGATATGTCCTAAGTAATAAAAATATCTTAGGATCATCAGCTCTCTGTAAGGACCAAAACTGCGTGGCTTTGCACTATCTTGGAATTTAATCTTATCCCTATGACTTACAGGTTTTTTGCCTCCATTGGGGATTTTTTGTCATATTGTAGCAATTTCGATCACTCTCTGTGTACAAACTCATCATATGCCGCGTACATGAGAGAAAAGAAAGACTTAAGCTTTTCAGTGTGCAGGTTTGCAGTTTTCAGTTTACAAATTGCAGAAAGAATTAAGCTTTTCAATTTTGTTCATGTGCATATAGACCATAATTCTTTATAATGATTACTTAGTATCATATTTGAATTGGACTCAATTAAACGAAAATCAATAAATTAATTGTCTGTAAACGTTATTAAATCAGGTTAAAATGTTTGATTATAATGAATTGAGAAATGTAAGAATATTGAAATACTTAAATTAAAACTTGTTTAGATTCTGGGCAGTCTCTTCCACCAAACAGTTTCCCTGATAACTTAGTGACCTCTGTATCAGTCATCAACGGTCACATTCCGGAAACACTAGGATAATTCCACTAACCACTGATAGGCGTTTATACTTTGTAAAATAAAAAAATAATACTAGTACCCTCTTTCTGATAATGTCGTTGTCTTTGAATACTTGATTATTAAAACACTTTTTATATAGTGTAACACATGTATATAAACCTTTCAATAATATTAAGTGTCTTTAAGGCGGCTTGATGGTCAACAAATTAACCATCAGATCTTCCTAAAATTTTAAGACATGATTTAATAAGTTATAAACTATTATTCAGTAGAGAAAAAATCCATATATTTTACTTTTAAATGAGGGTATTTCCCTATATTTTTAAATAAAGCTTTTCTTTAAAAGGGGATCAATTGAGTCTAAAAATGGCTACGGCCAATGGGTTTTTATTTATATTTATAAAGATCATATAGCTGTTTCTCAAGTGCAGAAATTTGAGTTTAGTCTCCTGAGTAAGGTCATTTTCATGATAATTCCTACAGACGAATTCAATACGGTTTTGATTAATCAAATTGTTTAATAAAAATGGACAACCTTAATATTTTTCTCGAGCAACAATCAAAGGCCACATTAATGTTCTCACATTTGGTTAATAATTTACTATTTGGATTCTTTCATAACTTCGTTATTCAGAAGAATTGAATTATATTGCAGGTGTCACTACAGTATTTCCTCGAAGGTTCACTTCAAAACATGGCTGAGGCAAAACAATTCTCGAATTCCCCTTTGAATTTGGGGCGTTTTCGCCTGCGACAGTGGCTGATTTTTCTGTGAGATGAGAAACAATGTAAGATGTCTGACTCTCCAACTTTTGTAATAATACGAGGTCATTTGAATTTTTGATGCGTGTTGTTTCCGAAGGGAGTAAAAAGGCCCGGGGCTTGATTTTCAAGCCTATGTGTAACTTCGACGTAAAGAAACTCTATTGCCTTGCTCGATGGCCCTGTGTTTTTTGCTACTTAAATAAATTGTTGCTACTAAAATGTATATAAAATATATTTCTGGAATTATTGCTCACTTCCCTGAGTATTGTATACAAGGAAACATATAGTCATATGATAATTATAAACGATGTATGGTCGATATGTAATCAATGATTTCCTTCTTCCTTGTTATTGATTTTATTTATTCCAATGTAGTTTTAAATCTTTTTGAAGGCTATGAATATCTAATGTTCAAAATCTGTATTTCATTTTTGAGATAAGTCATTATTTAGAATGATGTGTATTGTCAGTTTTATACGTATCATCAGTACTTTGGATAAGCTGAACTTTTTGAGGTCAAGGGAAATCTAATGGTCAAAACCTTTATTCCATGTTCGAGGTAAGTCTTTATTTAGAATCATGTGTATGCTACATAGTGTCAGTTTTTATACGTATCATTCGAAAACTAGATTCAACATACATGTATATTTGTTTCAATAGATTTTCGCTAACCGATAAACAACAAAATCATAAAATAGGACCTTCTAACTAGCAATACAGTTTTTAATTAGTATTTGGACTAATCTAAATATAATTTATAAGTTTGAACTTATTTAAAATCATCTAGAAAAATGTAAAGAAGAAAAATAGAGTCTTCGTACCATAGTTTGGTGTATATACATGTACCAATACACTTTCTTTTATTATTCTTTCCTCTAAAAAAAAATGGGAACGATGTGTAACAACCGTTAATGATACAACGCCGCTTAATGATATAAATAGCATTAAGCGTTGCAATTGCAACGCTTAATGCTATAAATTCTTGCATTAACAGTTGACATCTTTAACCGTTAATGAAAAATCGCCGCTTAATGATAGAATTGTATCATTAAGCGTTACAAATGCACAGCAGCCTTAACGCTTAATGAAACAAGCAAATATCGACACCCTCAACCGCTAATGATACAAACTTTATATCATTAAGCGTTGCAGTTGAAACCTCTAATGATACAAAATTGTATGAATGATTGAAAATAAATTTTTTCATTTTTTTTTCAATTTGCTCAACAATCATAATTTTGGATCAATTCTATGTAAAAATCGTATATAGGAGTTCCGGTGTAACGACGAAAAGTGCCCTTCGTAGAATATTGACCTGGGGTCGAATTTCTACGGAGAAAACTGGTCCGGGGTCAGTAATATATGACAAGTAGAGTCCTTTTTCTACAGTAGAAAACCATTCCAGACCTGTATATCTACAACCCCGACACGTTGAAAACTGACCCCCATAGAATTTTGACCTCACTTATAAACTACATAGAAATTATAGAAATTAAAGGCGATACGTGTAGCATTCATGTTTTGCGAATGTCCGGGAGGTGGGTGGGGGGGAGGGAGGGGATGGCGAAAGCATATCGAAAATTAGACGTCTGTGTTTATCTTGAAGTACTTGTCAGCTTGCCTTGTGGAGCCCCTTCGCTAAGCCTTTTTAGGGTTGTGCCCCCCCCCCCCCCCCGATGTATATGCATTATGATGTGCTCGCATGCGCTCCCTTTTTGCATTATGCCTCGCTTTACTAAATGGGCCCCATTATTATAGCAGATGATGACAAACCTAACTTAATGACTACTATTGCAAAATTTTAGAAGAAAGAACAAAGACTTCGACAAATAAAGCGGATTTTTAATAGCTACACTGAATGTCTGACAACCTAACATTACACCGTTTCACTATCTTTATCTTACAGGTATACATAAAGACAGCGA
Source organism: Magallana ariakensis (assembly GCA_020458035.1). Classification (NCBI taxonomy): domain Eukaryota; kingdom Metazoa; phylum Mollusca; class Bivalvia; order Ostreida; family Ostreidae; genus Magallana; species Magallana ariakensis. The sequence continues at coordinate 34,292,080 of CM035816.1, forward strand.
CTCGCGTGTAAATTTGGAATTTTGGATTTGGATTTATCATGATTACAATAATTTTATGTATGATAACTCTGCATCGCCGCCATTATATGTCAGTTAAGTTGTGCAAGTACAGGCACGTAGCACCGTTTCTTTAAAGGGGATAGAACACCTTAATCCAAAATCAGGACAATCGAAAAGAAAAAAAGGAAAACATTTTTCGCCAGTTTTCAAAATCCTAATTGGGGGGGGGGGGGTTGATTTTTTCCTATAATAATTTATCTGCTTCGAAAGACGGGGGGGGGGGGCTTCTTATAAATTAAAATTTCACCATGGGAGGATAGGTTTGAAATTCGACTTCGTTGTTTTAACCATAAACAAAGAGGCCAGCTCTTTAAATTAAAAGCTGGCAAAAAATAAACAAAAACAAACACTTTTTAGAATGAGGACTTTTGGTCTCAAGGATTGACCCCAAATTTTGGTCTAGCCTTAAATTTAGCCTCTACACAAATTGTTGGCCTCTATTTTGTTTTCATATTCATTTACATATTTGATAATTTTATTGAATTTTACTGATTTAAGTGCAATACACATGAAACATCACACTAGATGGGTTTTAGTGTCTTATAGTGATAATTCTATTGAAACATATTTATGACTACAGGTACCTGTATGAGTCATTGATTCTAATAGACTTTGATCAAGTATGCTTTTAAACTCCAAAGTTTATTGTATTACCATGTTTTTTGTACATTGTACTTAAACTCAGACTGCTCTCAGTATCGGCCAATACCTATATTAAATACTTGTTTGAGAAAATTATTGCAGAGACCCATTTGATTTATTCCAACCAACATTAAAGGACACAAAACGTTTTGCGTTGTTCAAATTTATATTTGAAGTTCCTAAATTGTTTCCTAAATATGCAAACAACACGTGCATGAAACTCTTCTCTAATTAAAAGGTAATGATAAATGGCATCGCTGAATCAAGTTATTGGAGGATGCAATGTTGCAGTCATTCACAAATGACATTATATTAAACCAAATGCTGTTTACCTGACAGATGCATTTTGTCGAAAATAAACTTAATAACTAATCAGATCTATAACGAGCCGTCAAGTGCAATACTATATTGATATTTATACTGTACACTCCTTATGTAGTGAAAGTAAATTGAGAGAGATATGTGAGACTCGTGATATGTCCCTGTTTTACATACATACTTTAAAGAGGATTAAGATATAGAAAAAAAACATTACAGTTCAAAACAAAATTGAGAAAGAGAACAATAAAGAAACAATTTTACCATATATACTACAGTACTACAGCTTATCACATATTTTTGCCAATAGCTTTCATACTCGTTATATCTACAGTTTTTCATTAGTACACATTTTTCGGTCAAAAGCCTTTTTATTATATCATTATTTAATTTATATATATTTGGATTTGCGTTACTTTTATATTTACAAGAAAAAAATTGCTTCACAATAAGAACTACCAAGTTAAAAAAATATAAATGTGTCTATTTTAGAGAACTGATTGTTTATCAAGTGTTATAAACAAATCAAACTGTCTCAAAATCTATTCTGCAACATGAGTCCATAATTCTTTTTTTACAGTACATACATAAAAAAAATGTCAAATATTCTCATCACAATTTAAAAACAAGAACAAATTTCGGAGTTATTCCTGTGACAACCGGAAGTTACGCCGAATGAAACAAAATAGTGTAAACTCATGTACATACATAGGTCTATTATCCCACAGAGTTTAGTTGTGTAAGTGTTTTCCGTTTTTGAGATATTTTGTGGAGACAAGTTTTTTTTTTGTCTCTGGACAGGAAACGAACAAACGAAGTGTTTCTTTGAAAATAAAAGTTAGTGACTCTTAAACATTTGCTAACGCACATTATTGTTTATCAGACTAACTAAAACTATCAAAGAAAAACAGTTAAACTCATTTACAATTTCATTTGTACGAAGCCTTCGACAAAATGAAAACCGTTAAACACATCTTCAATTAAATGTCTATTGTCCGTGCAAGTTTTGCATCTCGATCACTTACAGTTTCTGGGATCTTGCGGGTACAAAATTTGTTTTTAAAAAGCTACCTGAGCTAATTGAGATATCTCACCGGAAATAGAATTTTTTGTTTATTTAATATCACATAGATGACATATGTAAAGATTTATACTAATGTTTTCATTTTATGCAAAATACATTACCTATTAAATAAAATACCTAAAATATTTTTGAAGTGTTGCCGGTGACGAACGGCAGTTACAACAAGAAAACAAAATAGTTTAAACACATCTACAGACATAGGTCTATCATCCCACAAAGTGTAGATGTTCAAGATTTTTTTTATAGTTTCTTAGATCTCGTGGATACAAGGCTTTTTGTCGCGAGACAGGAAACGGACAAATGGAAATGAATTTTGAAAAAATGGAAAGAAAAAACGCCTCGATGTATTATCATTTTCTACCCCTCTTTGAAATTTGAGGAAAATCTACTTAGCCATCTCTGAGAAACTCTGTCGACAAAAAAAGGGGGAAAATAAGAAAAATACATTACAATCACTATAAGGTCTTCCGTTGGAAATGGACAACCTTAAAGAGAAAGAAAGAAAAACATTACAATCACTATTAGGTCTTCTGTTGGAAACGGGAGACCTTAAAAACATTACAATCACTATAATGTCTTCCATTGGAAACGGAAGACCCTAATAAACAGTACAATCCCTATAAGTTATTCCGTTGGAAACGGACTAAAAAAGACTAAAAGATACCATTAAGTACTCCTTCTTGATAGCACACGATAAAACTAGTTCTTTAGTTTATAGATAATATAAATAAATACTAATACATGTACATCCGTGAGTTAAATGACGAGAAAAGCCCTGTCTTTAGCACTTTTCATTCCGCTCCCATTAATCAGCCGGTCTCCCAGGCAATCCCGCAAAAATCACGCAGTTGTTTCAAAAATCTACATATTCAAGGTTTCTATGCGCTTATTTATTTATGTATAAAGACAATCGTGTGAGAGTGTGTATGCATTCGCTGTTGTTGTTTGATCACAGCACCATCTGCTTTTTTTTATTCAAAAGTTTGTTCAATGTTCAAGTAATCAATATTATCAAACAGTTTGTTAAAAATGTTTAAAATATGGATTAATTAATACGGGTGCTAGTGTTCAGTTAACATCATAATTTACTTTTCATGTAAATTTTGGAAAAATGTTTGTTGAAATATTAGATCATTCTTGATTAAACGCATTACGTAAAAATTTTTAGATTATACTATGTCTACATATATAATTTTCTTATCTAGTATGAATACAGTATGGATACACAACTAAGTCATTATTAATATTCTTTATTCGCGCAAGATATACATCTTATTGCGCTATTAACAACAGTGTTATTTCATTCATTTTTTACAATCTTGTATCATTAGAGGGTGCGACTGCAACGCTTAATGATATAAAGTTTGTATCATTAGCGGTTGAGGGTGTCGATATTTGCTTGTTTCATTAAGCGTTAAGGCTGCTGTGCATTTGTAACGCTTAATGATACAATTCTATCATTAAGCGGCGATTTATCATTAACGGTTAAAGATGTCAACTGTTAATGCAAGAATTTGTAGCATTAAGCGATGCAATTGCAACGCTTAATGCTATTTATATCATTAAGCGGCGTTGTATCATTAACGGTTGTTACAACGGTGACCCACCCTATGCAACAATATAGCTCCAACATCCCAGTTTTGTGTAAAATTAGCGTGTTACTTTTTTCATGTCTTAATATTATCAGGTTTGAAATCACTTTTAGTGGCTGGAAATACTGTATGCATATGGTTACATGTATATTTATGATATAAACATAACAAATATGTTTCTGCGAAATTGTTGATTTGTATCTGTTATGATGGCATATGCTTGTTCCCAAACATTCTTTGTTTTCATGTTTGCCGATGAATTGATTTATGAATGTTTGGGTTTTTTTAAATTTAGATGTCGTTATTACAATATACAGTTATAGGGTCTACATGTATTTCTACCTCAGATCCAAAGGGATGGGCAACATCTTTTTTTCATGTCCAACAAATCATGTGTTACCAGAATTCCAAGTTAACAATAGCAAACAACTCGTTACACTTCGGCTGTTTCCGTTCCCTTCCGCGGAGATCAGGAGTATATCAATCAAAAGTAACGTGGATCTTACGTTACGAACTTTTGGAAAAATTCCTTTTGATATCTTTTAAAATAAGACTTTATATACATTTTAGTAGCAAAATTTTATTTTAGTAGCAAAAAACACAGGGCCATCGAGCAAGGCAATAGAGTTTCTTTACGTCGAAGTTACACATGGGCTTGAAAATCAAGCCCCGGGTCTTTTTACCCCCTCCAGAAACAACACGCATCAAAAATTCAAATGACCTCGTATTATTACAAAAAATGGACAGTCAGACATCTTACATTGTTTCTCATCTCATAGAAAAATCAGCCACTGTCGCAGGCGAAAACGCCCCAAATTCAAAGGGGAATTCGAGAATTGTTTTGCCTCAGCCATGTTTTGAAGTGAACCTTCGAGGAAATACTGTAGTGACACCTGCAATATAATTCAATTCTTGCTATCGCAAAAATTACATTTGTAAATCAATTAACACTCATTATGTTATGTGACTAAAAAGATTTTACGAAGATATGTACTCAGAGAGTTATGAGCGATTATTGAACACCACGGTGTTCACGGTGGCTACCAATTTATGAAAATATGGTTAAAGTTATACTGTATGCATTTTAACAGTGTTTTCGTATTCATTGATTATTTGTTTTTAAATTGAAAAGGGATGTATGTAAATGTATAAAATGATGCAAATTTATTGATATCATGCTAACCCCAGATACTATTAGTGCAAAAGTTTCGATGACTCTGCCTCTGTAGGTGGGGTAGAAAAAATGTTAATATTTCATACAATTAATAAAAGTGCTAAGCGTTTTCTATCAAAATAGAATTGTCTGGTTCTAGTTAAACTTGTGAGAGTGTCACATCTCAGCTGTCTTCCGCGTTCATATCAATACTTCCTGATTTTGGACATAATTTGGGCATTTCTTTATGTAACATGGAGGGGGGGGGGTTAAAAAACTGATTTTATTTGAAATTTACATCCAATAGATTTTGTTTACGAAGATAAATACTACATTTATCAACTATACGAAACGAGATATTTTAAGCTGGAAGATGCCACCCCGTCTTAACTATAACTATAAATTATATAACTATAAATTGTTTTTGTAAAATGCAATGATATCAAAAACACTGTGCCGGATAATTATGCCAGTGCCAAGGTGGCATTTTTGCACCCGCTTAAGATGCAGTTTCGAAAAAATCCATATGTACAAAATGATAGACCATTGTCTAGAGAGTATGTAACCACTTTTGTTTTTAGTGTTTCACCTGACAGGTGAGATATTTACCTTTGAAAATTAATATCCCATAGGAAAATGATTATTCCCTTAGGAGAAACGATTCTCCTACAGGAAATATTGAAAATCCTATAGGATTTTCTAAAAATCCAATAGGAATTATATTTCCTATAGGAGAAAGCTATTTCCTGAAGGAATTTGACTCAGACAGGTAATTTTCCTATAGGAAATTAAAATGTCCTATCGGAATTGAAATTCCTATAGGAAGTTCTTGTATTCCAATAGGAAATTTCTTATTTCCTATAGGAATACTGTTTTTCCTATGGGAAAAATTATTTTCCTGTAGGAATTTAGTTTTGAAAGGTAAATATCTCACCTGACAGGTGAGATACTTTGATAACAAAGGTGGTTGTAAACTCTTTAAGCAATGGTCTATCATATGGCATATTTGAATTTTTCGATATATGCAGCTTAGACGGGTGCAAAAATGCCACCTTGGCACCGGCATAATTATCCGGCACAGTGTTCAAAATTCAAAACGCTTTGCAATGGTAATAAGCGATTGTAAGAGTGCTTTGTAATGATTTTTCTGCAAAAACATATAATTATGAGATGAAGTCATAATGAGATATTTAGCCACAAAACGAGGCAACCCATCTTTATTAACATTGCAACTTAATCGTTTCAAGGAGATGAGAGAGAGAGAGAGAGAGAGAGAGAGAGAGAGAGAGAGAGAGAGTTTATAGTTTTTAATTAAATATATAATTTAAAATACACTCTAATATCTGCATAGAGTGATAAATAAACTAAGGTATACATTTTTTGAATTTGTACAATACTTTTCACATAATATTTATGAAATTATTGACTAACTCACACTTTTACCACAACCTCCAAAGTATAAATGACGCTAATTTTTTTAATAATATCCTTGAAATTTCATATTACAATTCGAATAGAAAATTAATTGCAGAATATTTGTACTATTTTTTGTCTCCCTCACAAGATTGGTATTTTCCGTTGTACATTTGGAAAAGCGATATGGTATGAACAATATTTTAAACTGTCCATACAAAAAATGCTATCCGACTTCAATGTCGTGTTTTTGGTGTTTTAAACTTATATGAAATTTTCACGAAATGTTTTATTGTATGAATGAAAATGTCCGTCGTATTTAATTACTGGTATTTACTGTTTATACATGTAAAAATATCTTGGCTGGCATAACGTTGCCAATCTTGGCTTCAATCATCTCCTTGAAATCCTGTATTGCTGTGTGTGAGACAAGTGTCTTTCTTAATGAGGGTCGATTTCTTATGTAGAAAATTGACATCGTTGGGTAATTTGTCTTGTTCAAAGTTATCTATTCCTGTTATTAATTTTATGCAAATGCAATTTATCATACTTTCAGTTGTATAACAGTCTCATTTTACTTATTTCAGATGCTTAAATCAATCGTTTTCAAAAATTTTGTACATTTCAAAGACAAAACAGTCATTACTCTTCATACTAAAAGTAAAGTGCAAAAAGAGGAATCAAACCCAAGTTCAAACAAACATTCCAAAACGTCCGATGTCCAAGACGAAATAACCGATAATTGTAATGCTCTAAATATTTTTGTGGGAGCTAATTTTTGTGGAAAAAGTACCGTATTAGAGCTGATCAGAAGATGCATGACCAAGGAAATAAATGTGACAGAAACAACTTTATTTGATAGTAAATCGATAGCATATGCATTCTGCAAATTTGATTTGCATCCATATGAAGAAATCTTATCAGGAATTATTAAAAATCAGGAAAAGGTTTTGTACAAAGTTATTATGTATACCGACAAAACTAAACATTTTCTCAAATTTTTGGACAGCGAAAAGACAGCAACTTATAAATATGAATTATACGAATCCGTTCAGGGGATAATCAATACAATGTTTGAAAAACACAGAGACATTGATGGTATATTACATCGTCTTCTCAATGAAATGCACCATGAAAGACGAGAAGAAAATAAAGTATGTTCAACCATTGAACCAGACTGGAAATCGATTGAAGACAAATATATCGCTACTTTTCCATTGCGAGGGATTGGAAGCGTACAATGGACAAAAAGTAAGAAAATTGGGGATAAAGATATCAACTATAGGACGGCGTGTGAACGAGCAGAAGTTATATCAACATTGTTGTCGGAGACGCACAGGTCAGATATCGATGAAGAGCGTGAGCTGAAAATCTTAAAATTCATTACATACCCGGAAGAATTTAAATTTGAATTATTAAAGGACGGGAGTGTCGTTGTAAAACATGAAACATCTACAAGCCCTTTGTTAAAGACATCTGAGGGAATATTGGAGGCAAAGCTAACGTCTTTACTCCTGGCGCACAAAGGCATTCAAACTCTTTGTTTAGAGGAACCTGATCGCGGAATGCACCCTCAAATGATAAGAACGTTTGAAAAAAGAGCTATACAGAAATGCACGTAACAAAACAATAATTGTTGTGACACACAGTCCCCATTTTATCGACACATATACCATCAACAAAACCCATGTGTTTTTTAGAAAAAAAGCAGAAGAGTCTTACGTTTGTTCTGTGAGAAATGCTGGGCATAGTAAAGATCTCTCAAGAGTGACCGACATTGAAACGTTGAGAAGCTTGTTGTTTGCAACCAAAGTTTTGTTAGTGGAAGGAGCAACTGACAGAGAAGTAGTACAAGGTATTTTGACCCAACACCGATTGTTAAGAGAAGGCGAGAGCAGTGGCGATGACTTTACCAATATATCTTCATATCAAATTATTACTATTGGCGGTTGTGAAAACGCAGGCAAAGTAAAAAAATTTTGCAAATTTATTAATCTGTCATGCTTGTGTTTGTTGGATCGTGACAAACCTTTAAAAGTTACAGAAGGTAAAATAACAGATTTTTGGGGAATTAAAGATCAAGCTTTACAGAAAGAACTGAAGGATAGATACGTTGATAAAGAACTCCAACTCTTTTTAAGTTGTAATGAAGATTTTGAACACTTTATGGGGGCACTGAAATCAACAGGGAAAATCTTCATTTGGAAATGTGGTGATCTAGAAGATGCCATATTAAGCTCTGGGGATGAAATTGTCAAATCGCTTAATATGAAAGATGTGACAAAATCAAAATTAAACAATAAAATAAAAGAACGACTAGATGAAAAAGAGAGGCAATCGTTTTACACTGAGCTGATGAAAGTTGATGAAATTAAAAGATTTATTGCATTTATGGAGCAGGAAGAAAATGAACTTTCCTTTACAAATTAAAAAAACGTGGCAAACCTTTTATGGATTTATTCAAAATGTATTTTTTTACTGTTAACAATGTCAATAAGGCATTTATTACAGTCAAACAAAATTTGAGTGTTATATATGATTGAGTTACAGAGCTGTAAATAACGATTTTAAAATAGTAAAATTATTTTTTGACCCATTACATATATATATACATGTAAACGATTGAGTTTTCCTTCATTGTAACACAAGCGCAGTGAACTGTAAATACAGCATGGTGGCATATAGCATGATCAAGGACCTCTCGGGAAAACACGATGTCCGCTATCCGCGCTCTTAAATTCTCCTACAAAATATTCGCCGTGCTTTATTTCGGCATGGTAAGCGTATCATAAACCATTAACTTTGTATACTAGTAGCATTCAAGAATAGATGAATATTAAATAAATATTGGCAAACTGACTAGATGTATTACAATTTGTAATATTATTAGAGCATATTGATTAAAGCATTGAATGATTATTGGTCCTTTAACACACGAAGGCTGTGCAGACAAATAAAATACCGCGCGTTAGATAATTTGATAACATCTACTGATCTATCTAATGATAATTTGTCTGCACAGCCTTGGTGTGTTATACATGCAGGACCGACGACTTTCAAAAATAAGAATTCAATGCTTATATCTATATTCATTTTGTTGCTTTTTGTATATCGTCGCTTTAAGTAGTGGAAATATGAAACCTGATCCCACCTCTATTTTTTTAGAGGTCCGTGTTTGCTCTGCTTTGAGTTTGTATTTCGCTTTATGGATTTTTTAGATGGTTGACAGTTTGTTATTGTCATTTTTTTAGTCATGGATATGAAACATACATAGAACGGCCATATTAACATGTTATTAAGTTCGTTTCTTCCACTAAAAATAAAGGGCCAGAAACTTTGTAGAAAAAAATGTTTTATTAACGAATAGATATCATAATGATTTAACAATTATTTTTCATAAGTACCTATCAAATTTGTTTTGTACGTTTGAACTTACATTTGATTTTACAATAATAAATATATTTAAAACGCATAATGACGTTTATATTAATTTGTGCTCATGCACAAAGTGTTTACGTTTAAGAAAAAGACAGCTAGTTAACAGGTTTACTGGAATATGAACTTGGTTGGTCACGTGATCAAATCCTGTGAAGCCCGAAGGGCTTCTCAGAAGATTTGATCAGGTACCAACCAAGTTCATATCCCGGATAACTTTTAACATTGCTGTTTACTTACTTACTTCTTCGTTCCTTGTGGAGCATAGGGCTACTACAGTCGCTTTCCATCTTACTCTGTTTTGGGCTGTTCTTTTTTGCCTCATTCCAGGTCTTCCAATATTTTCAAGTTCTTTCAATATTGTTCTTTTCCAACTGTGTAGTAGTCTCCCTTGTTTTCCCTGGCCTTGTGGATTCCAGTCTAGTGCAGCTCTGGTGATGTTGTTTTTGGGCTTTCTCCATTTGTGGGCAATCCATTGCCATGCTCTTTTCTTGATCTGGAGTGATGTTGGTTCCTTGCTGGTACGCTCCAGTAGTTGTTCATTTGATATTTTTCTTGGCCATGTCACTTTACATATGTGTCGAAGGCATTTGTTGGTAAAAACCCGGATTTTTAGCCGGGCTCTGCTGAAAGCAGAGTCCTGGCTGTAGGCAGGCAAATCGCCAAAGTTACTATAAATAGCACAGCTTCAAAAGTAAACAAAAAACCGAACAGCGTCAAAGTAAAAGCTTCCGCTATACCAAATAGTTACACAGAGAGCCATGTTTTGTGAAATGTATTGCGGGGCTTTTTTGGGTAGGGGTGCGAATAAATTAAGCAAGAGTGGTTGTTTTCTAATTAATTACGTTTTTTAAAAAGAAGACTTATAGTATGCATTTTTGACACATACAACGCGCATGAATTTCCATGAACTACTTTACAAAGCATTGGTATTCGGTTGCACATCGAAGAAATAGGGAATTGGGTTTATAACGCTTATTTCAAAGTGCAATGCACCGTTGATTTTTTTCTACTAGACAAACATATTTTTGCTAATAGCCGCTTTTAAAATTTAGTCACTATCTGACGCTTTGCCGACATTAAAAGCATATGAGAGAGAGAGAGAGAGAGAGAGAGAGAGAGAGAGAGAGAGAGAGAGAGATATTGTCAGTCTTTACTGCACAATGTGCATTTAACACATCAAAGGAGCCCGGCTTTCAGTACTTAAGTACTTTGATTTATTGTAGTCCTGTTGTTAGTCTCCAGGTTTCACATTTGTATAGAAGCACCGACTTGACATTGGTGTTAAATATCCTGATCTTTGTACTTTCGTTTAGTGTGATGGAGCTCCAGACTGGTTTGAGCATTGCGAAGGCTTGTCGGGCTTTGCTTATTCTGGCCTTAATATTTTCATCTGAGTCACCTGTTTTGCTAATAATGGATCCTAGATACGTGAATTTATCTACCCCTTCCAGTTCTTCCCCCTCGATTGTGATTGGTCCACCTTTTCTTGTCTTCATTTTCATAACTTTTGTTTTCTTGCTGTTAATATTGAGCCTGTCTTCTTTCCAATTTCACTTAGTTTGTTGGTCTTTTCTCTGATGTCTTTTATTTGGTGGCAAGGTCGTCAGCAAGGTCTAGGTCTTCAAATCTTCTGACCATTGTCCAATGTATTCCCCTTGGCATGTCGAATGCCTTCTTTGTAATCCAATCTATCACTATAGGAAGAGGGTGGGCGAGAGTAAGCAGCCTTGTTTCACTCCGGTTTTCACTTGGAAGGAATCAGTGAGGGATGTTTCATGTATCACTTGCACTGAGAATTCTTCATATAGGGTCTTGATAATATTCACTATCTTAGATGGTATTGTGTCTCAGTAGTTGCCATATTCCATTTCTGTTGACACTGTCGAATGCCTTTTCAAAATCAATAAAATTTATGTACAATGATGACTGCCATTCGACAGATTGTTCCACAATTATTCTTAGAGTTGCTATTTGGTCAGTACAGCTTCTGTTGGATCTAAAGCCTGCCTGTTCATCCCGTAAAACTTATCCACTGCGTCTTTCATTCTGTTTAGTATAACTCTACAGAGGATCTTTCTAGTTACATTGCTGTTTATTACTTATATTTACATTTGAAAAAGGAAAACCGTTCAAAACTGTTTAAATTACCGAGATATAGGAAATTGATCGCCTGAGATTTCCAATGCAAACACACATGTACTAATTGTAGTGACCTCTCTCTCTCTCTCTCTCTCTCTCTCTCGTCCTAAAATTTACTATAAACACATCGATCGATCCTCTTACTTATTCTTTTATTTCATGAATCATTTAATATTTATTAGTTTGACGAGATATTGGCGCTTCTGATTGGTCGAAAAATTTCTTTGATACCTGCATCAATAAATTTTTGCTGGATCTACTTTTTCCACTTTCCTGGTTTAACGCTATTTATAGAAAGGGAATTTCCAAAAAAAAAAACAAACCCAAAACCACCAACAAAATGTGAAATTGTGTCTGTTTGATGGTAAGGTTACAAAATACAACTTTATAAATAAGAAAGAATTAAAAATTTAACGTTGAAAATTAAAAAACACAATTTATTTAATTCACTAAATAGAAAATTAAGCGTTTTTTCACGATTTCTTATGTTTGAGATTTACGGCGAGGCTGGCTATTCCGATTCAAGGAATAATTATAATGAACATTTAGGCCTATACACTTTTTCGTTAATGCTGCTGTTCTAATTTGCTAACGATGAGTTTTAAATTAATACACGTACATAATCGGTCATCAGATCAAAGATCTCTATGTAATGAGTTCGAATCCCGTTGGGTATTTTAACAAATTTAATACTTTTCCAAAATTTTCAAAACGTAATTTTTGGTCAAATTTTGTAAATGTAAATGAAAATTCTACACCGACGAAAGTATTTTGATTAATGTTCTTTTATCCACATTAATATCAACAGGTGCCCTATACCACCTTTATACTTTAGGTAGTATCACTGTTATGCATCATAACGATATACATCTTATAACTAAATAAAATCATCAGTCGATTAATTGAAATATCATAAAATTCAACACTTTTGTAATGTAAATAGATTTGATTATTTAAATTTCCCGCTTCTGATAAAGGGATGTTTTCTCGGACGTCCGCGTTAAAAGGGTATATAAGCGTCGCATCACCAACACACAAGATCAGATTAGTTTTGACTTCAAAAGCGAACAGACGTGTTGCATAAGGTTAGTATCCTGGTAAATTCCCATAAGAGAACGTGGAACTTTCCTTACTCTCGCGGGGTGTGCCGAGCATACTACACTTTCATAGCTACATAGAGATTGAGTAACTGAGTACTCATTTGTTGAGCGCTCACATCGTTTGGTCGAGAACTCATTTGTTGAGTACTCATTGATTTTGGTTTACTCATTAGCTGAGTACGCATTCCTTGGTGTTGGTTGATATTTATTTAGTACTCATTTATACTCATTAGTTGAGTATAGTTTGTTTTAGTTATTTTAATAATTCATAAGTTGAGTTAGAATTTTAGTTTTGTAGTTTTTGTAGTTTTTATATTGTAAATGATTTTTTAGTGATTTTTGTTACTCAAACGAATCAGGGAATAAATGATTAAAACCGCCGATCTTGTACATATTCAGGCGAAATTATTATTTTGGCGTAGTTAAATTTTTCTTAGTAGTTTGTAATTAAGTTCTTCTATTAGTATCTCAAACTCAGTTTAATACTGAGGGATCCCGCAAAACTCGGTGTTAAGGTAAACACGTTACATACTTTTTGGTGGCAGCGGTGGGATCATTGAGATTTGTTTGAATTATTTTTGAGTATTTTTTTTTTTAATTAATTTTTTTTAAAGAGATATTATTAGTATAAGATTGAAATGGGTGATAAGACAGAAAAGACTGTTGAGGAAATCGAGGATGAGATTTCTGCCCTTGAAGAAGAAATTGAGCAAATAAGAGTTGCTAATGCCTTCCTGGGAAATTCGAGAATGATGAGTCATTCGACACCAAAGCCATATGCATCCACAGCTGTTTTGAGAACTGAGCGAGAAACAGATTCAGGTGTAGCTTCAGAGCGTCCCTCTGATTTTCCTATGTCATATAGAGACGATACTCGCGTGAAAGATACTTACAATGGCGCAAGACCTAAAGTAAAGTTTTCAACGCCATATAGGGTCGTCAGAGAACCTGAGCTTCAAAATCTGAAACGAAATTTTCAGCATGAGCTCCTTAACGAAGAAAGAGAGCAGTCCTATCCGTTGAGAGAAAATATGGACGGCATTACGGTTAGGCACCATCGCTTACGAGATAGAAACAAACAGTCAGAGGACGACGATAGAAGAATTTCCACAACTGAACATACACACACAGGTGCATCCATTAAACCTGCCACTTTCGATGGAAACGGATCCTGGTTAGATTACAAGTCTCATTTTGAGGCTTGTGCGGAATTGAATGGATGGTCAGAAAGACAAAAAGGTCTTTACCTAGCAGTTTCGCTACGAGGTCAAGCACAGGGAGTTTTGGGTAATTTAGGAGGTGGTGTGAATCATGATTACTCTATCTTAGTAAACGCCCTTGAAGAAAGATTTCTCCCTGCAAATCAAATGGAACTGTATCGTGTTCAATTGAGAGAAAAGAGACAGAAAGCTACAGAAACTTTGCCAGAGTTGGGTCAGTCAATTCGACGCCTTACAAATTTAGCCTATTCTTCTGCTCCGTCTGACGTTCGTGAAACTCTGGCTAAAGAGCAGTTTATAGACGCTTTGTTTGACTCAGATATGAGAATACGTATCAAACAAAGTCGTCCAAAGACATTAAATGAAGCAGTAAGTCTAGCTGTTGAGTTAGAAGCTTATATCAAGTCAGACCGTAGGAATCAAGAAACTAAGGAATTCGCTCGTCCTTTAACCAATTCAGAGCCTACTGAGAACTCTCGAGGGTCAGATATTGAATCGAGAATGACCAATATGGAAAAGACTCTAAAGACGATGCTACATGAGCTCACTGAGCTGAAGAAGAATGGAGAACCAAAGAAAAAGAGTTACTCATTTGAAACAAATGGCAAGAAAACGCAACGCCCAATGTCTCAACAAACTTGTTACAAATGTGGAAGACGCGGACACATTAGTCGATACTGTGAACTATCGAAATCGAGTCAAGGGCAACAACAGAAACGAAGAAACACAGAATCTGAGAGCAAGAAAACAGACTCCTATAAAAGCAAACTTTCCTCATTAAGCACTGACGAGGAAAACTCAGTTTCTAACAAATTGGGTATCAGTCATCAGAAGAACGAAGCTGGAATGTTCATAAATGCTGTTGTAAACGACCAACATGTGAAATTGTTGATAGATACAGGAGCTACGATCAGTATTCTTGCTTCCCATGTTTACGAGAAAATAAATCCTTCTCTTGAGTTAGATGTACATGCAAATGATGTACTTTGCGCGAGTGGAACAAAACTTCAAGTGAAGGGAAAGACTACAGTCGCGTTAACATTGGAGACTGACTTTACATTACATCAGCAGATGACTGTTGCTGATTTACAAGTTGATGGAGTTTTAGGGTTAGATTTCATGAAGAATCACCCCTGCGTCATCGATGTATGCAACAATCAGCTTAAAGTCGATGAGAAACTTTGTTCCCTATTTTATGTCGGAAAAATTGGCTGTTATCGCGTTACAGTGAATGAGCATCTGAATTTGCCCCCAAGAACAGAAACAGTTACACTAGGTCATGTTGACATGCCTGATTCCAACAGTTGCAATCCTTTTATAGAACAGACTCATCTCATTGAGCCAGTTGAGAAATTCAAAGGAGAAGATCAGTTATTGCTTGGAAGAACTTTGGTCAATGCAGACAAGTTGGTAACCATTCGATTGCTCAATTTGTCGGATGATATAAAGCACATATACCCTGGTACTATTGTTGGACGTATGAATCCAATTGACAGCATAATGAGTACCACTGAAAACCAGAATTCATATGAAAATCTACCCCCGTTCCTGAAAGAACTATTTGAGAAGACAGTCAAAAATCTTGATAACGAGCAAGCAATTTTAGTTGAGAAGTTTTTGCTGAAACATGCAAATGTCTTTGCATCCTCTGACAAAGATCTGGGTAGAACCGATAAAATTAAACATCAGATTAATACGGGAACTGAAGCCCCAATCAAGCAACCTATGAGAAGAGTACCTGTACACTGGCAAGAAGAAGTGGACAAACAAATTGATGACATGCTGGAGAGAAATGTAATACAAGAAAGTACAAGCCCATGGTCATCAGGAATAGTGCTAGCGAAGAAGAAAGATGGCACTATGAGATTTTGTGTCGATTATCGACGACTCAATGCTGTGACGGTGAAAGATGCATATCCACTGCCACGTATTGATGAAGCACTAGACTACCTGGCCGGCTCAATGTGGTTCAGTACTTTAGACTTGTGTTCTGGGTACTGGCAAGTTGAGATGGACTCGCAAGACAAACCAAAGACGGCTTTCTCAACAAAGCGGGGTCTTTACGAGTTTCAGGTTATGCCTTTCGGTCTCAGCAATGCTCCAGCCACATTTGAGAGGTTAATGGAGTCTGTACTTGCAGGATTGCAGTGGCAAATATGTCTCATTTATCTTGACGACATTATCGTTATCGGTAAGTCGTTTGAGCATATGTTGGAGAATTTGAGTAAGGTCTTTGAAAAATTAGAAGCAGCTGGTCTGAAACTCAAAGCAAAGAAATGTACACTATTTGCCAAAGAAGTTGAATACCTTGGTCATGTAATCTCGAGTAAGGGTGTATCAACTGATCCAAAGAAAGTAAAATCTGTACGAGAATGGCCTGTTCCCACAACAGCAAAAGAAGTGAGATCATTCCTAGGGTTGTGTGGATATTACCGAAGATTTATTGAAAAATATGCTGAGAAGGCGAAACCATTGACTCACCTAACTGAGAAGCAGCAAGATTTTGTCTGGACCAATGACTGTCAGAACGCCTTTGAAAATCTAAAGAATTTTCTGACAAAAGCTCCCATATTGGTATATCCAGATTTTTCAAAACCTTTTATCCTGGATACAGATGCCAGCTCTGATGCAATTGGAGCTGTCTTGTCTCAAAGGAGTGATGACGGTGAGCACGTTATAGCCTATGCGAGCAGAACCCTTTCTAAACCTGAGAGAAAATATTGCGTTACTCGAAAGGAGTTACTTGCTGTTGTTTACTTTGTACGCTACTTCCGACACTATCTACTCGGAAGAAAGTTTACAATTAGGACAGACCACAGCTCATTAAAATGGCTGATGAGATTCAAAAACCCCGAAGGTCAATTAGCTAGATGGGTCGATATATTGTCGGCATATGATATGGACATTGAGCATAGACCCGGAAAATTACACCAGAATGCGGATGCTATGAGTCGCATACCTTGTCATCAATGTGGATACCGAGAAATTGAAGAAAAAGAAGTTATTATGTCAGCACAGAAAGCAGAAGACAAAGACTTGAATTCGTCAAGCCCTAAGCTGAAATTGCTTCAAGAAGAAGATTCCGATATCGTCACGGTGAAACAATGGCTACTCAAAGGTGTGAAACCAAAGCAAAAGGACATTGGTGCTGAGAGTTTAGTAGTTAAGTCTTTACTCGCTCAGTATGAAAGGTTAGTTTGCAAGGATGATATCTTATATAGAAAATGGGATGATTTTGAACTGAAAACAACTAAACTTCAAGCAATCATTCCGAGAAGCTCAAGACGAACAGTACTTGAATATTGCCATGACAATCGAACTTCGGGACATCTTGGAGTGAAGAAAACACTCTCAAAGATACGACAATCATATTACTGGCCTGGTTTACAGAGAGACACAAGGTTATATATTGCGGGATGCGAGCAATGCTCGAAACGAAAAGGTTCCAACAGAACAAAGCGTGCTCCAATGCAGATTGTTGAAACAGGTCGTACCATTGAAAGAATAGCTATAGACATATTGGGTGAACTGCCAGAAACAATGAGAAGAAACAGATACATATTGGTTGTATCCGACTATTACTCAAAATGGACAGAGAGCTACCCCATGCCAAATATGGAAGCGCGAACAGTTGCAAAGATCGTCGTCGAAGAATTCATTGTAAGATACGGTGTTCCATATGCCATTCATTCAGATCAGGGTCGTCAATTTGAGAGTTTACTCTTTAATGAAATGTGCACACTTCTGCACATACACAAAACTCATACGACTCCGTACCATCCCCAGTCTGATGGTATGGTTGAGCGATTTAATCGCACCTTATTGAGCATGTTGAGTGCATACGTTAACGAATACCATACGGACTGGGATGAGCAGTTACCCTATGTAATGATGGCGTACCGCTCATCAGAGCACGAAACAACAGGGTGCACACCGAATTTCCTAATGTTAGGACGAGAAACAGCAACGCCTTTGGACATCATGTACCAGAAGCCATCTAGTATTGATACAATACCTCAATCCAGATGGGCTTGGGAACTCAAAGAACGATTGGAAGAAGCTCATAAATATGTTCGAGAACACACAGGTACAGAAATGCTCAGACAGAAAAAATATCATGATAAGAAGCTGAATTGGGAAAGCTTCAAGATTGGAGATTTAGTTTTTGTTTATTTTCCCAGACATAAGAGTGGGCTCTCCCCAAAACTAACCAGTTATTGGCATGGTCCATTCAAAGTTCTCGCTCAGCTCTCTGATGTAAATTACAAAGTAAACTGTGGGCCAAGGGATACTCCTCAAGTAATTCACGTAGACCGAATGAGGCTTGTTCGATCTCAAGTACTTACAGGTGAAGATAAGAATAAAAGAGTTCCTGAAACAAACTCGGAAAACAATGATCAAGCCGAAACAAAAAGCTTGGATCGCGAAAATCAAAATGTCAGGCCTAAGCGTACGAAGCAGTTACCTTCCTGGTTAAACGATTATGATACAAAGTGGTATTAGTTCTCATTAAGGATTAGTGATCTAGTTAGATAGTTTAAGTTAGGTTAGGTTATTTAGAACTTAGAAAAGTAGACCATGGTGTTATCAATTGGGTTTGATAGTTTTTATTTCTATTTTTAGAAACCCATCATGGTGAATACCAAGTTGACACCAGTAAAGCCGCATGAAAAGTGTCCTATGTGTACCTTCTCCTCTTCTAGCCGAGAAGGACTCCTTGAGCATGTTTTGTTGTGTTGCAAAAAGCAGCAAGGGAAACAGTTTAAATGTAACGAGTGCTCGTACCTGACTGCAAGAAAGGCTAACTTGATTCGTCATAAGAAATCGAAACATTTCACTGAGAATTCAGAAAATAGAGAGACAGTTTCTCAGCCTTCCTCATCTAACGTCTTTGATGAGCTAGAACTTTCAAGTTCATCAAGTTCTGATGAAAGTGACAGTGGAAGACAGAATCCAAGTGAAACGGAAAAGCCAAGTCAGTCAGTGAGCAGAGAAACTACGGTTTCAGCTAAAGAGGCCGATGAGAACGCACTTATGGTTGGACGAGTCGTAAGAAAGCCAACAGCGCCGGAGATATTTATCCCAGCGAAGAAGGCCAAATTGTCTCCTTTAGAAACAAAGACTCATTGTCAAGTCAGAAGCAGTGCTTCGTTAGATTCAACCGCAGGCAGTAACAAACAACAACCCATTATGAAGAGTGTTGGTGTACAAACTGAGCCAACCCAGTTTAGTAAAGTTGAGAAAACCATCACGACCAAGTCAGATGACGGCATCGTGAGAATTAGTCATGTTGTTGAAGAAGAGACAATCATCAAACTTTAAACTGTTAGAGAATTTTTTTTTTGTACTGACAGTTTTGTTATTGTTATTGGCGAACAATTTTTATTTCTCGATATTAAGGTGAAATATTGAAGTGTTTCATGTTATTTGTTATTAAACTAGAATCTGTACAATTTTTGAGATTTTCTTGAGTTGATTTGAGTATTTTTTAATAAACCATGTGAAATGCGGGACGCATTTCTCGTGGGAGGGGGTAATGTAATGTAAATAGATTTGATTATTTAAATTTCCCGCTTCTGATAAAGGGATGTTTTCTCGGACGTCCGCGTTAAAAGGGTATATAAGCGTCGCATCACCAACACACAAGATCAGATTAGTTTTGACTTCAAAAGCGAACAGACGTGTTGCATAAGGTTAGTATCCTGGTAAATTCCCATAAGAGAACGTGGAACTTTCCTTACTCTCGCGGGGTGTGCCGAGCATACTACACTTTCATAGCTACATAGAGATTGAGTAACTGAGTACTCATTTGTTGAGCGCTCACATCGTTTGGTCGAGAACTCATTTGTTGAGTACTCATTGATTTTGGTTTACTCATTAGCTGAGTACGCATTCCTTGGTGTTGGTTGATATTTATTTAGTACTCATTTATACTCATTAGTTGAGTATAGTTTGTTTTAGTTATTTTAATAATTCATAAGTTGAGTTAGAATTTTAGTTTTGTAGTTTTTGTAGTTTTTATATTGTAAATGATTTTTTAGTGATTTTTGTTACTCAAACGAATCAGGGAATAAATGATTAAAACCGCCGATCTTGTACATATTCAGGCGAAATTATTATTTTGGCGTAGTTAAATTTTTCTTAGTAGTTTGTAATTAAGTTCTTCTATTAGTATCTCAAACTCAGTTTAATACTGAGGGATCCCGCAAAACTCGGTGTTAAGGTAAACACGTTACACTTTCAATAAAAGTTATCAGAGTTTGTAGTCTCTGACTGAAAAATACAACCACGCCCTTTGGCTGCTGCCGGTGAAAAAGTAATACGAATCTTTAAGTATGGTTGTTATAAAGTATTATTTCAACTTTAAGAATCAAACAACTGCATTGATTGCTTACTTTTTGTAGGATGACCCAAATATGATTTGGTAATAAATAATTCATCAATGAGAAGTAGGATGTTTTGGTAAGGTTTCAATAAAAACAAAAAGATTGATGAGAAAATGACGTTTCCCTAAGCTTAAAAAAATTGCGTATGTAATTCTACTTCCTCTTCTTCAATAAAACTTTTGCCCTTTATATTTACAGTTAAACTTCGTTTTCTCGAACTGGGATGGGACTGTTTAAAAACCTCGAGATATCCGAATTCACGATATCGAGGGTAATAGACTTTTTTTTAAATGTTGTCGGGCCTTATAAATCACTTCGATATATCCATTTAATTCGAGATATAAGTGTTCGAGATATCGAAGTTCAACATATAGTTTTGTCATTTTTGAACAGAACATATGATTAACCAAAATTATTTGATTTGAAGTAATGTACAAGTACTTTCTTGCAAATATATGAAAACTACTTCTGTAAACATGTATTATAAAATATATGCACATGTATGTTAGAATGTGATTTGAAAACAAATACGACAAATAACACATACACATATTTCAATTTTTTTTCCCGTTTGGGTATATGATACATATAGGTAAAATTCACATTTCTGGGGGATTTTATCTTCTTGATTTGATTTCTATTGTTTTGTTTACTATCCTAAATTCATGAGTAAAAAAATTACGATCATAAAATAAGTATTGATGAAATTGAATGATATAAAAATATTTAAAAACAATTATGGGGGATATCCTCAAGACACGCATGATAATACGATAAGCTCCAAAGTTCAAAATTGATGACCCTCATTTTTTTGTAAACCAGCCAGGTGTCAAAAAGTACAAACACATGGCTGACCACGCGTTTCAAGGTTGAACCTAGACAAAATATTAAAAATGATATTCAGATGAAAGGTTCTTAATCGGATTAAGTGGGATTTTTGGGGTTTTCTTTATCCTGGTTCACTTAGTATAAAAGCAATATAGCAACATGACTTCGACCATATAACATCGAACATATAAATCATTTATTTTATCAATAAACTTGTAAATGTTAAGGAATGTTAATAATGAAATAAATAACATGATGTGGGTCTAATGCAGGTTTAAGTTATATATGTATACCAAAAAAAAAAAATTAACAAGCAATTGTCGTATTGGAAATATACTGAGTAAATTTATATAGTTTTGATCTAATGATGCATGTTCACTACGATACAGCTCAGGAAGACAGAGTATGAGGCATCTAACGTAACTTAAAGAACAGAAATAATTATGTTACATTAAAAGTTTGAAATCAAATATTTCTTAATATTAATATTTCTTAATATTTCTAACTTCTATGGTGTTCCGATGGGGCCACCTCGACCTTCGCACTGTCGCCTTTAGAGCGAAGATGTGTGAGTGCGAAGTTGCGAAGGCGAAAGTGCGAAGATGCGAAGGCGAAGGAGCGAAAGTGCAAAGATGCGACAGCGAAGCGCGAAGATGCGAAGGCGAAAGTGCAAAGTTGCGAAAGCGAAGGAGCGATACTACTATCGCTCCCTCGCCTTCGCAACTTCGCACTCTCGCCTTCGCAACTTCGCACTTTCGCCTTCGCCTTTTTTGATTGCATAACAAGTTTCGGTTGATTACATAGAAATGTTCGCACTTTCGCCTTCGCCTTTTTTAATTGCATTCAGCAATTCTCGGTCGATTACATAGAAATTGATGCAGGTAACGTACTCGCCCGAGATTTGCCGAACACTCTCGGATCTTGGTACGCATGCGCTAGGCCATCGTGCTTACTATGAATGCTTATTTATCTTTACTATGTTATGTGACATATATGTTTACCAGTGCTGGCTATACCTATTCATAATAAAATCCATTGTAACATTTTAATTTCAGTATGCTACCTTCCTTGTTCATTCACGGATCTAGAGGATGAGAGGGTCCGACAACCCCCCCCCCCCCTTTAGCGCCTCGTAAATTCAATATTATTAACTTCATAAAGTAAAGGAGAAGAGAAGGTCAGGACCCCCTACTCCCCTGGAAAATTTATTAATAATATTAATTTCACATAGTAAAGTGACCAAAAATATACCTCGGAACCTCCCCTTTTCTACAGCAAATAAAATTATCCCTCGGACCCCTTCCCTCGAACAAATTATGGAACTGCGCAGGCTGTTGAAAATAAATTCTTAAAATTTCGTCCTCTGTCGCAGATGTTACGTTATACAGCTAAATTTAACTTTAAACGATAGAGAAGTCCACAAACATAAAAAGGCGAGAGTGCGAAGTTGCGAAGGCGAGGAGGAATTGTAGTATCGCTCCTTCACCTTCGCAACTTCGCACTTTCGCCTTCGCATCTTCGCACTGCGCCGTCGCATCTTCGCGATTTCGCCCCTTCGTATGGGGTTCAGGTGGGGCCACTTCGACCTTCGCACTTTCGCCTTTAGGGCGAAGATGCGTTCGCACTTTCGCCTTCGCCTTTTTTAATTGCATTCAGCAATTCTCGGTCGATTACATAGAAATTGATGCAGGTAACGTACTCGCCCGAGATTTGCCGAACACTCTTGGATCTTATTGGTACGCATGCGCTAGGCCATCGTGCTTACTAAGAATGCTTATTTATCTTTACCATGTTATGTGAAATATATGTTTACCAATGCTGGCTTTGCCTATTCATAATATAATCCACTGTAACATTTTAATTTCAGTATGCAACCTTCCTTGTTCATTAACGGATCTAGAGGATGAGAGGGTCCACCCCCTCCCCCTTTAGCTCCTCGTAAATTCAATATTATTAATTTCAAACAGTAAAGGTGGAGAGGGAGTCAGGACCCCCCTACCCCCTTGGAAAATTTAATATTTATATTCACCTCTTCCGTCATTTTATACAGCTAAAATTATCTTTAAACGATAGAGAAGTCCACAAACATAAAAAGGCGAAGGCGAAAGAGCGAAGGTGCGAAGGCGAGGGGGCGATAGTAGTATTGCTCCTTCAACTTCGCACTTTCGCATCTTCGCGCTTCGCCGTAACATCTTCGCACTTTCGCCCCTTCGCTTTCACAACTTCGCGCTTTCGCCTTCTTATTTTTGCACTTTCGCATCTTCGCCCTAAAGGCGAAAGTGCGAAAGTCGAAGTGGCCCCATCGGAACACCATAAACTTCAGCAATAGATGTGTGAAGTTATCTTAACAGCTGTAAGTGTGAATGTTTCTTTTTCAAGCGTGTTATTTATAAAGCAAAGAATATTTTAAGACAGGCCTAAACGAGTGGGGCTAGAGTAACAGTACCTTACTGTCTTGAAACGCGCACGTTAGTAAAGAGTGTGTTATGTAAACATGGGAACTTGTATAAACATCAAATTAATTAATAATATTGTTTGTATGACGTCACCGGTATTATCATGTTTGTTCTTTATAAAGTGTAGATTAAGTATCCATAACTGAATTAATGAATCTACATGTGAATCTTATATATTTTATATCCGCTAAACATTCTTAAGTAAAATGTCTGTAACATTTAAAAAATGAATTTAATATTTCATTATCTAAATTTTTATTTGCCCCTAGAGTAATGTATTAACATTGAGAAATATAGTTTTCCTTTTTCATTTTAAGTAATCATTATTAAAACATATTGCCAATTTACAAGTTAAGTTTTTACAGTAGTACATGTATTATAAAGAATTTAGGCTATATATAAGAATTTATATAAAAAAAAATAATAATAAAGCCAGTTGGCCTTACTACATATACTTTTACATCCCCTTTTTTAACCTGTATTTCACAGTTAAGGCGAAATGAGAACACACCAATAAAAAATGGCATAGCTTAAAATAGTAAGAACAGTATATGTTACCGAGCAAAGCGTGAAAATAAAATTAAGTTTTGAACCATGCGTACTTGGTCCACATCTCGGCATTTGTATTTTTAGCGCTATTCGTAGCGTAAGTCAATTATGACGTCATCAGTTTCCATTTTCAAAATGAAGACGTCAACCAAACTGTCAATATGCGCAGCTAGTGTAATGACGGTAGGTTTACTCTGGTTTCTCTACAAGAAGAGAAAATTCACCTTCACAAAGGTACAGTAATTAAATATCAATCTAATAACTTGTAATTCAGTATCGAAAAAAGTAATGATCACATGGATAAGGTGTGGGTGTCGTTTCCCAGTCACGGTTCGCTTTTTATAGACCGAATATCTGACAAAAAATGTATCACTTCAAAGAATGATACCTAAGTTTTTGGATAATGAATTATCAACCACCAAAGTTGGCAATTCTTGTCTTGAAAAGTACTAAGTATATATACCATGTACATCATTTTTTCATTTAATGTATTGGGAAGTCATAATTGAAATTCCATCACGATTGTTAAACGAATATTAACTGAATTTTATAGATTCTAGATATTTATAATAAGACAAATATTTGTATTCGTATACGTTTCATCGGAAACTTTAAAATCCTATACTAGTAATTCATATTCTGTTACACAGAGAGTGCATGGAGCATTTGATGACGACAACGACATATCCTCCCTTTCCGCCACACGGTTATCGGACGACGACCAAGGAGAAGCAGCTGTCAGTATCGTCAGTTTTGGAGGCTATCCCAATGACAATGAAATGACTGATGATAACGACGATGCAGAAAATGTTAATCATAGTGCTGCAAAAAGCGCTGACGTAATATCTACTACATCAGGAAATGTTGATTTCATACGCGAGTACGCTGATATCGATGTGCTTTCTTCCTCGTCTGAGAGTATCGAATGGAGCGACACGACTTCGCCGGAATCATCTATAAATAGCGACAGGACCACGCCGACAGCGATCTCTGTTATTACATTGGATATCGACAGAGTGCAGTCTTCGCTTCACGAACAGATATCTTCGCCGGTTGTGCAAGCACACGGCGTCAATCGCCAGACTGAACAGATAGCGGGGAGGCAGAGAGAGACCGATAATTTTCCATTCCTAATGAGCGGGTCCACGGTTTGTGAATATATTGACAGAGAATACCGTGAAGTTGTATCAGGAAATAGTCCAAACAACGAAGCTCTGAACGTTAACAGTGTGCTGTAGTGCATTAAATGTATCAACAAAATACATTTGTCAGAAAATATTTTATTGAAATTTGCGTTTGAAAAAAGTAAACATTGTGAAAGCAAATTTAAAAAAAAAATGTTCATAATTATTCAAAAGAAGTGACTGTCTCACATGGTTGAGAGAGAGAGAGAGAGAGAGAGAGAGAGAGAGAGAGAGAGAGAGAGAGAGAGAGAGAGCGAGCAAGCATTAAGTCTGTGGGTTGTCTTCTACCATGGCCATAGGATTCACAAAGCTTGTGGGTCTCGATCCCAGGTCGGAAGTTTTCTCCACGACTGAGGGGTCCGTAAACATAGACTCCTAAAGATTCAGTTAAATATGAAATCGATAGAAATTCATGACAGTTATTTCAAACGTAAAAGAAAATATTATCATTATGCGTAAAAAAAAATGCATGGCTCGTGGTCGTAAAAACAAATAATTGAGATAAACAAAAGAAAATGCAAATATTAAGAAAAAAATGAACTCAATATCTACCCAAGTTATACGAGTATGACCTGGGGCAGTTTGCGCTAAAATAGCGTAAATTCCTTATAAAATATAAAATAAAAGCTCATTCCTTATAATTTAATTTTCTGTAATTTACCGGTCAAATTGAGTGCGTTTTACTTTTAAAAATGATATTAATTTGTTCAAAATTCAAGCGTAACGTCAAGCGGATTTTAGTACGTTTTGACGTCGGTGCATTGTGACGTGCAAACCAAGTTATACAAATTTAATTAAATTTTTCTATCAAATCAAATGCTGCGTTACAACCAGAATTAAATTATATTGAAATAAATTAAACTATTTAAATTTATTATACGAGTATAGGATACTAATCTCAACTTCACTGTAAACCAACGCACATTTAATGGTGGGCTGTCATACAGTGGGTTGTCAAACCCCCGGGATGAGTCGAATGTGGGCTGTTCCTCCTGTTCCAGACCGAGGGAACTGGGCATCATTTCCATGTCCATTGGTTTTTCATTCTGTACATAAATTTTAATTGAATTAAATAGCAATATTATGATTATTCACGTCATTATCATTTATCATTCTAAAATTGCAGTAAGAGTAGGTATGTCAATTATCTGTCATCATCTGCATGTTGCATCATCTAAAATATCCTACCTCCAGTGGGTTGTTTCCATACATTGGGTTATCGAAACCCTGCGATGGACCAACATTTTCCGGTCCACCAAACCGGAAGCCAAATGAAGGAGGAACTTCAACTCGAGGCTTCCGGAAGTTTGGCTTTTTGAAACTAATTTTATCAAAAACTTTGAATCCCAGTTCATCAGTTGGACTAAAATGCAAAGCAAACCACATGTTACAAGCGGCTAATGAATTATTCCTGACAATAAATTGGACTATAACAGTAGTGGGTTTTTTTTTAAATAAATGTGTATGCTATATCTTAACACCAAAAGCCTGTTCATCAGAGCGAACGCTCGCCAAAATTTGTGTTGCAGGTATGGGTAATTTTGGCGAGCGCTTGCTCTGTTGAACAAGCCTCAGGGTGCTAGCAACGTTATAGATGCAATGAGTTTTCGTTTTAATTTTGAGAAATAAATAAGTAAACGTGTATTGAGCGATTAGAACAACTGATAGTTGTCAGGATTACAAAGCGAGAGTGCAATAGGTATGAAAAATTGTCCATGTATTAGGATTAAAATTTTGTTGATATTCAGAATGTATCTATGAGAATGATAAAAGCTGAAACAGGTACGGAACCTTTGTTTTTTTCTATATACGAAGATGGCCACCACTACAAGCAACCCAACCACAACTGCCCCTCCGACAACAATGCCCGCTATTTCTCCGTTGGGAATCGATTCCGCTGTAGAGTTTAAAAGAGCAGTAATTTTATTTAAGAATTCCGCTTCATAATTTAAGAAAATCTGTAGTATTTTTAGATATCAACACTATTTTGTTTTGCTTCGAGATACTAATTATTGATTGGTAACTGTTATCCTTTTATTCTGAAGAGGATTCTCACATGTCTGTGCGCCGGATATCGGGCCTGTGCTGCCTCCCCCAGAAGAAACGTCCACTCTCACGCTCTGAACGCTATATTTGAAACCACCCGCGTTAATATCTACAAGAAAATTCGCCAAAAACTAAATTTTATTCATAAAACCTCACATCTATGAGATCAACCTACATCTGACTGATTGTTTAAGCAATGTATGATGCCTCAAACAAAAGCATTCACCGAGGTAAAAAATATTCCATTTATATTTATCTTTAACATTTACTATTTTGCAACTCGAATAAACTGCTCAACATACCATTTTGAACCTCCTTTGCTATTTCCCTTGTCAGCTGTGACGCACGCACTCCATCTGAGTCCAAGAGAACCATCTGAATCTCGTCCTCGGAAATTTTGGAGGTGATTACTTGGACATCTTTGTATTCCGGTTTTCCGTCGATGAGGTTTCTCCGAATCCCATTCACTAGAGTATCAAGTCGGAACCCGCTTCCAAATTTCATGACAGCTACGCCACCTAAGAAAATTTCAATGCCGATTATAATTACATTTCATAAATCAGGAAATCTAATTGACGATCATTTTAGGTACTTTGCATATCTGGAAAATTCACAAAACATGTTTGTATTTCTTTAGAAATACTTTGATATGCTTTACGAAGTATACAAAATAAGGATACATGTATCCTTATTTTGTATACTTCGTAAAGCATATTAAACTTGTTTCTGACTTCAAAAAAAGAATCCAAATTTGTTGATATTCTACATACCACACAAGTCGCAGCAATGGCCGACTGGTTTTAATGGCGTTCTACATTGTGCTTTGGTGCATCTCTTTCGTTGTATAACACATATACGATTCAATACCTAAAATGGAACAAAATCAAAAAAGTTATCGAAATTACCAGTAGTTATGCATGTAGCTGTTGGAGTTCTTGACTTGGAACATGGCTCTCACATATACTGAAAACTTTAATATATGAATACATTGAAGCCTGTAGTAAAACTGTTCCTATTACATATACATCGTACTAGACTTAGTATTGGAAACAAATATCGTGAATTAAAACATATAAGTCGATCGACTTATATAGACCGTGAACAACTAAACACGGACGGTGAACAACTAAACACAAATGTTTTGATACCTACACGCAATAACCCTGATGACCAACTAAATGAATACAATGTAGTTGGCCACAAAGACCACGAGCAGCTTAACAACAACTGTAGACAGTTTATGGCAAAGATCACTGACGATCTATGAGCATGCGGCAACCGTATTACGACTAGATGACTTTGTACACGTAGGCTCAAAGACATCAAACATTAAGATTCAAAGTTGACCCATCCACAAAAACATAGATAATGACGAATAGTTAAAGCAAAACGCTAAAACACCTCAATGCATTACTATAACTATTTTGTTAAGCTGAACAGAAAATAAAGGATGAGTGATTATGAACAGCTGATGGCGCTACAAACCTCGCCATTGTTGTTTCCACACATACACCCCGTGGGGTCATTACATGGCCGCCTCTGTATGGTGACAGACGATCTCTGGCCATTGTTAGGGAGGGGAAACATCCCTTTGCCTTGATCAGTGGACAGAAAGGATTGAAAAGTCGTCGTTGTATAGGCCTTTAAAAATAAGTACTTGGTTCAATGTACATATCTGTATCAGTGAAAAATACCATAAACTGAATATATTCCAAAACATACCTTTCCTGTAATTTTGAGAGTATTGACTTTAATATCAATTCCGGTTTCTAAATTAACGTAGAATGAGTTTCCGCTTGGATAAACAACATCGTCATTCATGCATGGCACTTTTTCAGAATCTAGCCGGGCAATGGTTTTGCAGTCCCCAGTTTCTGAATCCGTTTCGCACCAATTGTTGGAGTCGAACCAGTCTCTGGGATAGGTAACATTGAACTCGACATCTATAGGAAAGAGAACAGTAATAGTAGTGATATGCGCAAAATGTTCCATATCATATCCTTTAAAGCGACAGTACAGCTGAAAACACATGTGTGAATAACTTCAGATTTACCCATGGTATTGTTAGGAAATACGAAAAAACGTTGATTGTGACAGTTGAAGTACATAAAAATCTCTTTTACATACCTAATTAATGTAATTATTAGCTTCCGGAAATCACTTTCTCGGTAATTTATTAATGGTTTACCAATTTCACATTCATTTTAAATTTAACAGACATAAATATGTCAAATTATCCCTCAAGGGCCTCACTTACAAAAATGAATTTAGGTTGTAGCAACTCCTATGATAAACACGCAAAATACATGCTTACAAAATAATAACTGAAAAAGTGCCATGCATGAATGACGATGTTGTTTATCCAAGCGGAAACACTTAAGATTACTAATTTTAATCATTTTAGTCCTTGGGAACAAATAATAAAAAAAATTCCACTATCCGACAACCGAGCCCCTGTGTACCATACAGCTAGAAATCAACATAGAAGTATATGTTTTAACGCATGGGGTGTTTACCACCGTTATATAAGTACAGTCATCGTTAACAAGACTTACTAGAACTGTACGGCGTACAGGAGGCGCTGTGATCAGGCTGTTCTGTGAAGCTAAGGACAACATCAGATCCGAACACCACTTCTCCATTCATCGGCATTAACTGACGGGTCGAAAATAAACTTAAGCTGAATACCTAATTCATGTCAAATAGCGACTGCAACCATACATGTGGTTATCTTTGGCAATTAAGCTGCATAAGTCGTTTGTATCAAATAGCGGTATTCCAAGCACAGAGCCATTTAATACTAGTATATGAGGCAAAATGGGACACTTGGTAAAATTATAATTAAAAGCTAGACGTGTGGTTGGTTATTACAAACTTTAAGGTTATGCTAGCATTCAAAATTGTTTTAAATGTATTGCAATCATTATGGTTATTATAATGATTATATTACAGAGGTTATATTACAATTTATGGTTATTACTGTGGTCTTTACGATCGTTATTACAACGATCATATTGCTATGGTTATTACAATGGCTATATTACAATGGTTATACGTGTATAAGAATTAATAAGCAATGGTTTATATATTACAATGGTTATATTCATACAATGGTCATATTATCATGGTTATATTACAGTGATTATTACAATTGTTATAACATCGGTTTCACTAACCAGTTGTTTGACGGTGGTGTTGACCTGGAGGAACACCGCGGCGCTCTCCTCGTGTATCACCGCCACATCGTTACCACACGGCGCTCGACCAGCATTCCAGTTCGCGGGGTTCCCGAAATTTGTGTTGGACAACCACCGCTTGTAGGCACAGTCAACCAGACCTATAGAAGTAATAGGTACTCATACATGTAAGTAAAAGATCACATCAATATAGTAATAGAATGTTTTGAGTGAGTTCCTGTCAATTTCGTTTTTAGTTCTTCATTTAAAAACCAATAAACGGGTTAGTTAAAATACTTAGTAAATCGTGGAACTGATGGTTAAGTCAAGTTTCAATTGTATATATTAGTACAACAAAAATTTGTTCAAATCAATTCCTTTATAAGATTTTTAAATTCATTATCACATTGTTTCAAGGAAAACATTTTTTTTTACTTACCAATACAGAGAAGGAATATCATCCATTGCCCCATGTTTCCTCCCCTTGTTTAATATGCGTGTCCCATACAAAGGTATAGGCTGTAATACTCGAATAATTATGATCGGTACCATCGTGTCCACACTCTCGAATACTAATATAACCCTTCAATTTAACGTCCCATCTACATTATTATCCCAGGAGATGATAAGTCTGTCGGCACGTTTTATTAGCCCTTATCATCTCATTTCAATAAAAACAGCATACATGTAACTTAAAGATTCATAAGAGCTGATAAGATTTTGATCGAAGGTACGATGTAATAAGAAGAGAAAGCTTATACTAGCCCATATATAAACACTATGATTCTCTCTCTCTCTCTCTCTCTCTCTCTCTCTCTCTCTCACCAGCAGCACTTCTTTAATTATAAAAGTGCTTTAATTTTGCGATCAACAATTTTTGTAATTATTCGCTTTAACACTGAGTGATGGTTCCCGTGATTCAAGCATTTACTTACATCATATTAAATAGATGGCCCAAATTGAAAATGTGTTGAATTTGTTGAATTGTACCATAATCTGAAGTACATGTATCTCTATTTCAACATGCTTGGCGGGAAACTCAAATTTGTTGCATGGGACGGATGTGGGTAAATTGCTTGCAAAATTTGGAAGGTGGGTATCCTAAAAAGGGGCCACGATATCTAGGTTCATTTATACAATGTGATTATCGCAACATTTAGCTACAAATATAAACGATTTAATTTTTTGAAGTATCAATGTCATGGTACAAACTTAAAGAATTCCATGCAGTTCTGCTATCAAGTGACAGGGAAGTCACATTACGCAAAAAAAAAAAAACAACAACAAACGTCTACCTGTTTGTGGGATAATGACCTTTGACCCAAAATATTCATTAGAATCACCTTTTGCGAATATTTCGGAAAATCATATTTATTTGAAAGTGAAAGCTGAAGTTTTGATCTAATTAAAAAAGATTTCAGATCCTCTGATCTATTTTCCAGACTTTTTCCAACTGAACTTACAACAAAGTCACAATTTTTTCCGTCTCAATGTGAGATGGACCCTCTGTTGGCAATATTTATAAAAAAAATATTCCCCCCAAAAATGATTATTAATTCTCAATATCTATTAATTCATCTATTTTTACATTTGTACAAAGATATTAGTGTTTTGGTAATGAACACTCAGAATTAAGTGCATTGTATAAAGCAGTTTCTATTCATATGGCTACTATCCTTGTATTATGAAATTTTATACATGTACCATGTATGTAGATGAAAAAACAACAAAATACTAAAATACTTATTGGAAATGAATTTATTGACCAAATCGAAGGAAGTGTGTCACTATTCAAATAAACAAACAAGATACATGTACAACCAGCCATCATATCTGTATACCTTATAAGAATCACATTACAACATTAACATTGCACTGAAACAACCTAAGTCTATAATCACCTGGAAAAGGTGGGTATAATAAAATGCAGTACATATAATATAACAATAAGTATTATTAAGACAATATTTGTTGAAACTAGCAAACATGATATGAATTTGTATTAAAAAAAAATCAGCAGAGTCTAACAAAATATGTTTTACATTTTCAAATACATGTAGTATAGATACATGTATACATGTATATCACAGAAACTTTGGCCACAGGGATAATCAGCTAGCTTTTCATAAAAACAAATTTTGATTATGATGTACATGTGTATATGCGGACAGTTATTTTCTGGAATGTATGTATTAAAGTGTCTTGAGGGACCTGTTTCCTTTACATTTGTTGGCTGCAGCCTTTGGTAATGGCTTCTAGAATGGTCTCTGTGGGCACACTCTCCTCACATAGGTTCACAAAGGCATACAGATGCTTGAAAGCATATCCAAATTGCTAAAAAAAAAAAAACCCAGAGTAAATAATATTTAATTACCAAAATGTAAAATGAAATCATTCAAAACAGAAAAAAATTACGCTAGTTTTATTCTAAATTGTGATTTGAGGTATTCTTTTCTATATCACAGCTAATTGTGCCTCGCATGAAATTCACGTGAAAAGAGCTTCAAATGAATTTCATGTGAAGCTTCATGTGAAATTCACATGAAATTCATGTGAAGTGAAATTCATGTGAGGCACAATTGCCTGTGTACCATAAGCATTTATGTACATGTGTATAATAATTCTTAAAAAATAGTTTTGTATTAGTTAGTGAAATAACATGTCACTTTCTCATTTTAACCTGTTCTGTAGGGTAAATCTTTAAAGCAGTTGGTAAGAATTGTATATTTAGAAAGACTTACCTGTCTGAGTTCCAGCTGAGGGCAGGTATCGGCCAGGTGCTCCACCGCCATCTTGTAGCACTCGTGTCGGAACAGTCCCATCCGGGCCTTCATAATCCTCTCCACCTGTCTGTTGTTGTTATTGGTTGCTATGGAAACAATTTTCTGTATGAGGGGTGCCACTTTTCCTCGTCTCTGTAACAAAATGGAAGTTTGCTACTTCAATAAACTGTTATATGATTTTTTCCTACAGTTTAATACTACATGTATATAGAAATCTATATGTTATTTACAAACATGTTTTAAAAGTACATTTTAATTGGCCAACAGGTAGCTGTTCACTTAATATAAGTATGGCAACTTGATCTATATGATAGCAATTATCAACATAACGATACTGATATTTGTTTTACATATTATGTTAACTGCTAATGGCTTATATCTTCACAGAAACATGAATGATACAGAATATCACTAATACATGTAAGCACAGTTTGTAGGTGTATGTATAGCACATGTACTACATGTACCATGTGTAATACATACTGCTGTAGTTGTGTGTACATGTGCAAGTGTGTGCATACCATTTTAATATACCGTAAAACTAGTTAATACAAAAAAAAATTAAAGAGAGTTATATACACAAATTCTTGGCAATAAAATATCATTTTAAAATTGGAGACATCCCTGCAACCTGTGTGGAAATAATGAACAGGATAGAAAGAACATGTTTAGCTAAACTAAATTTTGCATTTTTAACCCCTTCCTCAAGGTCAAGATTTAGTAAATGAAAGGTGCCTACCGGTTTATGAAATTCAAGATATAAATTCTTTTAATGATGCTTCATGCATGTAACAATATCTTTGTTTCATAGGGTGTTCCGGGGCATAAGTTTTGGTAAACACAATGAAAAATCATGTTTTAAACAACCATTTTCTATGAAATATGAAGGATTAAAGCAACAAATCTCGGAGTTTTGTCCATTTTTTACTAATGAAATATATCTAGATTGCCTACAGTCTCTCCAAAAAACGCATTAAACAAGCTCTTGACCTCTTCTTTAAAATGATGTCAAGTTGAATATAGGTACCGGGATTACTTATCCCGTGATTAAATATAGAATGTCAAAATATTGTTTTATTTTCTACATAATTCCTTTAATTATAAAAGCCGAAAAATACGGGAAAAGATTCATCAAATCAATTATGACGTCATAATGGTTCTAGCACCAAAAAGACACTCTGGAATCATTATTTACTAGATCTTGACCTTAACCATTTGTAGTACGACAGGAGGAAAGAGCAAATATACAATAAAATTATATAGCTGGACAAGGAATCAAACTATGGACCCCTGCAAGTTTAGTCAGGAGCTCTACCACTGAGCTACCTCGGCCGATATCAACTATCCATATACATGTACTGCAACCCCACCAACTTTACATTCCTATTTTGCTGCACGTTCATCTAGTGATGGCGAGATAAACACAAGCAGTCAAATTAAGAACCCACTGAATAATGATTACACTATTATATATATTTCCACACTTACCATAGACTCCTGTGCTATTTTTTCAGAGTAGTATTTTCTACCTTCTGCTGTTGAAGCCAGCTTGAATAAATTCATGTTGATGTGTAGATCCACATCCTCGGACGGTACTGCACCAACCTGATTAAAAAATATCAGACTCATATGTATAAAACAGAGGAATTCACAAGTCCTTTTTTTTCATGAAAATTAAGAGAATAAAAAATCGGACTTACATTTGGGTCGGGAATGGGGTACACTATTTGATTAGACTGGCTTGATCCCTGGAACTCGCCCACATTCATTGAGTCAATTTTCTGAAAGAGCAAAACATATAACTTGATGGATGTAAAATTGTTCTAAACTAACACCTTTTCTATCATATCTTGTTATACTCTAGCTAATTTAATTATCATATAACTTTAACATGATTGTACTTTTTATGAGATAATCAAACATTCCCCCCCCCCAAATCATTGTCATTCTTAATATATATCAATGTCTCTATTATAATAACTGCCTCACTATACATTATACATGTAAACCATACATTTTGATACCTTTGTTATCAATCAATGGCAATATACAAACATTGGCAAGAAACCTTCACCTGACTGGGACCTGATATTTACTCTAGTTGGTTATCTCTGAATAAATCATTGAAGGTTTGTTGGGTTACTAGACATTAATAGGGCTAAATCAAGCTACTAGTACTATAAATATAAATTGATAACAGAAAATAAACAATATTTACCAAATCCCCATACTGGCAGACTGTACTGGTGTTGGTTTCTCTCTTGACAATCTTGAATTGTTTTTCAATGGTTTCTGAGTTAAGGTTCTCCTATTATTGAAAGTAGAGTTTGAAAGTACCATTACAGCTTATAAATCAAAATCATAACAAAAATATCTATCATTTTTATAAATAATAATTCATCAATATAAAATAACAAATTATTAATGGAACCTTATTGTAGCATATTTTGTGCTTTAATTAGTACAAATGTCTGATTATATTCGGAATAGTTGATCAACCTTATCAGAATCTTCCATCCACTTAACACTGAAGACATCTCCCAAGTAAGTCTTCCTCTCCTTGTCAAAGTAGCAGGCATAGGAGGAGGTGGTAGCATTGGAGGCAGTCACTGCCAGAACTGTTGAAGGATCATGAACAATGAGAGAGAATTTTTTTTTGTAAATTACGAGCTACATGAAGAGCCAAAGAGGGTTGGCATTGAATGAGAATACATTTTTCATATAGGATGTAGATGCCAAACGAGAGGGAGAGAGAGAGAGAGAGTGAGAGAGAGTATACTATGTACATGTACAGATAGTTTGAGAAGATAAGCTTTTTAAAGACATAAAACTATTGTAATTGTTATATCTGTGAGTCGGCTTTTGTTCGAGTTGCTTACTGTTTCTATTTTTGGACAGCAGATATTCAAACATTGACCCAGATTCACAGGCTTCCATGTAAAACAGCAGCTGTATGGACAAAACAGAAGACTTTTTTTGTGGATTGACATATAAATAATTTAAATGATGTAACTTTTATTTAGCACATGGTTACTTACATACCGGGGGAAAATTTCAATATGGTACCCTCGTCTTACCTTTGCAAACTTCTTCTCTTTATACATGTCATCCAAAGTTTTTATCAGATCCAGAGCATGAAGCTTAAGATAAATGTACATAACATGTAAAAGGCATAGTCATAAAGGAGTGTAAACTAGCTCAAAATATACATTATTCTTTATACATATTAAATAATTCATGTATTTATCCACCAACACAATTTAATACAATGTAATATTAGAGAATTGCATTCACCAAGTGAACATAAAATTTTGTAACAACCTTACATATATTCAATTTCAGTTAAAAAATGTTTGACATGTACAAATTAATAAAAGCATTTTAAATGTTAAGCATAAAAAATAAGATCTGTCTATGTTTGTTATATTTTTTCCTAATACTAAGTACACTTATACTTGTACTTACAAACTTGTTCCCAAAAGCCACAATGCCTGGACCGCCATGGTCAACAAAATTCACAAAGACATTGTCATTAGGTCCGCTACAGTCAACAGGGAGAAAAATGATAACAGTTTAAATTTTCTTTTGGCAGCTACAGTAGGTTTGTTTTCTATGTACTTTTTATGCTATAATTGATAGAATATCAGTTTAAAACCTTCCAGTATCAGTACAAAGAAAATTTATCTTGTATTACCTGTCAATCACTTTTCCGGAGCCAATGCCAGCAAGCCCCTCCTTATTGCCTTGTAGAACTTTCAAGAACACATCAGGAACCACTTCCTGCAGAGAATTAACACAGAAAATTATTTTAAAATATCTTCTATACCAAAATTGAAACTGTATGTAGTGTGGTTTGAGCAGCGCCCATTTCCTCTCCCTAATTTTTGTTTTTGACCCACTAATTCAGATTTTGTTTTAATTGGGGGGGGGGGGGGGTTGATTTGCAAAATAAAGGTGAGGTTAAGATCCACCAGATATAACAAGAAGCTTACACAAAAAGCTTGTCACAATTAAAACCTCAGCAGGTGTGGATCTAGGGGGTGGGGGTCCCAGGCCCATTTTCAATAACTTTACTATGGGAATTTGACCCTCCCACCCCCCATGGAAATGATATCTTAGTTGCTTAAACACGATCAAGCTACACACATTCAAATAAGTGTCATGACAACAAAATCAACTTTAATTTAGGAATTGATACCAAGCTTCTAAATTGCTTTCTACCTCTAGTCCAGTGTAGTCTTTCAGGACTCCATGGTACACATCATCGCCATCTGGTCTGTTGATGATTTTTCCAGGGGTGGGGTTCCTAAAAAAATTAATGCAAAAATCAAGTTACAGCAAAACTCGTTTATAGCGAACTTCACGGGACCATAGAAAAACTTCGTTACAGCCCTAATTTGTTATGCATTTATAGCGAATTTATAAGAAATCTTATTGCAAATTCGTCATAAAATAATTAGATGACAATACTTTAAACAATCATAAGTTAAAAAATCAATTTTAATGTCATTATCAAAAAATGTCTCAATTATGTATATGGATTTTAGCATTTTTATATGCATCTGAATGTTTCATGTATCTTTAAAGAAATTCGTAGTGGAAAATATTCGTTAATATATAATTGATTAAATGCGTTCAAACTAAATTGTGCCAGCGGAGGTTTGAAAATTACTTCGTTAGAGCAATAAATTCGTTGTAATCGTATTCGTTATATACTGGAGATTTCTATAGGTTTAAATAAGAATTTTGCCGGGACATGAAAAATAATTCATTATAGCCATAAATTCGTTTTATCCGTGTTCGTAATATTCAAGTTTTGCTGTAATAACTTTTTATTAATTATCAATCTAAATACCAGTGAGTAATACTAATCTTTTTATGTCCTTTTGAGATTAAGGCATCATGTTTATGTAACAATTAAGGGAAAAAAATCAAAGAAGCCCGAGGGCCCAGTGGTCCTTTTTAAGTTTCTTTGAATGATATGCACATGTATTTTTATAATTGACAAATTACTATCTCACACACCAGTTCAAACTGGGTTACACAAACCTAAATTTATCATGAATTGTTCCATGTACATGCAATTATTGGACCGCGTCATCTTAAGGTTATAATTACAGGACAGGGATCTATATATGGGGATTCACAAAAATATTAAAATTAGACGTACCTTTCAACATTATCCTTGAAGATTTTTTTTTTGTTAATAAATATAGTTTATGCCGCATTACACAAAAGTGTCAATGATTTTATTGATCAAGTTTTGAATTCAACAAAAGGTTCTAGATAATTATTAAAATCAAACTTCCTAACTGTTTTCATGCAAGATTCAGCCGACCAGGGCGTAAAAACGAAAACCAGCAACACAAGTTAAACCAAGAGGACCCCTTGGTTTACCAATTTAAGCAAGAATCTTGTTTGGATACAATTACATGTATAGGGTTTTTACACAAAATTTTCTCTTTTTTTCATTTTTAGAATGTTTTTCTTACATTTTGTTGTTAGCAATGTCATCCACCATCATAACAATGATTTGTTCATCTGGAATCCCATGACTTTTCAGAATTTGATAGGCATGGCAAACATCGGCCTAAAAAACAGGACAAATAAAAATCGTATTGCATGGTCTTCCTTAGTCTGTCATTGTAGTGAATGGAATGTAGATTCTGCTTAATGTAAACCAATTAATTTATTCGTCAATTTTTTTTTCCAAATACATTATTAAATAATAATACACATGTATTTGAATTTCAATTTAATTACAAATATAATATTTTACAGGAACAAAACAGTTTAGAGAGATACACAAATGGAATTCCATGGCTCGTCCTAAAAATGACATAATGGATTCATATCAAGTTGATACACAAATTAAAGAGGTTCGCTCCTAAGGTTTTGGGTAGCCATTTTGGGTCACCTCTAGTCTGAAAATTCTGCATCAAATATTAATTCTAGTAGTATATTTTTATTTTACAATGCCAAATAAACTATATTAAATAAAATTGTTTTTAAAAAATTACATTTTTACAGAGTTTAGTAAGGGACTATATTTTGTGGCGGAAGGTTTTCACGAAGGAAATGAACAATTTTCATAACTCACTAGTTTTAGAGTACTGTTACTTTAGCTTCCTAATTTTCAGCGCAGACCAAACTTCTAGATAGTTTGTGTATTACGATATATTCATGATGTTCTAAAAAATATATTTAAATAACATTTTGATATTTATATCGATATATTTTGGCATATTTAGCTTATATTTCATAGAAGTTAAGAAAAAATTAACTCCAATTTTGACCTAAAATTAGCTTATTTCATGCTATATCTCAAATATTTGAGATGTGACCCCTATTTGTTTTACTTTTAAATGAGACATTAAATGTATGTCTATTTGTATGCAAAGTTTTGGAAAGATGACATTACTATAATTTTCTTTATTTGCGTTTTAATTTGATTACTTCAAAATTTTGTAACATCTGTTGTTGTGTTCATTATGTACTGGCCTTTGAAGCCACCTGTATAGCAAGAAATTCTAAACTTTGACTTAGATTTTACTATAATAGTCACTACATGTGTTCAACTTTATACTGTATTAAAATCATAACTAAATAATAGTTCAGACTATAAAATATTTGTTTGATTTCTTCAAATTATCAATTTCCATGTCAAATTTTAGCACAAATTTCAGGAAAATTATCATTTCTGTTTGGGGCCTTATATTTCCAAAAAATGGCATGTGACATGGGTCACAAATAAAATAAAGGAAAATTATAGGTCCCCATCTTTATATCCAAGTGGTTTCCGGATTATTGGCATTACTATTATTTCAGGTGCCAACCTCCTTAATTAAAATCTTTTTGAGTTGTACCAAGTACATGTCCTTAATTATAATTTACATTTACATCCTTCCCACACACACCCAAGCACACCTTCTGATTTCCTTATTTTTAATGTAATTTACATATTTATAATTTCAATTTCCAAATTAAAAGAAAATTCAAGATATAAATTTTGGCTGGTTCATTCAGGTTTCTTATATTTTTTCTTTTTTTTTTTTATTTCACAAAATATCATTAATGATTAAAATATATACATGAATCTATTAAGAACCATGACCATATAATACTGAATATCAGATGACAGTACCAGACTATATGTGTATAAACTTGAGAATCAATATAAAATGCCCTTGAATAAATGTGTGTTTGATTATGATAATCTATTTACCTTTCAAAGGTATCATGCATAATTCCCCCTTATTAGCATTATAATATCAATGTTTGGGGTATGGGGGATCATGAAGCGATAAGATTTATTATCATACGTTATGCTGGTACCAGGCAGAGAGTATCTTAGGTTTTATCTCTATTAATCATAAGACACAGATTAGGCTAAGCTATATATGTAGCTATAATAATAGATATGTGAAAATACTACAACGATAAACAATGGACAGAATTTAGTACTGTACATTAGATAAAGCTGATTGAAATATCTTATCTATATAAAATTTAACATAATTCTATAAACCTGTGAAAACAACATATATCTAAATTTAAGAAAAAGACTTGTAATTATTAATTTAAGCCATACTTTAAGCTGGCGGTACTGTAAGAAATCTATTTAAATACTTTGAACAGGCATTTTCATTAATATATGGCCTTTATCTAAAGAAAATCCTCTCTCTCTCTCTCTTTCTCTCTCTCTCTCTCTCTCTCTTTCTCTCTCTCTCTCATAAAAATGTTTTTATCAGTTTAATTAGTCATCAAAGTTCAACGTAAACTTGTGTGTAGTGTTATCAGTATTATTCTAAAGAAATAATAATAAAAGCATGACATTTACAATGTATGGGAATATCCGAATATCCACACATATATTTTGTACATTATTATTCTTCATCGTATATAACGTGCGAGTACCCATTATTGCCGAAAAATACACAAGTTTTCTCTGTTATATCAACTAATGTGAAATTAATAATATCTTTATAACACAAGGACGTCACCTTAATTAGTATAGCCTATATATACACAAATAATTAAACTAGTAGGTATCTTAGACTTATGTTACGTTATATACGTAATAATATCCTGACCACCCCTCTACTTTCCTACATGTTTTCTTAATATAAAATATACCTGGTGCCTGTAATTTCCCCAGCCATTGGATCCAGCCACCAACAACGCCCAGTTCTTCCCGCCATTCTTGAGGGGTGGGAACACAAAATCACTAGGGATCGCCACCGAGAGCCCAACAAAAGCGAGGAGGATACACAACGCCTTCATCCTGAACAATCTGCTGTTTTGATTTTCACGATCACGTGGCCTTATATGTCATGTGCTGTTTTCGAAAATATAAA
Source organism: Magallana ariakensis (assembly GCA_020458035.1). Classification (NCBI taxonomy): domain Eukaryota; kingdom Metazoa; phylum Mollusca; class Bivalvia; order Ostreida; family Ostreidae; genus Magallana; species Magallana ariakensis. Next base: position 34,334,004 of record CM035816.1, read on the forward strand.
TATGCAAAGCTCGGCTCGTGATTTGTCATGTGCTAAAGTTATCTGCACGAACCAATGGTCCAATTAAGTTGTTCAAACTTATTATTAAATATCCTTAATATAAATGAGCAGGAACTAATCATTAGGTTGAATATTTATACATTTGCTACAAGTTGTTTACATATTGTTTTTACTTTCGGTTTGACGTCAATAAACAGGCGTGGATCTAATTTTAGCGTAATTACTCCATATTCAGTAAGGAGAATGAAAATAAATGTTATTTATATATATCGCGTTTTTTTTCCAATTATCGTTACCTTCATATTTAACTTACATGAATCATCAAACGCATTTAATGGGGCCAGCTGGGGGGGGGGGGGGCTGCAACCCTCCCACTTTTTCTCGCAGAAAACACGTACATGTAACTTAAATTTACATATAGAAAACAAAAATTTTGGGGTTTATATAAAATTAAAGCAAAAGTATAGAATATAACCTTAAAATTTGAAGTATTCAAATTAAATGTCAGAGTATAACCTCGAAATGCTGTATTCTCAACAAAAATTGATTCCTTAAAAATTGCAAGGTATTATTTTCCTGAAAAAAGTTCAGTACACGTATAACGTTATATTACTACTATTAAAAAATTTTACGAGCTTTCTGAAAAGGGCAATGGGGGGGGGGGGGTTAAATTGATGACTATGTTAAATGCTTATTTTAACAACATGTATATTTTAATACAGTTATATATTAGATATATTGACGTATATCATAATATTATAGAAATAAGAACAGAAAATATAACTGCATATTATAGTAGAAACCAATAACGACAAAATTCAATATATTATAATTATATATTATAGGTTCAACATACATATAATCTTATTTATATCAACATATATTTGAACTCAAAAACACTACATGTCTTTATTCACTTATCCCGATAAATCTTAGATAAATTACAACATTCTATGCATATGGATGCAAAAGAAGAAGCAGATGAGTCATACAAACACTTAGCCAAATATATCTAAGGATTAATAAATGAAAGATAGGCCTATTAAGCTAAAACTGTGTAAAAGCAACGCCCACGGGAATAATCACAGAAGAAACAAATGTCCGTGAACACAGTCTGTGAAAATGAAAAAAAAAAAAAAAAAAAACAACGTTAAAGAAGTGTGAAACAATATCAGAAAACGACAATTAAAACAACATTTTATAGACTCAAGACGTGAATTTAATAAACTACATAAGAAAGCTTAAAGTAAAAAGGCAATACCAAAGGCATAAACAAATAGAGCTGGAAAACATGGGGAAACATACCAGTAATACACGCGAATTCTGGGAGACAATAGGGAAATTAGGGGCAATAAGGAAATACAAAGGGGGATTCCAGAGGAAATAACTAAGACAGATGGTAGTGTAATTACTGTGAGAAACACAGGAAGTTCTCAAGGAATGGAAAACTTCATAATTATGAAAACTTGTGTAATAACAACTCCGATGATGTAACATAATTATGATAACTCATTCCTAGAAGAAACAGCACGATCAGACCGACGCCATGTCAGTGTCAACATTTCATTCCTTAATATGGAAATAACACGAGAAGAAGTTAATAATAATGCAATTGTTCGATCAAAGCTAAACAAAGCAGTAGGCACAGATGAAATATCGAATGAAGTGCTACGAAATGATATATGTTCAGTGTTATAAAATATTTTTTCAATGAAGGTCAAGTTCCGACGGAATGGTGTCGAACAATAATAAATTAAACCCATCTTAAAACCAGATAAGGACCCAAGTCCCATGTAAAATATATGCGGATAAACTAAAACAACGACTTATGGACTGGCTCGAAGATCATTCCTTACAAATGGAGGAACAAAATCTATACTTATAAATTAAGACATTTTGCCAATAAACTACGAAATGTCTGCACCAGAGCAATTGCTTACGCCTTTAGTATGTTATCACAATTGAATTTTACCTAATAAGAATTATTGAGAAATAAATTAAAAACCTACTTTCATTTTCGATTAACCAGCCCAAAATAGCAAAAATGAGAGTAATAAAGGTGGTGGACACGCTTTAATTGTCGGATCCAAGTTAGTTGAAATTTGCATCAAAATATATGCTTACAATTAAATAATATTGAATCATTACGTAAAGAGTGAGTATATTTACAGGGAACTTATTTAGGGTATACATAGAAATAAAGATTAGACAAATGTTGAATAAATAAGCTAAGATGAGTCAATTCGTTTCTTGAATGCGCATTTTTAGTTTCGATGAATAGAACTTCCAGAACGGGGAAACCAAGACCGCGGGTTGACTAATCAACGTCATGGCGGGAAGTGATCATCGGGCAGTTATCTCGGACCACTGCAGATTGGTAGTAAACTGTGAAACATAAACAAATCGTGTTAACAACTCTACGTATGAATACTAGTAGATGATGTATGCATAAAACGGGGAAGTTGAATTATGTGGGATGGGGTTACAGTCTTTTATCTGAAATTCTTTTTTGGGATAGTGATAATACTTATAGTGAAACTTGGCTTAAAGACCAAAAGAACAAAATTTTGAAAAGAGAGAAGACACACTGTAAAGCCACTCACTGGTTTGAAATAAAATGAAAAAGTTTGCAGTTTTTTTTTCCAGTCAGCTGCAACAAAAAGAATAGAGGTTATATACATGAAGCATTGTATCATATTTTAAAATGTTTAAAGTGTTTAAAATTCCCGCGCCTGCGCGGGATATTATCTAGTGGATTCAAAAAGAGAAGCTGCCTGGATCACCTTTATTCACTGAGACAGAAAATGTAAACAAAAAGATACCTATGTATGTTTTTTAGATATGAAAAAAGCATTCGACTGTGTAAATCGTGATTTATTATGGTATAGCCTTATATGCAAGTTGGAGTCCATGGAAAATTCCTTATAGCTATGAAATCGATTTACTACCAAACACATTGTGCTATCAAGATAAACGATAATATGACCGATTTTTTTCCTGTGTCACAAGGTGTCAAACAAGGATGCAAAATCTCAACAACATTGTTTGCAGTATATATTAATAATGATCTCGCCAATGATTAAAACGCTCTCAGTTGTGGAATACAGCTAAACAACAGCCATGTATCAATATTGATCTACGCAGACGATATTGCTTTGATTACTCCGGATGAGGAAAAGCTCCAGAAAATGTTAAATACCGTATATGAGTGGTGTCGTAAATGGAGGTTAACGGTAAATAAAGAAAAAAACCCAAAGTATTACATTTCCATTCAGCATCTAGACCTTGTTCAACTTATACCTTCCAGTGTGGAGCAGCCAACATAGATTTCGAGAAGCGGTATCGGTACCTTGGTCTCTGGCTGGATGAACATCTAGACTTCTTATATAGTGTGTCGGAACTCAGCAAGTCGGCAAGCAGTGCTCTGTCCGCCCTTTACAGTAAATACGTATCATCTGGCGGTATGTCATATAATGCTTATGTGAAATTATATGAATCCCTTGTGGAACCTGTCATGTATTATGGAGCAGGGATCTGGGGAACTGAAGTCCGTAGGAAAATCCAGTCTGTGCAAAATAAGGCCTCTCGCTATTTCCTCGGTGCCAAAAAGAACGCTTCCAATATTGCAACCCGTGGGGACTTGGGATGGTGTAAAGCATTCACAAAACAAAGACTCGAAGTTCTAAGACTCTTTTTTTCATATACAAGATGTAAATGATAACAGGTTGATTAAAAATATACAAATGTAGTCATGTACAGTTAAACGGTCCTGGGAGTATAGAGTTAAAAGTATTATAGAAAATTGTAATTTAAGCACTAGTATAGTTGATTCAAATTATACGTCGAAATACAGACTTGTACATATTAAGAAAATACTATTTGAAAGGGATGAAAAAGAGTGGCATGAACAGTTATATATTGATAATATTTTTATAACAAACCAAATGGACATATCGATTGTATAAAAATAATATATAGGCACATGTCATTATGCTGAAAATGTATATTGTAGAAATAAGAGAAGTAAACTATCAAACATTACCTCTAGAGATAGAAAAAGGTAGATACTCCAAGCCAGTAACTCCATTAGATTTTAGAACATGTAAATATTGTGCAGATAATGTTTTAGAGGATGAAAAACACTTTTTAATACATTGTGAATTTTTTAGTGATTTGCGCTTTGATCTATTTGCACAGTCCAAAAACACTGAGGTAAACTTTGAAGATTTTAATGAAAATAATAAGTTATACTTTTTAATGAATAACTCAAATGTACAAGACATTTTAGCCAAAACACTTGTCTTTATGTATAAAAGAAGGAAACATGCCGATATTTTATAATTTTGCTTCATGTGTACATGTACTTTTAATGCAAAGGGGCATAACCTGTTACTTACTTAAATAAACAATTACTTAGTACTTACTTTATCAAGGACACAAAAGGAGTTATCGAGCCATGCGAGACTTTATAATATGCAGTATTGAAAACAACAATGTTATATCTCTGATTTGTTTATTTTCCTTCCAGAAATATTTTGAAAAAGAACATAATTCGTCTGTAACGAAGAATATTGACCCAGTTTAAAAATTGACTCGAGTGTCAATTTTCAACATTGAAAATTGAACCGGTGGTAATTTTTCAACGTTGAAAATTGAGACCAAATGTCGTGAAATTTATACCCGGGGTCATTTTTCAACAGCTTGAAAAAGATTTTTCTAGACACTGATGACCTCGACACGTTGAAAATTGACCCCAACTGTTTTAAACTGTCTTTGAAGTGAGCTGGAACTTGCTCTACACTGTTTAAATGCACATGTTTATGTATATACTTGAAAGTTTCAGTTTTAAAACGTTCATTCTGTCCGTTACATATGCGGACGTTGCTGATTTATTTTAGGTTGATATGTCCGATTACAATTATTTAAAATTAAGACTGAAAACTTGGTACATATATCCATTAATTATACTACGTAAATAAAGTTAAGAAGATGATCTTTTGCTTCTGAATGGGACGGGCGAGTGGGGCTAGCAATATTCTGTTCATAGAATTGATTTTCATTCCCTCTTGGGACAGAATTTAAAGGTCACCAAGGACAGATTAATCATTTGTCTCTACTGTCAGAATTTTTTGTAGCTTAAAAAAATAGGTTATTTGTTTTCAAGTGTACTAGAACAGAATACAAATTAATGTCTCTATTAAAATTTCAAAAACTGACATCAAACCCCACTTTTCCCTTTATCGGGATATAATTATTGTCGCTTAATTGATGTTAACATGTCATATGTCCAACAAATACTGACCGTTAACGTTACTTTTTAGGCAAATTGACGTAGCTTAAATCCCTGGGGCACCTGAAGTTGTATATTTTTCTCATAATGAAAAATATATACCCACTTCCTAATAATACTGTATCATTAGGTAGAGGGTATATATTTTTCATTATGAGAAAAATATATAACGTTTAGTACCTGTGCTTAATTTTGAAAAGGCAGGATATTTTCCTGACAAAATAATCAATTGTCATATTTTTATCCGACTAGTCGTCAACAGTATTATTTAATTCATTCGACCTAACAATATTTTTTTGTAAACTTGCCAGAAAATTAAACTATTTTTGAAGCACCTGCTAACTTTCTGCATTTGCATAACGTTATTTCTTTTTAAAAAGATTACAATTGATCTGTGTTAGTTTTGAGTTTTCAATTTCATTAACTACGTGTGAATTAGAAACAACTGCACCTTACGTTATGTATATTTCTCATTATAAAAAAATGCATACCCTCTACACTGATAATGTAGATGCCTGTGATAGGAAGATCCACCACCTACTCTGACCCCATCGCCTGATCCTCTTCTTCATTTTCATGTACGATTTGTTTTATTAAAAAAATGCAATTTACCATTTCATTGAAATGATCAATTAAAACTTCTGTTATAAAGTTTTTGTGATCAAAGCTATTTAGAAACTTAAAAAGCAAATTACGTTATTGTCATCCTGTACAGAAATTCGGTTTCTAACTTGCTATATACTAGTATTCCCTTAAGCAGAATGGTTTATACCTAGTAAAACATTGCTTTAATCATGTTCATCTTAATATTTAGTTAAATCCTGACTTATCATAATAACACTTTTTTTTTACAGCAAAATAAAACTCTGAAAAAGAGTATGCATGAAAATGTAAATGTATAACATGTCTCAAATCTCTAACATTTCCGAAATGCTAATATTACAAATGTTAGAGGAAATGAATTTAAAACATTCATTTAAAAACAAAAAGATGATTGCTGGGGGGGGGGTTCTTTAGAAAACTTATATAAAGTTATATAGAGAGAATACTGTTAGCGTTTCGTCATATTTTTAAATTTGTTATTTACAGGGTTGGTAAAAATTTAGATAATCACAGTTTTAACATACTGAGTGTGTTCAAGAACAAAAATCACAATATGTCATACTGTAAATTTTGTATAAATACCTATCCAGAAAACTTACAATAAACATCAAAATTTCAATTCATAGGGTAAGTGTAAAGCCAAAATTAAACAATATGACGTATTGCAAATTTTTATTTATTAGTTTTATTTGTACACCTATCCAGAAAATATTTTTTTAAACAACTGTTCCACTGAATTGAAGAGTTTATCATATAACCACGAGTACCAATATTCTTATTTAAAAACATAATATTTTAAATGTAGAAATCAATTAAAACAGCAATTAATGGCGAACATTTTGGTATGAATAAAATAAACAATATATATTTAAGGGTTTAATATGTAAATTCGAAAAAAAATTATCTTTGAAATGTTTCATTTTTTGGTCCTGTTGTTAAAAGATGTAAACATGTAAATCTAAAATTAGATATGAATAAAACTGTAAATTTTTGGTTAAATAAATCCAGGTTATAAATATTAATTCGTTAACTTGTGCTTAAAAGCTGTTGAATTTTGAACCGGTTTCATGATCAAAATTCCGCTATGCGGGTCAATTTTCAACGGGACAGGGTCTTTATTCAACACTTTTGATCTCAATATTCCACGTTGAAAAAATACCCCCGGGTCAATTTTCAACCCGGGTCAAAATTCCTCGTTATACATCGTCATATCTGAATCACATCTGCGGTTTTTTTTTTCAGAAAGCCCCATATTTTAGGTCGACATATGTCATCTGGACACGTTTAAAATTCGTGTAGGGATGAAAAGACCATGAGACAACAAAAGCCCTTAAAACAGCTGTGAATGTGTTGTGTTCCTATATTCAGACCCATATTATAATAAAACCTTTTGCAATTCAAACATTTTTCTACCAATTCCACGTTCCAAAAAAACCGGAAAACGATTGCAATTCGAAAAATGTCCAATAAATTAAACGATATCGATGAAATTTTAACCTTTCCTGTGCTCCCAGATTCCTGTCGAATCTACATCTTTTAAGCGTCAACTATCTTTGCCGATATGTCGGGAAGCCGGATGTTTATTTCTGTAATTGTACACGATAATAAATATGCTCCATTTACCAAAGACGTGACCGACCAGGAAAAGCTTGAAATTAAAAAACTAGGAAACCTGTGCACCATACCATATCAAAACGCATTATAAATATAAGCGCCGTCTCCAGGATTCAATATGCAGGGACTTTGCAACAAAAATATGTCAAACTTTACTAAAAAATAAATACATAATTGAACAAATATGTTTTTTTATTTCGAATGAAAAGAGTCTCCATTAGAGCTGTATGACTTCTCGTGCTATCATCGAACACCACTCGACCATAGACTCGTCAACACGTGACTCGAAACTGTATTTCATTGGACAACTTTTTTCTTGAATCAACAAAACAATTATTTTCCGCTTATCTTCATTGTTGATAAATACCTTGTGTTAAATAAACTTAAATAAAGAACAAGGATAATAGATAGAAGAAATACTCGATGCGTCTATGTATAGGAAATTGAGCCTGACGTTACTTAGTGCAGTGCGTGAATTTGTTTAGGTTGCGGAGGGTTTCGATCCATTAAGAAACTGAATGGAACTGTACTATGTAGATTTCAGCATTGTCAGTTGTTTTAGATCTATAAAATATAATCGGGGTTCTTAATCAAAGAAATAAAGAAGAAAATACTAAGTTGATGTAAATATATGCATGTATTCACAATCATAATCACGGGCGGATCCATGATTTGAAGTTAGGAGGCGCCATATGATAAGAGAGACCGCATTAAAGCTCCTAGTGGATCTCAGATTTTATAATTAAGCCCGGGTGGGGGCTAGGGAGCAAAATAAAATTCCCTATACACCGCTCCTGTGTGAATAAGGGAGGTTTTAAGGACTCTTACGACATTTCTATTATTTCTCAATAATGAGAGATGTTAAGATTTTGTCAATTTCATAGACTTGCAGCCAAGCAACAAGATTCAATCTGTCTCGCGGAAACGTAAGAACCATACATTAGCCTTTGATTTTTACACGCATAAAATACATTTAGATATAAACATGTATGTGAGAAACTAATACCAACATATCTTTTATCTCACTTTTATTTAATCAAGAGATGACCAATGCGATTTATACATTTTAATAACGGCAATTATTGGGTATTTTCATATGGCAGTATTTAATGCAGCATTGGCGAGATTAATCAAAAGCATTTCCTTTCAAATGGAATCTTGTAAAATGTAGAGTACTCATAGGATATTACAGAATTTGTAAAGTTCCTTTGAAGAACAATGTAAATGAAGTCAGAAAATATATAAATCAAGAAAACTTATAGCCAGCTTCGTAATCACAATGCAACAAAAGAAAGAATCAGTTTAAAATTTAATAAAATCATCTTAAATTAGGCAGCTTTCAAGGGGCTGCAGGGTGCCCCTTCTTAAATTTGCCTTGCATTGACTATACTTGGATATTTACCCCCCCCCCCCAAAAAAAAAAAAAAAAAACAAACAAACAAACCCAAATACACTTATTTGCACAGTTGTCTCATGGTCTCAAAATCAGAACGGAGAACAGACGAGTAGATTTTGAATATCTTGATTTATTTTAAACAAAAGTACCTGAAAATAAATCAGCTTGTATAATTAATATAATTTTGATTTTAGTCTTTTCTCGTTTTTTATGGTCTTGGTACAAAGCCTTTAACTATTTTTGCATGATTCATTACAAGAAAAAGGAGGGGCAAAGTATTTTGTTACTAAATGATCGAACGCTAAACAGAAGATGAAAGTTACCGAGCGACGCCCAGACTTAAAAGAAATCCGTGTTTTCCGATCCTGATGCGTGAAATTTGCTTGTATAGTTAATTGACTGAATGATCCAAATCCATATTACCGTCATATGTTTATGAGGTACTGAACAAGCGATCATTTTCAAACACCCAGAGTTTGGCTACCGTGTGAGTTTTGGTGAGTAAATTAATAATTTAGATGTGATAGGATTCAAACTGTTCATTTATTTTAACGAGCAGATTCTTTTTAACCATGCAAAGATTCTTTTTTAACCATGCTATTACAGATAGAAATATATTAGATCTCCTTTCGTTAAAATCTGAAAAAAAGTTTAGTTTTGTTCATGTAAGCTCACTACACTTTTCTGCATGTAATTATACAACGATTTAGATATATCATTGAAACAGGACATTTAAATTTCCGCGTTGTGACGACGTTTCATCAAAAGTGTAAGTCAAAGTGTGTCGAGGCACGTTAAATAATGACAACTGTATAAAATAATGTCAATTAAGTAATTTATGTTAATTGTGACCCTCTGATTATAAAACCTGCTCAGATTTCTAAACTTAAAGACCTATAAGAGATACATGTACTTCTCTGTTCTTTCATTGAACTACAATGTACATGCATACATGATGATAAGATAAACATAGTTGGAACAATTGTTATCGGTCGGTCAATCTTGAATTGAAAAATCAAATTATACATGTACTGAACGTATACCAAATTGAATGTTACCCTTGCTACATACACTGCTATGACGTCTTTTCCTTTTTTCAAACCAAAAATTACAGATACATGTATTAATATACCAATGTGTTTCACAGGTAATGACTCTAAAGAAAGTCGCGGGCTTAATCGCCGTTTTATTGATTGTATTACCGACTACAAATGCTTCCTACATCAGTAAACAACTGAGAGATGCTTTACGCCCAGAGGTTGATCAGAACATACAGAGTCCACAACACAGTAAACAACTTAGAGAAGATCAACGCCCAGAGGTTGATCAGAACATACAGCGACTAAACTACGCTATATACCACGCGGCCAGGAACAAGGGACAGGTGAAAAATATATCAATTCAAATTTTCGCGCTCAAAGGGAAATAACTCAAAAGTTTCTTTTACTTTTTGTACTCTTTTCTTTTAACCAGCATATACCGTTTTACCAAGGTGTGGATGTACACGAATATCATGAAATTCATTCCTTGACCGACGTATCCGACAACAGTCCCGACGGAAAGGGTAAAAACGATGGTGATCTTTATCAAACGCAAAGAAGTAAGCATTTTAAAGAATAATGTAACCAATACATGTATAATAGAGATGATTTTCTCTCTGTAAACTATCAAACAATAGTTTTATCAAACGTACATTTTTACAGAGTGTAAAGGCTTCGTTTGTGAGAATGGGGGCACCTTACAGATCGAGGCTGGTCAGTGTGTCTGTTCGTGTTCCAGTCCTTATGTAGGATTCAACTGCCAGTTCAGAGGTACATTTGTTTATCTGAGATTTTCTTCTTTTGTTTTTGAGTATGTAAATAGAACAGTTCTTGTAATTCATCAGCAAAGCTGAACATTGACTTATCAGTTCATACAAAAAATCGCATGTGTTCATTAATTCATAACCAATAACTATTCATATTCTGAGTTTTGTCTGTCTGTCTGTCCGTCAGTCTCTCTCTCTCTCTCTCTCTCTCTCTCTCTCTCTCTCTCTCTCCACTTACATGTACTGAAGTTTTTGTACTTTAGGAGACAGATGCAAGAAATCCGACTACAGAGATTGTTTCCTAAAAGAAACACACGTCGATTTAGAAGCAGGCTATTGGGCCGTGAACTTTGTAAGCGTTTACTTGTGTTGAATTGCCCAAACTTTAAATATTGATTTGAAAAATAATATTAGGAATTTACCAACTAACAAAATAAACTTTAAAAAGTTTTTAAGTCTTTTTTTTCCTTTCAGCAACACCACTTCCTTGCTGCGAGAGCAAAATACCTTGCCAAATGTAACGTAAAAAGCGAGGAGCTTTATATTGGTTAGTATAAATTTATAAATTTGAAAATATGATACTGAGTTTCAATCTGAGTTACTTTGGTGATCATTACTGTCTTTCTAAGACGCTCTTCATCAATAAGCATTCGTCTAACTTTAACAGTTAACTAAAAGGTCCCTCAACATCTTATCATAAATAACAGAATTGAAGTTCAAAGATCAAATGTAGCAACATATTTAATAATTCTTTTAAAAATGCGTTTCATGCGATATAGATTTAATATAAAACGATTTGGTACCATTTAATAGGTTCATTATTCGGAAAATTTTAATTTGAACTGTTGTGCGTCCATCAAGTTCTTCAAATATTTTTTAGAACTTCGATGCCTTTTATTTTAAAGAGTGGGTCATGCAGTGCTCCATTTTTTTTTGTCATAGTCTAATTAATGTCTAATTAAAGTTTTAAAGAACTCTGGATATGTAAGTCAGTTGTCAGGTACTTATAAAACTTATATACATGCTGAAAGCTAGCCAAAGATATGTTTTGATCATAAATAATAAAATCTGACTGTTGTAGATATAAAACCTTAATTTTTGTGATCATTTTTTAAAAAAGTAACATAGAGTTTGAAAAGCGTCAATCGCTAATATTGAAAAAAAAAACCCAATTTGTTATGATAAAATTATAATAGTGAAGTGAAAAATATTACCAAAACATATTTTAAAGTTCTACTTTTGAAGTAATATGATTTTAAAACAGCGAATTTTGCACTATGATACACACATAACTATGATAAATGAAATTTATGCATAACATATACATCAATAGGGCGTCCATACAAACTGACCATTGCCTACACACAGAAAGCTCGCCACCGCTACCACCGCCATAATACGAATAATGAACTAATTGTTCTTTGGACGCCTGACCATAAGAAATCCAAAAGGCTGCTTACGGTAAACGTCGGTCAACGCGAAGGCATCAACGAATCGAAATGTGTCAATATTCCTCTTGGAATAGGCGAGGTAAGAATTGTGTTGCAGTTACATCAAGTAGTTATTTTAACAGTTTTTACAACTGAATGTTAGAAATAAAAAATAAAAAAACAAAACAAAGAGGAAATTCTTCTCGCGTGCTCTGTTGGGTAGGTACGGATAATAACATTCTCATTGATGTAAAAAACGCCATTTATTGATGTAAATGTGAGAAAATGGTATAAAAATATCACGAATGTTATTAAAATAAACATAATACGTATACACGATACATCATAAGCAGGCACATCGCAAAAAAGCGCCTCCCACACTTTATTTAGAAACCGACATTTAATTTGTTTTTCAATTTACATTTTGAACGACCCTAGTCATATTTTTTCGACCTATGTTACTTAATGGCGAGATTTCGTCTCCAACACAACGCTTGTAACCATTATAACATTTTTGCAGATCACAATACAGTTTTTCTGCAGAAATGCCTATACCTGCAATATTGTTCCACCGAATGACACGAACTACATCAAGAAGAAGAATACAGCGTTCTACATTGATGAGGTTCGCTTAGAGCCTGGGAAATGTTAGCGCATAGACACCCATGATTTGTCAATATTAAAATCATAAACGGTTGTATATTTTAGTAATGTTTGTTATGATTTGTAAGTCATTGTTAATTGTCGAATTAAAGCTCGGAACATTAAATTTTAAAAAAAATCAAAGTGAAAAGATTGTTCAGATCAAACAGGAAGCTAGAATTTATCCATTCTTTAATAAGGAAAACACCACACTGTTTACATGAATAAACTGGCCCTGCCTGCATTTTATTCTAACAATCTTAGATTTGATTTCCTTATTGTTATTACGGATTCTACTAAAAAATTAAATCACACAGGGACATAAACGCATTTAAAGTGGTAAAAGACCGCGGTTAAATAAAAATTTCCGAGAAAATTATCAAATTGTGAACGACCCTCTGCTCTATTTTCATCGAGGTTTTTTCTCAATACCGGTATTAGATTTCCAAAAAAATAGGAATATATCATTTGAATTTTTGATTTTTGAGATTGCTCAGGCTTATTTGAAAATCAGTAAAATGGTAAAGAAAAAACTAGTGTATACAATATACAATGAAGATAGATATGAAATATAAGTACATATACATGTATGAGTTATTAATGTTATCTGTCCCGAATCTGCTAAATTCCCTGTTAATGTTATCATCCTTAAGAAGTTAACTGTTTGCTTGTTATGTACTTGAAAAAAAAACCATATTGAGATTTTGACGCTGTCAAAAGGTTTGAAATATTTGTGTTGTATTTTAATTCAGTATCATTTTTGCCGAAACAATAAATTCAAACCAGCAAAGAAAAAATTTTAAAACCAGCAAAATTAATATTTGGCCAAAAAAGGTATTCATTTTATATTACTCCTTAGACTCAGTTTGGCCAAAGTAAAAACAAGTCGAAACATGCCAAAGAGTCGTTTCCCTCGTGTTTATTGTTATAAAATGTACTGATAACAATTGCAAGTTGATCATCTCGAATGTATTTCAGGTGCATGTACCGGTACATACATGTATATTGTTTTGCACAGGTGTAATGAATATATTCTGGTATACTTTGCTTTTAATATCCTTTATCGGCATGTTCACACAGTGACAGTAAATAAATCAAAGTACTGAAGTACTGAAAGCCGGACTCTTTTGATGTGTTTTATGCATATTGTGCAATAAAGACTAATAAAATCTCTCTCTTCCTCTTTTCTCTCTCTCTCTCTCTCTCTCTCTCTCTCTCTCTCTCTCATATACTTTTAATTTCGGCAAAGCGCCGGATAGTGAAAGCGGCTATTAGCGAAGAAATATATGTTTAGTAGAAAAAAATCAACTGTGATTTGCACTTTGAAACAAGCGTTATAAACTCAATCCCCTATTTCTTCGATGTGCAGCCGAATACAAATGCTTTGTAAAGTAGTTCATGGAAATTCATGCGCATTGTAAGTGTCAAAAGGGCATACTATAAGTCTTGTTTTAAAACACGTAATTAGTAAGAAACAAAAAAATACTCCTCGCTAAATTTATTCGCAATAACCCCCCCCCCCAAAAAAAAACCCAATACATTTCACAAAACATGGTTGTATATGGAACTGTTTGGTATAGCGGAAGCTTTTACTTTGACACTGTTCGGTTTTTTGTTTACTTTTGAAGCTGTGCTATTTATAGTAACGTTGCCGATTTGCCTGCATACAGCCAGGACTCTGCTTTCAGCAGAGCCCGGCTAAAAATGGAGAACGGGTTTGCTTAAAAAATTACTTTTCCTCATGCATGTTTATATATACACGGAGGTATCAGGTTTTTTTTTACCGTGACAAGATGTCAATATTCAAACTGGCTTCAAACTTCGAAGCGTCTGAGCAATGTTAAATAAAACCGATGTTCTACTTTGCCATTCTGGACGGTCAGGGTAGCAAATGACTAGTCTTCTTTTGAAGATAGACATGGGCTAAACAATAATATCGCATACCTTTTTTAACTTTCTTAATTTCACCGAAGTAACATCGAGCATTATATAATTCAGATAATTTTTCTTCATTCGGTGTGTGTTGCACAGTGTTTTCTATGACTACTGCTAAATGTTCAACCAGTTTAAGGTTGTCCAAATAAGTATGACACGGAATTATCAGGAACACCAAGTACAGTTCAAATGGAATTACAAGGCGTGATGACCCATTTCTCATCTTTGTAACTTCGATAGCTATCTCTATTGGAAGAAGCGGCATTGGTCGATAGACTACAAAGTCGTACATTACCGCCAACGACATTTTTTCCATGATGCTCAATCCACGTCCACAGAAGTGTTGACGATAGTTTGGATCATCGTAACCATTACCAGAACCAAAAGGTATGAAGTTAAAATAGTTATATTAAAATATAATTATTCTCAGAAATACCGTTTTTCTTGAGCAAAATCAACTATAATGTCTAGCATTGCCTATTCGGGTTCTTTACCTTTACGAATCTCTCCAATGTACTTTGCAAACTTCTTACAATTTAGGTTTACTTTACACTGTACATACACATATTTTATCGGTTAAGAAGCAAATCAACATTCGTTTGAAAAGCTGTAATAAAAGCATTCCAGTACTAGAATATTAAATATTTAAACCGGGATTAGCCGTCTCTAAGTGTCAAAAACCGGTTATCCAGAAAACTGACCGACAGACTAACAGTTTAGACACAAATACCAATCATCAAGAATATCCTTATTTTGTTTCAAATCGTTTACCACATGCTCATGTAGTATATATTGAGGGGAAAATAGACGAGCTGGATGTTTACATAACAGCTGATACTGGTGCTTCTCGCACTATCCTGTCCTATTATGTGTATAAAATCTGGCTGAGACCAACATACCTAAACTTAAAGAAAAGTCAAGTTTGCTTGGAGCTTGTGGATCCTCAATACATGTCCATTGGAAAGGAATGTTTGATCTATAGCTTGGTAGTTTGTCATTGGAGAAAGAATTTGTAGTAGTTGACATCAAGGATGAAATGTTACTTAGTGTTGACATTTTACAAGAACCTAGGCGAAGAAAAAGCTCAAAATTACTCAATAAAGAGGCGATACGCTTTTAAGGTCATGAAATCCAATGCATACAGCAAGGTATGCAAGCAGGTATTACTCTCAGATACCACGGGCCCGTTTAACAAACGGTCGTAAGTAATAGATTTGGTCGTAAGACCAAACCTACGGTTTAAGGCCGTTTTACACAGATTTGGGACTTGCGGCTTACGACGAAATTCGGCCGTAAGTCTACGACCACCCGAAGGCTACCCTAACTGGCCTAAGTCCTAAATTTTGTCTAAATCATTCAATATATCGTTGTTGCTATGGATAATACAATTATCAAAAATGGCGTCTTTGTTCATTTTTGATGTACTAAACGAAAGAGAAAAAGAAATGAGTAAAAGGGTTTTTAGGGATAGAAACAATCATTTAGGTTATCTAAACGACAGAAAGGTTATAGAAAGGTACCGACTATCGAGAAGGTACCTCAACGAAGTCGTTGATTTTGTAAAAGAAGACATAGAAAGGCCAACCAACAGAAGCAAGGCCATCCCTGCTGTAATCCAAGTAGATATCATTATAATTTAATTATCACAACGCACATCATTCATCTTCGAATATTTACACAACATTGATAACGTCACTTCCTGATTACTTCGTCACGAAAACAGTGCTTGTGAATATTGATTACACGGGCACGGATCAAACACGAAATTACTATGAATACATGTATGTACTTGTCTTAACACACGTGGGAAAACAATTATTCATACATATCCCAAACTTCAGAGTACAATTACATACTTCACTATGAAATGTGTTCTTTCTTCGAAAGAGTTTGTAATTAAGTGATGAATTCAGCGGGGTTGTTTGGACCCCCCTCCCCCCACATTTCAGTATTTTTTTGTTCATGGCCACATCTCTCATACATATAAATGTATAAAATCTCGGTGAATGTGCAGGATCAGGCATTTTAATCCCTTATTGTGTCTTTTGTGTCATGGTGAAACGCCGAATTTCGTTTTGATTTCAAGACCGCACAGATCTCTTGCCGAGAGAACGCTTAGGAAATTTTAAATAAACAGGGTGGTTAATACATGTTTATCCCTCCAGTTTTGAAATTGAAATGCATAGATTATACGTAAGTGATGGGTTGTTAAGTTGTTAAAAGATATTTTTAACTAGGTTCAGTACTACGCATTATAGTTTATATGATCATACTTGTATTCTTCTACGATAAATTATAATAACTTACTTATCTTTTTAAATAAATATTTACGCAACATAAACGTGTCTTGACCTATGCTAAGTCATGGTTTTGCCCAATATCAACTAATAAAACCAGAGTAAAACTTACAAAAATATATAGGCCGAAACGACGTCGGGCCGAAACTAGTAATATCTGAACAGATTTAGGACCAAGTAAGGAAAAGGCCGAGATGACTAGAAATCGATTATACACATACAACCTTACCCATGAGCTCAGCAGAGAGAGAGAGAGAGAGAGAGAGAGAGAGAGAGAGAGAGAGAGAGAGAGATAGAGAGAAATTTCTTTGGATGTTGAGCTATTTCTCATTTCCAAAAATATCCAATAAAATCAGTGTACTGAATTATTATACAAAACTTTCTTTGATTTCATAAATGTTTGTGGATATCAATTTTTTTTTAGATTGAGTTTCTGAGATGTTAGTTTATAAAAAAACCCACCAGGTACTCATTTGTTATTCCATTAAACAATCTATTTTTGGCATCACCCTACAATAAAATCCATGATTATCCTAGAATAGACATATATATTGGAGAACATTAATTTTACATTTATACTTTTTAAATAGTGATGTGTTAGGATTCATTCCTTAAAAAAATTACAAACCCACGATTTAAAGCCAAAACATTATTCATATAAAAATTTTGTCTATGTAATATAAATAATTAATGAAAAGTGATGGTGGTTAACAATATGTTGCCTTAATATTGACATATTCTTGTCACAATAAGATGCCTCACAAAAGGATTATTCTATTTGGAGTGTGGGGATTTACATGGGATTTCTAAATCTAGTGTTTGCATTGCTATGGACAGATTTCTGACCTCCTTCTGCCACCGCCTGCAAAATTTCCCAAATCTGATGAAGAAATCCGAAGAACAAAAACAAAGTTTTTTTCAAAGGCCCGATTTCCCGATGTGCTGGGCGCAGTGGGTGGAACTTTAATCAAAATTCAGGCTCCCTCCGAAAACGAGCCAAGCTAAGTTTGTGGGAAAGGTTTTCACGCTCTGAATGTCCAGACCGTTTCTGATGCTTCTCTTAGGTATTATTTCAAAGAGCAATGACCCATATTAATTTCCATAGCACAAGCTAACATCATTTCTTGTATTGTACTTTGAAGACTGATACTATTAGTAATAGATTTTCTCATTAAAAGATGTTAAAAAATATGCTTTTCAAAAACTGTATCAGATCATTAGAAGGATTAGTAAATACATTTCATGATTGAACCAACGGCCTTTTGCTCCATCTTATTCACCCATCTTCTTTAAGATTAATAGATTTGGTTTGCAAGTAACCTGGTGCTGTTCACGATAGCTTTGTGTTTGAAAATTCAAACTACATCTTGGCTCAAGGACTGTTCCCCTTTATACATGTATACTCAATCCATTCCACGAGACCAAGGTACTTCATCCAGATACAGTAGTGGGTACTGTGGATGAGTTCTTGGGTGTTTTGCGTCGGGATGAGGAGGTCGACCACCTGACAGAGACACGGAGGTGTTCCACTGAGTCACCTGGTGATGGTGATTCCAGGTCAGGTGTTGTTTCAAAAATTTGGTGTCACTTTATGAGGCTACCTCACAGTTACTCAGTGAGACTGAAAAGGAAACCTTCACAAGATTTTTAATACAATACCAAGAAACTTTCTCTAGGGACGAATGGGATTTGGGTCAAACAGATTAAATGGAGCATGAAATAGATACTGGGGATACTAAGCCAGTAAAACAACCACCACATAAAGTTCCAATGGCCTTAACCGATGAAGAAAGAAAAGCTGTTAATGTCTACGGGTATTGTATTAAAAATATAACTGGTCCCGTCCTCGTGCCATCTCGCAATATATCTACGTGAGGCAGGTAAAAAAACGGGAATGTCGGATAACTAGTACATCCAACTGATGCATTATTATTATCATTTACATAATCATTTGATTTATTGATTTATAGGGTCTCTCCTCCTATGAATGTACTTGTATGATTAATAATTTTTTAGAATATTGTATAACGTCAATAGTGAACTGTGTGCTTCTGCTTGGATAGAGTGTAGTGTAATATATTTATAATTATGTACATATGTTACAACTGCTTATAATTCGTATGAATTTTATCAAATAACAAATACAATACAATACAGCAAACAATACAATTGTTAGAGAGAAGGACTGAATTAAGATGCACAATGTATATTTTGTGTTTAAACATAGTTCTGATAATATAATACATAATAAAAATGTTCTTTATTTACTTGTCTTGTAAACAAGTCTCAACCAGTACAACAAGTAGACTTGTTATATTCTCTGTAAAGAATTTACCAATATTGTGTTGGTTTTAAATTTACCAATAATGTGTTGGTTTGATGTTTAATTATTAACTTGATCAATTTACAGTTGGATGTTTCAGCTGAAAAGCGTGGTCGTGCATGGAAGTGCCAACCCTTTGGGTATAGGAGAGAGAAGTTGGCTGTAACCGATCACCTGTACCAGAACCACATGTCCCTTAACGAATACCCTTTTAATTGCAAGTTGTGTCACTTCATTGCATACCAGAGGAAGAAGTTTACCAAGCATGGGAAATGGTACCTGGAACATTAGATGAGGATAGGGGCTTATCTAGAGCCTCTGGTGAGCACCTATCTCCAGGTTAGAGATAATACCGCCCTGTTTGGTGAGAAGATGATCGTGTTGTTCGTCGAGGAATCTTTGCAGCTCTGGGAGTCGCGGAAGCAATAAGCTAGCCCTCGTCTCCGGATCGTCTTCTAGTTTCTCTTGCTGTACCACCGTGTGTGACTTCTGTGCCACCTATGTCCGTGGTCCTCTCTTCTTCTCTTCCGTCCTCGACATTGGTCTCTTCGTCTCCCGCCGTATGCACTTCTTTGGCAGTCTCCCGCCCGTCCTCGTCAGCCAATCCCCCCTCCAATCAATGCTGAATGCCTCCCTCACAGAACTGTTGACAGAGGAGGACCAGCAGTTGCTGGATGAGTTCTTTGTGAGGGAGACATCAGCCAAGGAGTTGGAGTTGAAGAAGAAGATTAAGAGCATGGAGAAAGAGAGTTGGAGACACAGAGACGCATCATCGCAGAGCACCAGTCCACCTCTAAAAAGAGAGGAGGGTCTGTGTCTTCGCTTCAAGATGGCAGGAATTCTCCCAGGAAACTCCAGTCGGTGGTGCAGATGGTGCCGGGGCCTATTCTTTCAAAGCCTCAGCAGAGTTCGTGGCACCGTTCGCCACTGGATGAAACCTGACCATCC
The DNA here is from genome assembly GCA_020458035.1 of Magallana ariakensis. NCBI lineage: Eukaryota > Metazoa > Mollusca > Bivalvia > Ostreida > Ostreidae > Magallana > Magallana ariakensis. Next base: position 34,354,289 of record CM035816.1, read on the forward strand.
CCATTACAGAAGACCTGAGAAGAGACGTAAGAGACATTCGAGAAGTGTTTTAGTATCATTAAATAAATAAGTTTGAATAGATACATACGTTTTTGTAGCGATTTGTTCATGTTGATTTATGCCATTATTTTTTTTATTCTTGATTATTATTTAAATGTCTACAGCTTTTATGAATGTTAAATATTGTCACATTTACTTAAAAAATGTAAAAACATGATAAAAGTAAATACTTGGTAATGATTGTGGGATTAATGTGTCTTTTACACAGTATTCAAATTAGAATTATTAATTATTGTGTATATAATTAATATTTCCTATTTCCTATTGTTGTTGAGAAAAATGTATTAAGTGTATTGAATTGTTTTTAATGTTTAATCTTTACTAGAAGTCTTTTTTTCCCTTTTCTTTGTGATTTCATTATTATAGATGGCCATCTATACAATGTTTTTTTTCCCGATTCTGTATGATTGATAAATGACATGTGTATGCTGTCATAATAATGCCTGAAATGTGTTGGAATAATTGTTTTCAGTACAGTATCATATTTTTTTTACTGTGTGTGAAAATGGTACATGTACCTTTAATATGATAGACACGTTGATTGTCAGCTCAGTCTACAGAATTATTCTTCTTTTACTTCCTGTATTTTGGAGTCCATAGGAACTTGGACTATGAGAGAAGGGGCAAATGTAACATTCAAACGCCCTTATTCCGGTTTAAATTTTGTATGAATGGTTCTCTGTCTTAGTGGTTTGCCTGTGTATCTTACGGTGACGTAACGTTTGAATTGTGCATTTGGTATTAAAATATTGTTATATTAATATTTAATATTGGTACCCTTACCAGTCCGGTATCATTTCCAGTTTAAAGTAAGGGATAACTACAGGCAGCTGTCGTTCCGTATTTTTTCTTTTACATATCCGCAAAAACGTTCATTTCTATGATCATTATCCCATTATGAAACTTCGCTATATAATCTTGATAAATTCTTCAAAATGAAATGACGTTTCAATAAAGAAATCTTAGATTATTTTTTTTTTACATTTATTTTGAATAATATTGTACCTCTTTTGCGTTTATCTTTCGTCTTTTCTCATTTTGGAAGTACTCGAATCACCTTGAAAAGTATTTCAACGGTACAATCCTGATAATTTTAATGCCGTTTGGAATGTCAAATTTTATATTGTGTATTGCAACTTGAAGCGATAAATAAGGCGTTTTAAAACTGAATAATTGTACTTCATAAGTGAATAAAAGTATTACTAGTTTGGGTACAAATATTTATATATAAGGCATAGACGTCGGAAGCAAATAGAAAGTAGTGAGGCAGACATCCGAAATCTTTATATTTCTTTATCTGATATGACAAATGACAAATTTTTTTTTTTTAAATACATTATGGTAAAGCTAAAAGTAAAGTCGCTGCAACCCCACCTCCCCCAAAAAACCCAAAACAAACAGAGCTTTACAAGAAGACGTTTGATGTATACTTATGAATTCAAAGTTGTTGAAGTTTGCAAGTATACATGATGAACACAACACTGGCGTGTTTTTTTCTCTCAAAGCTACTGTTCACCATTTGTTAAACTAGAGATACAGTGAGCAAGCTCACAAATGTATGTATGTGTGTCCATTTCAGCCTTGTGAGCAAGATTAAAAGAAAACCCTGGCATGTATGTTAATCAAACTTCTGACACTTCATAAGCATGATTATAGGACAAACCCTATTCATTTTCAAGGAATTTTTTTAAAATGCTTAATTCTTGAAATTAAGATAGAATTTAACCCTTAAGCCTTTTGTCGCATATCTAAGGCAGTAGATGCAAATTGAGGGGTGATTTTTATTAATGACCGGTGTAATGCACCGTTTGTGTTGAATCGGTTTTAAGCTAAGATGTTAAATGACCGATCGGGAGACGGAGAGGTTCGCAAAATAATTTTACCGATGAGTATCAAGCAAAACTTCCAGCTGATGTGACAGATTGATATAAATCCAAATTGGCTGCGATGAGTACCTTCTGTATTATTAGATATAGGGTATTTATTTTTATTATGAGAAAAATATATCAAATCAGGTGCCTGTGATAATTAACTAAGAGAATTAACTACATGGAAGAAATACTTAATAGAGGCGGATGGACGGGAATTTTAATTCAGCCGATATCGAGGGTACGCTGGTTTTAAGGGGTGCCGGTAATTTGAAGTTTGAGAGAAATAAATGAACATGAACTTAAAGATGCTGCGTTAAATCTGATGTTGAAGAAACACCAATAGATCCTCCACCAAAACTACAAAGGGCCCCGAGAGGAGAAAAAAAACATGACAAAGACGTGAAGAAAATTGATCCAAATTTTAAAGTCCTTTCCGATGTGCAAAAGACCCTGACAGTACGTACATGTAGTGACTTAACTTAAGTTATATATATCTGGCAGAGAGAAAAATATCAATTATCATGTTCAAGTAAAAAAAACATCAATGATTACGAAAGAAGAAAAATGAAAATCACAAAAACATCAATGATTACGAAAGAAGAAAAATGAAAATCACAACAGAACCAGGAAAGGTTGCCGACATGAGAGGAGAGAACGGTTTGTTTCGCGCTTCTCAATGTTATTTTCTTTGGGGTTTAATCGTTTCAGAAAAGCGTAAGAGAAACACTAGTCTCTGCAATGAAATAAAAAACAAGAGACCAATAGGCTTAACGGTCACCTGAGTACCATAGCCCATACACAAACTTGTCGAGGAGTCTCATATATGCATTTAATTATTAAATAAGTTTTATTCTGGAGTAGAAAAATTATAATATTGTAATGACGCTCACCTGCATGCCTGAAATCTTTCAAAAAGGACTATGGAAACTAAAATTTTAGCGAAAAACGTAAAGATCATAATAGAGTGCATGATATTGAAAAGTTACAAGGCTCTGATAGAGAATAACTTTTCCATATATTAACTTTCAAGGTAGTTTTTATGTGTATGTTTTCATAGATAAACTAAAACAAGGTGGGTAGTATACATGTTTTATATAAAACAACCTCCTATCACCAGGGGCAGAGAGAAACTCTCACTATGGGCTTTTAAACAACACAAAAAAACAAGCTTTATAAGCTATAATGTGTTATTCACTTCTGTTCAAGCTTTTGAATATTCAACTTTTATTGACATTTCATCACCATCTGGTATTTATACCAAAATCATTTTACATCTATACCGCTTATAAGTGATTTTGGTTAGGCAATTATTAATTTACTATTATCAGGTTAATTTGTTTATTTAGAAAGTTCAAAAATTGTTTTTGTTTCAAACGATAAAAAAAGCGCGGGACTTAGCATTATACACATTAATGACACAATGCTAAAATGTTGAACCATATATTTTTTTTCATTTTCGTATATACTGTGTCCAATTTTTTTCTAAATTGTTTTCTTATCCTATTCTTCATATCTTTAGGTCAAATTTCACTACAATTTTTATCACTGTCTTAATGAGAATTTCAGATAAAAGACTGATCTGAAAAAAACCCCACAATTTAACTTCATACGTATACATTATTCATTCATATAGACTTAGAAATAATGCCTAAGGTTTACTACCCATCTGTCGTGGTATAAAAAAGTATGAAATTCAAAAAACGCTAGTGTATGCATATTAATTTGCATTTTTAAAACCAAAGTTGTCATATCCAAAGTATTTGCCCGATGGCTAACTCGCCCTACACTTTCCTCTATGGTGTAAATTAGTCAAACCGCTTTCCTGGGCACCCCCTTGTTGAAAATAAATTCTTCCGATCAAACTAAAATTGCATCAAATTGTTACATTTTATTTATTAACTTTTTTGTATTAACCAAAGATGTCCCATCCAAGGTATGAATATCTGCCCGCGATACGTGATGAACCCTTCCTTCACTTTTCGCCATGACGTTAATTAGTCAAACCGCGTTCTTGGTTACCCCGTTCTGGAAAATTCTATTCCATATCAAAACTAAAATCGCGCATTCAAGAAACGAATTACCTTATTTTATTTATTCAGCATTTGTCAAATCTTAACTTCTATGTATAATCTAAGTAAGTTCCTAATAAATATATTCACTGTTTTATGTAATCATTTGATATTATTTCATTGCAATGATATATTTTAATGACTTGGATCCGCCAAAGCGTGTCCACCACCTTACTGTCATTCTTGCTATTTCGAGATGGTTTATCGAAAATGAAAGTAGGTTTTTAATTTAAATCTAAATAATTACTTATCAGGTTAAAATTTATTATAGGTTACGGACATCATGTTACACGTGTTGAAATACCAAAGATATAAGCAGTTACTCTGGTGCAGGCGTTTCGTAGTTTATTGGCGAAATGTCTTAATTTATAAGTATAGATGATATGAAGAGCAAAGGAAGATTACTCCATTATGAAGAAGCAAGGGAAGATAACTCCACCAACTGTTACAACTTTCCCCCCGAATGCTTTCACAATATCTAAACTTTGATAGACAGCTTCATTCTTTCTCTTTTCTAAATATGCGAGTTAACTCATTTCTTTCATTTAAATTCATGAGCGGAATAAAATAATAAGACAAATATATACCCCCCCCCTTAGCCATAACCCTTGCCTTGCATATAGGTGACATGAAATATTATTAAAGATGACAGCTTAATGGTTTAAAAAAAATATGCAGTCAGTTTTATTCTATGTCAGAAGACGTTTTTTTTAACATTTTTTATACATTAGCACTAAATGACCACACCCTGCATTAAGAACCCCTACCCTATACACTATAGGAATGTTTGGCCCCGCCCTTAATTCAAATCCCTACATTGGGAGGTATGAAATTTAAAATTTTGAAAAAAACGACATCAATCAACCAAACTTGTTGTAAATTTATTAAGACCCGACACTCTAGACCACATTATGAGTACACGTTATACAATGATATTGTTATTATGGATGCATAGAGTGTTTCGGCGGTTTTTAATAGAGTTATGATTTTAACTCTTAAGGCCCGCCTCATCAGGGGTCTACCTATTATGATTTTTACATTATTGTAATCGTGATTGAATTATCATTTCGCCGATATTCTTGTGTTTACTGTAGGCGATTATAGGTTCCTTGGTAAATAATTCTTTGCATATTTCATCATTTTTAAGGACATTCCAGTATTTCAGGATGCGCTTTTTGAGACCCTTAAAATGTGGGTTGTACTTGGTTATCATGACATTTGGTTGTCGTTGTTTGCATTTCAGATCTGTTTTCACTAAGAACTTTTTTCTATTTGTGTTTTCCATTGTACGAATAATGGGATCTATTTCTTTATCAGAGTAACCTCTCTTTGATAGGTGTGTCTTGAAATCCGTTAGAATTGTAGATAGAATACAAGGATCACTGGTATTTCTTGTATGTCTGATGCATTCGCCTTTTATAAACCCTTTAAAGACAGAAGGGCTGTGGGTGCTTTTTCTGTGTAGATATTGAAAATTGTTTGTTGGTTTTACATATGACTTGATATCAAGTATGTTATTTTCCTGAAACCTTATGCCTTTGTATATAGTAGTGTCCAGAAAATTGACGCTTTTTTCTGAGATTTCATACGTGAATTTCAGGTGTTCGTGACATGTATTGCCGATGTCAAAAAATTGTAGAATTTCATTTTGTGTACCGTTGAAGGCTATAAAACCGTCGTCTCTAAATCGCCCGTGGTAAAGAACTCGATTGGCGAATTTGAATTTTGACATTATATAGTTGGTGATTTGATACATTCTTGTATCTGAAATTTCTGGAGATGGTATTGCACCCATACTGCATCCTATGATTTGTTTAAAATATTTTCCATTGAACTCAAAGTAATTGTTTTCTAAGACGCATTTCAATAAGAAGATAAGATCTTCGGTCTCTGGATAAGGAATGTCGATTTGTGGTTTGTTAGCGTTTTTGTAAGTTTCATTGACGGCACTGAGTAATTCGCCGAATTCCATGTTGGTATACATACTAGTTACATCATATGTAATTAGTAACACTTCTGCTGGAAGTTCGAGAGTCTCGATTTTATTGATAAAATCGGCGGTGTCCTTAATATAAGTTGATTGATTTTGTACTATGGGAATGAGAAAGTAATCGCAGTATGCGCCGATTTTCCGTGTTGGCGTATCACACTGTGAAATAATCGGGCGGCCAGGTGGTAGTTGTCTGATGCTGCACTGGCCGTTTTGAAGGGCATATCGGACTTCATCTTTGATTTTGTGTATTTTAGGGAGCAAGTAGAGATGACCGCATTTTAGCGATGGTTTGTTATCGCAGAGATAACGATACGTTTCCTTATCTATTGAGCCCTTAGAGTACATTTGCGTTACTCTATTTTGTATGATATGATGCAAGTTATGTAGATCTGGTTTATCAACTTGCATGTAATGTTTTGATTTAAGTTGACGCATGGCCTCTGCAATATATTGGTCTTTGTCCATAATAACAATTGTATTGCTTTTGTCCGCTTTTTTGATAACAATATTGTTATTGTTTCTCAGAGACGTCAGTGCTTCTCTTTCAAGCTTAGACGTATTATTGTGAATTTTCTTGATTGGAATAGATGACAATTCTAATTTAGTTTTGTCAATGTAATCCTCTAATGCATAACATGTGAATGGGGGGTTGTAACCGGATGGTTTTTTGAATGGGTGAATTGGAAGATTTTCACCTTTGTCAAAATGATACTTGCATCGGAGTTTTCTAGCAAACTCGTCAAAGTCGTTTAATATGACTTTTTTAATGTTGCCGTTTTGTGGAGTTGGTATAAATTTTAAACCTTTACTGAGCACAGAGTACTCGTGATGGTTGACTTTGTACTTAGATAGATTGAGTACATATTTCTGAGAGTTGTTCTCATTATTTTTGTAAGTACTTTTGAATTGCATTAAATTGGATTGGGATCTACGATAGTTTTTTCTGGTTTTGTTCCGTCTATTAAAACGTCTTGCCATTTTAATGAGGAATGACCAAAAATGAAGTAGATCTTTGTTACTTATGAGAATCAAAAGTTCCGTCTACTAAACGACTGGTCGATGTAGTAGAGGAAAGTAACTGGTTTGTTAAAATCCTTGGGAAGATATCAGTTAAGATAACACGTGGCTTCAAACTACGCCCCGTTTGAAAATGAGGCTAATACACCTAACTAACCACAGCACAACTTTGTGTACACAATCGGATGATAATGAATAAAAACAAAAAAGCAAATAATGCAAGTAAAATGGTATATTCTGGTATCACATGATCTGTAAGCATTACAGTAGTAATTTGAGCTTTAACTAACAACGTTAGTTATTAAACTTTACATGTTCTTGATCAATCCAATCACAGAGTAAATTGTGCATCACATTGTCACAGAAACGCTATGTTCATTTTGGGTAAATTGTTTCCCGGACTTTTAATTTGGACATTCCGTTGGTCAGTTAAAAATATTATAAGTGTTAATATGGCCTCCCTCTCGATTGTTGTCTGCGAGGTCCAGGTCTACGGAAAGGTCTTCCGCGCGGTCTTTTGGATTGGTCCCGCGTTTGGGAGTTAGATTGGGTTGCCGTTGCTAGCCTGCTTCTAAATTCCTGGATTTCCGATATCTGTTCTTGGTTGATTTTAGTAATGTTTTCGTCAAAGCGACGCTTTTCACTTTCAAAATCAACAGACTGGCGCCTTACTGCTTGGAGAGTCTGAATTCGGATTTGGTTACTCTCCATTTCCTTGGCTTTTATTTCGGCCTCCACATAGTCAAGGACTAACTGTGCTGTTTGTTTATTCTGGGATTCGGCCAGATCTCGCCAGAATTTTTCAAACTTCTCATTCCCTTCATTGTCCAAGTTCAGCGCACAGTGAGACCGGGTATAAAACCAAGCCGGAAATCTTCCTGTCTGGATGCCGTAGCGCAGACTTTCCTTTCTCTTTGCCAGGGTCAGGCGATTTTGAAGGGTTTGGCGGATTTCTCCCAGTCCTTCAGAAATTATAGTGGAGGAGTTATCATTTCCCTCTGGAAGGGTGATTGTCAGATCAAGGTCTGGGATAGCGAATAAAGCTTCCTGGTTAGAAGGGACCAAATCGTCATCCATTCTGGTTTCATAATCACAGTCAGTTTTATTCTATGTCAGAAGACGTTTTTTTAACATTTTTTATACATTAGCACTAAATGACCACACCCTGCATTAAGAACCCCTACCCTATACACTATAGGAATGTTTGGCCCCGCCCTTAATTCAAATCCCTACATTGGGAGGTATGAAATTTAAAATTTTAAAAGATGGCTTTATTTTCTTTCTTTATATACAGTCAATTTTTATTTAGTATCAGCAATAAATTGCATTAATACTATATGACTATTTTTGCCCCGCTCTAAAGTCAAAACCCATACTCAAGGGAACATGAAACTTACAATTTTAGTAGAGGACTTCCTGGAAAAGAAAATTATGGAGTCAGTTTTTCTTAAAGATGTGTGAGAGTAGAGAAGATTTTTAAACATATATGCATTAAAACTGTATGGCCATATTGCCCCTCCCCCCTACGACCTGAACCCTTGACCTGGGGCCATGAAATTCACCATTTACGTAGAGGAGTTCGTGGACATCATAACTATATGCATTTAGTTTTTTTCCCACAAGTGTGGGAGTAAAATATATTTTCTAAGATTTAATACATTTTCACTATATGGCTATATGACCCTTGACCCAGGGGTCATGCATTTACACAATTTAGGTTGAAGACTTCATGGACATCATAACAATGCATTTAGTTTTAACAAATATATATGGGAGTAGAGAAGAAAATGTTAAACATTATATATGCATTAAAACTATATGGCCATATAGATTTAATACATCTTTACTATGGCCATAATGGCCTCACCCTACGGCCTGATCCCCTGACCAAGGGGCCATGAATATCATAACTTTGGTAGAGGACTTCATAGACATCATAACAAGGCATTCATATTTTACCTCACATGTGTGGGAGTAGAGAAGAAGATTTTTAAACACTATATACATTTTCACTATATGGCTATATTGGCCCCGCCCTAGGGCCTGAACCCTTGACCCAGGGGTCATGAGTTTCACAATTTAGGTAGAAGACTTAATGAACATCATAACAATGCATTTAGTTATTAACAAATATATATGGGAGTAGAAAAGAAGATTTTCTAAAATTTAATACATTTTTACTATGGCCATAATGGCCTAACCCTACGGCCTGAACCCTTAACCCGATGCCATGAAATTCACAATTTGGGTAGAGGGCTTAATGGACATTATTACTTTCCTCACATGTGTGGGAGTAGAGAAGAATTTTTTTAAACACTAAATACATTTTCACTATATGACTATATTGGACCCGCCCTAGGGCGTGAACCCTTGATCCAGGTGTCATGAATTTCACAATTTAGGTAGAAGACTTCATGAACATTATAACAATGCATTTATTTATTAACAAATATATATATATGGGGGTAGAGAAGAAGATTTTCTAATATTTAATACATTTTTACTTTGGTCCTCATGGCCTAATAACCCTACGGCCTGAGCCCCTGACCCGAGGCTATGAAAATCACAATTTTGGTAGAAGACTTTATGACCATGCATTCCGATTTTTCCTCACATGTGTGGGAGAATAGAAGAGTATTTTTGAAAATTTGTTGGTTTTTTGCATAATTAGGTGGTAGAGTTATGGATTTAACAATTTAGATCCCTTAGAATTGTTATCACACGACATATGGAGAAATGGTGCACATTTTACTAATTTGCATAGCGGCCATATTGTTATCACAATGGCGATTTTCAGTACAATAAAATATATAGAAAGGAATTAGAAAAATTACTAATTTATAAGAATAATATTTCGGAAATATTTTCTCCTCATTTGGTTTTGTTATTTACTACATCCGGGATCGGAATGTGCTTGTTTTGTTTACATGAGATGTTGAGATGGCGGTTCCTTTTGAATCTGAAAAATCGAAGCGGGGCGTTGTAGGAATATAGTGTTTTAGTGATGAAAGACGTCATGAAGGGATTTTGGAATTATTTTTAAAATACTTGCCATTCATAAGCAAAGTTGTTCCTCATATATTTACAAAGTTTATATTGCAAACTAATTGTGTCTGAAATCTTGACTCAAATTAAAAAAGTCTTGTTGGTTCCTTTTTACTTTCAAATTAGCATTTTTGAAGATTTTTTCAGTAAGGTATCGGACTTGCAGCTAGACATTTAGACTTTTTATTGAATCATTTTTGCATATTTCTATAAGAATTATCATTATAAATTGAATGAGATTTTTCAGGTTATAATTCTATTTAGTTCCAAGCTGATTTTTTCAACGGTTTATTTATTTATTTACTCATTTTAGCCAGTATAATCCTATTTTTAGATAATCTAATGGTTAAATAGGGAGGCATTTAAAGTGAATTTGAAGTGTGAATCACTGATTGTGGTGACAAAAACATACACAGATACTCTATGCATTGCCCTAACACGTGCTCTTATTTAAAAAATGAAAGTAATAACACCAATTCCATACATAAAAGGTATGTAATTTTCATTCGTAAGGGAGATAATATTACAGACATGAATATTAATGAGAACAGTGTCACGTGGCATTTAGTTCATGAATAAAGTGTACGTGATTTCTCCATATGACGCACGAAGACTAATTGCAATAGATCACATGAGTGACTCAGGTGATCTAAAAATCTGTTTGCAAAAATAGAAAACACACCAATGAAATAGTATCTTTCAGTAGCTAAACTGAAAGATCTTGGCACATTGAGACAAAGTTGAAGATCGTGACACTTTCTTCTTTGTTCATTATTGTTAATGTATATTGCATATTGTGGCGATCAGAGGATACCAAACAAGCAATACCTGCCTTTACTTTGTGAATAGCCATGCCCATTTTAAATCAGATTTTGATGTACAAGGAGACGCATACTCTCTTTACGACACTGGTGCTCCTTTTTCTAACGGCCAACAGGAATAATCCAAGTGTTTATGGACTGATTTTGAGTAAAATCATTTTAAGTGTCCAAACTTTGTCGAAAGTGAGTATTATATTCATAAATGTTTAAAATTGAAAAAAAAATGAAAATGTGAATTTTTGCACTTTTAAGGATGGTTTTGGCGTTACAGTCATCATATGTGTATGTGTAAAAAATAAAATATTTAGTGTTCTCCTTTCATCAATTTCAATTGTACTTCTTTCAAATGTATCGGTATAATTATAACAAAATCGTCAAAACGCGACGGATACAAATAGACAGACATTAAAATTCTAAACTCAAAATCCGAGAACTTTTGTAAGTATATAGACATGTTCCGTATAAAAGCTTATTTCTGGAGTTGTCTATTTCTGCAAAATTTTGTGAATTTTAAAATCCTTAAAATATTGACAGAGGACAACAATTATTTGTATTTAAAAACGCGTAGTTTGTAGTAGTATTGTACGTCTCGTTAACTCTTTGTTTTATGAAAGTTGTAGCTGAATTCGAAAATCTTATTTTCAGTGGAGCATTAATTTTTAAAGTTAAAGTTTACAAGCGTTTTTTAAAGAATAGGGTCAAAGAACATATAAATACAAGATGTAGTTATAAACGGAGCAATTATAACGTCTCCTAAACGAAGCGGGGCCATCATTGGGGGAATTGATGACCCACATGGGCCAAACACTGCATAAAATAAGATTTAATACTTGATAATTTCTATATCTGGAAATTCATGACGTCAACCACTGGGCCATTTACTATATATCAAGTGAACCTACATGACCCAAGGAACAAGATTTTAGGTGTGGGAATCTCAAACGTTTTAAAGATATTTGGGTACTGCCTGTTCGAAGGGGGTCAGGACTATCCCCCAGGCTCATTTGATGCCCTTAGTACAAGGAACAAAAATATATATGGTTTGAGGATCTCGACCGTTTTTAATATATTTAGGCACTTTCTGTTCATTTGGGGTCAAGACCACCTCTGACGTACATATCATTTGATTCTATTTAACACAAGAAAAAAACCCGTATGTATATATATATATATATATATATATATGTATATATATATATATATATAAGGGGTCAGGATCTCAACAGTTTTTGAGACATTTGGATATGTTCATGAGACATTTGGATATGTTCAATTCCATTTCCTAAAGAATGGGGATGACCCCTAGTTTCCAGATCTAAATAGACCACATATCCTGTCTGCAACAGTCAATAAATGGTTTTGGAAACCCAATTTTATTATAATTTTCAAGTCATAACCATGTACCATAGAGACTACGGTTTTTACCATTCTATGTTAGATCCCCGCACCTCTTTGACCCCCCCCCCCCCAAAAAAAAAATGTGGTTGGCCAACCCCAAATTAAAAAACTAAACCAGTATGCAAAACAAAA
>CM035816.1:34371694-34531694 GCA_020458035.1 Magallana ariakensis
TTTAACTTATGGCACACAGTAGCCCATAGCAAACGTTTCTCAACACTTTGATACCCACGGGAGATTAGGAGTGCAACATCAATCCGAAAGTGCGCAAATGCTGTTTCACCTCACAGGATACTCCGGTAACAACTTTCATTTTATTGATAATTGACAATAAAAGGACTGCTGGTTTCTTTTAACCAAAAGTTTAAAACATTTACATTGAAGTCCCTGGAGTTGAGGTTTAGATAATCCAAGTTTCCTAATACTCTTGTCCCTTTTATAAATTAATGTTTGCAAACATCAATAAATATAACAAGATTCCCCCCGGTTGCCATTTGGATTTTTTTTAAACCGGCTCAATTGCCAGGATTTACTGGCTGCGATATATGCAAAACTGATATGTAAAAATTGTCAGTGAGCAATATTTTCTTTGCGATATTCATAATTGTAAATTTTGGCTTTTTTGCTATTTCTGCAGTTTGTTTTAAAGTACATTTTTGAAAGATGAAAAGACTACATTTTGTTTCCAATGATAATTTATTCCAAAGCTGAATAGTTGATGGCAAAAAGCTGTTATATTATGTACCTGCCCTATACTGTGGTATAACAAAGTTAAAGTTACCAACGTTACGAAGATTTTAACCATGCTGCAGTTGTTTGGAAGGTAAGATCAAATCTTGTATGTATTGATGAACAATCTTACAGAATAATAAAAGTTTTTGTCTTTTCCTTTTCCTACATAATGGTTTCAACCCTAACTCTGAATACAAAGCATTCCTAGATGAATTTTTCCAAAGACCTGTAATTGTTCTACCCGCTTTTATCTGGATAAGTTCTAAGAGATTTGGATTTATTGTAAACAATTATTCCATACAACTATACTCTGTCCCGAGTTTTTGCTTCCACCACTTTTCGCTTGATATTTCGATAATAATAAATACCTTTGTGCTCAAACTATGTTCATCCACTAATATGAAAAATGTCCAGACTATCGGTTTTGAAACGCCCCCTCTACCGCTTCAGGTTTCAATACACATCCCAAAATAGAAAGTCTACGAGGATTTTGCATTGCATCAGCCATTAATAAGCCCGGATGATAACGTTGAAAAATTGCGCGAGGTGTCCCGAGAACTTCCGAATGGAGAAAAGATGTAAACATTTCCCATTATAAATCTCCGTTAGAAATTTGTTTTCGTTCCTGTGAACTTTTTTGAGTGAAAAAGGATAATTTGTCAATGAAGATATCTTGGATATTTTACATTTCATCGATTTCAACCGTACTTCTTTCATAGGTATGTGTATTTTTATTTAAAATCATCAAAAAGTGATGGAAGCAATAACTTGGGACAGACTATAGACTTTGACCCGTGCGTGCACGGGTTGACATTGCATATGATATCGGAATAATCTTATATTATTCTAATATAATAATCTAACTGTGTCTCGGGACAGGCCTTCACCACAGTTAAAATGCCTCCCATATACCCGTAATGTAGCAAAAAACTGCAGAATCGCTGCGATTTTGAGAAAATTAATGAAGCTTTATTGAAAATAACAGTCAAATTATATAAAACAAACCATTTTGAGGCTGTAAATACATTTCATCTAAACATTTAATTCATATTAATGAAGAATTCAACACTTTTTCACCAACGTTTTTTACTCGCTTCAAATTTTCACACCATGTAGAAATTCGGAACTCTCGGGATTTTTCATATCAAATGCACTGAGTTAGAGTTATCTCGCGTATTTTCTTTGATGAACAGAATATATACATGTAGCAAACTTTCAATGAACATTTACACGTATTTGTATTTTTGTTTCTGAGTTTATCCATGCAAATGTGATATTGTGGAAGCATAAACTAAAGAGCCTCCCGTGATTTAGCGTGAATGTAATGCGCATGCGCAAGATTGTAAAATCCAAAAAATCGAGATGATTTCCGGATTTTTGAAAGGAATTTTCGTTGATTATTATAATTAGCAAAGCTTGATTGAGAAAAAATAAAAACAAATTGGTAAGCTTCAAGTACCAATGATGTTTAAAATATATAAAACAAAAGACAGTACTCTTCCGATTGTTCGGTATTAAAGCCCAAAAATTCGAGTCTATTATTTTAATATAGTAGTATAGAAGCGGAGGTTACAGCCAGAGAAATCTCGAATTAGGGTTAAGACTCTAATATGAAGCCGCTAAAATGCAAACATGAGACTCTCTTACAGGTCCATATACCATGTCCACATGGTTCTTAGGTGACCGTCAAGGATTGTGGGCCTCGTTTTAACAAAAGTTGTTCGATGACAAACTTATCCTGTTTGTTTTTAGTTATTATAATGAGAATTTAGGTCAATCGAGGGTATAACAGACCAGTGGCGTATACAATAGTAACAAATTAACTAATTATACCCCTGATGATATAGTGTGGCAAGAGTTATATAGTGATATACTCAAACTAGTAGAAAAGCAAGGTCTCCAACCAAGCAAACCAAGATCGGCAGGAAGGCAACAAAATGGGAACAACGTCCCAGCAGACACTCCTGAAGAGTATTGGCGACGATCATTATTTTATCCGTTGGTCGACCATATTACAAAATAAATGAAATTATAGATCAGATTGTTGTTCTGGAGAAAATGTTTCTACCTCAATGTCTTATTCCTTTAAGGCTTGCTTCTCTGACTCAGGAAAGAGAACATGGCGACTTTTTAGCTCACCTGAGCTGAAAGCTCAAGTGAGCTTTTCTGATCACATTTTGTCTGTCGTCCGTCTGTCTGTCTGTCTGTCCGTCTGTCTGTCCGTAAACTTTTCACATTTTCGACATCTTCTCAAGAACTACTGGGCCAAAAGGTAGTGTAGATTCAAAATTGTGAAAATCATGACCCCCGGGGGTAGGGAGGGGCCACAATGAGGGGTCGAATTTTTACATAGAAATATATAGAGTAAATCTTTAAAAATCTTCTTGTCAGAAACTAATCAGCCAGGAAGGCTAAAATTTGTGTGAAAACATCCTCAGGTAGTGTAGATTCAAAGTTGTGAAAATCATGATCCAAGGGAGTAGGATGGGGCCACAATGGGGGGTTGAATTTTTACATAGGAATATATAAAGTAAATCTTTTGAAAAATTCTTCTCAGAAACAAATCAGCCAGTAAAACTAACATTTGTGTTGAAGCATCCTCTGGTAGTGTAGATTGAAAGTTGTGAAAATCATGACCCCCAGGTGTAGGATGGGGCCACAATGGGGGATCAATTTTTTACATAGGAATATATAGAGTAAATCTTTAAAAATCTTCTTCTCAAGAACCATTTGGCCAGGAAAACTGAAACTTGTTTGGAATCATCCTCAGGTAATGTAAATTTAAAGTTGTGAAAATCATGACCCCCGGGGGTAGGATCGGGCCACAATGGGGGGTTGAATTTCTACATAGGAATATATAGAGTAAATTTTTAAAAATCTTCTTCTCAGAAACTAATCAGCCAGGTGATTCTTTAAAATTGTTTAGACTTTGGCCCCTTGATGATTCTTGGGCCTCACAAGGGGTTCAGAGTTTGATGTAGGTTTATATCCCATACATAAACAATTGTTTAGGATCTTTTTGAGAACTGCAATGCTCAACATGTGTTATGACTATAAAATCATCCTGTTAGAAAAGGGACTAATGATAATAAAAATAAGAATATCAAGGGGGAAATGGATTTTCATTTATACAGGATCTACATGTGTTATACTTCATTGTCCAGATAGTTTGTATTATGACTTTATTAAGCTGATTTCATTATACCTATTGTTCCTCAGGTGAGCGATGTGGCCCATGGGCCTCTTCTTTGTGGGGTCTGCCCAGTAGCCCGAAGGTTCAATAGTCCGAAGGCCCCGTAGTTCGAAGGTTCATTAGTCCGAAGGCCCACTAGTCCGAAGGTTCATTAGTCCGAAACTCGATGTAGTAAATGTTGTGAAGGTTAAAATAACTACAAGGGTCAGGTTTGATTAATCATTTTTCACCTTAACAAATTCTTGGAGGTTTAAAACACAAAATACTATGAAAAAAGAGTACTATAATATGAATTGTTATCTCTATATATGTCAATCTGTCAGATTATTTTCGTATACTTGTATGTATAATAATTTTTTTCTGGTATTTAGATTTCTGCCTCTTCAATTTGACTTTATTTCTCATGAACGTTATTTCCAAAATAGGAATGATATGTTTCGAAGTGGAGTTTTTCGAATTAGGAATAACAATTTACATAACTGCTTATAAATCATATTACTAAAGAATAAGAGTGATGCAATTAGCGGATAACAAAGATGGAGTCATCGAAAAGGCATCTCCTTTTATGAAATGTGGTTTAAAAAATTATCTAACATTCTCTTTCTCTCTCTCTCTCTCTCTCTCTCTCTCTCTCTCTCTCTCAAAACAAAATTAGAAACTCTTCTACGTTCAATTTATGATCTATTTGTAAGCACGTTAAATATTCTATGATATATACTGATGTGTTGCGAGTTGCAATAAAAAGATTAAGAATAACATCTTTTGGAATTAGAATAATTTTTTGAGTATTAGTAAAGAATATGCATTAACAAATTAAGAGAGTGAAAAAAAAAATAATAAAAAAATTATAAATGTTTAGAAGGGGAATGTATACATTGTATTTTAGAAGTAACATGGGAGTTTGTTTAACTTAAAGTAGACAAGAATAGAATTCCTGGGTCCCCCGCCGTTCAAGCAGTATACTAGTATACTGTACTGTGGAATCATTAAATTTCGTGGGGGCCAATTTTCGCGGACTGCTTAAATTTTACAGGTTCGTGGGGACGCGACCAAGGCTGATTTAAGAACTTAACCAAGGTATTAGTGGTATAAACATTTGGTATAAATTTCATGTAAATCCATCAAAATTTGTAGGCATGAGAGCGCTTACAAGGTCAATTTTTTGATAAAACGGAGTCATTATTGTGGTCAAAGTCCCATACCTCCAGCAAAAAGTATCGACCAATGCTGATTTTCGAACTTGACCAAGGTAATAGGTGTATAAACATTTGCTATAAATGTAATGAAAATCTGTCAAAATTTGTAGGCATGAGAGCGCTTACAAAAAAGTGTGACGGACGGACGCACGGACACACGGACCCACGGACACACGGACCCACAGACACACGGACCCACGGACACACGGACACACGGACGGACGCCCGGCATTTCTATGTCCCCGCTCCGCGTTGCGGCGGGGGACAAAAATACAGATTTCAAAGGGGTTAAAACGCTGTTCTACATGCACTTTGAGTCTCTTAAATTTTTGTATTTTAAAAAAGTATAATTATTTCATATTAACTGATTAAAATTGAATCATTTTAGCTACTTTTTTGCAGTTGCTTAGGACGAATTCTTACGTGAAAAATTGCTGCATGGAAATAATTTGAAAAGATTTCTCAAACTAATCACATGTGACGCATTCAAACTAATAAACCTTCGGACTAGCAGGCCTTCGGACTTATGAACCTTCGAACTACTGGGCCTTCGGACTAATGAACCTTCGGACTAGTGGGCCTTCGGACTAAAGAACCTTCGGACTACTGGACCGTGACCGTCTTTGTCCTATTCCTAGTAGATCTGCCCGATGAAAACTTTGCTTCAGTTAGAACAGAAATAACCAGGTGGATGTGCAAGTGGCAGATATGTAAAGTACACTAATTGATTCCTTAATCCATGCAAAACTTGAGTTGCATTCCTTTGAAACTTTTCTTAACCAATAGCAGCAACCGCAGAAAGATCCTTCAGTGCCTTAAAAAGAATCAAATCCTACCTTGATCAACAATAATTGAAGGCAGACTCCATAGTTTGTCAATAATCCATGTGCATCCGAAAATTGGGCTTGACATTGACGCCAATGACGAGGCAACAAATACATTTGCATCGGATGGTAACCGAAAATTACACCTTAAACATTGTTGCGTCGTGGGTTGCAATAATATCCGAACGCAAAAACAAAATTATTTGAATCGGAAAAAAGCAGATTTCTTTCCCCAAGGACGAAGAATGGAAAGCTTAATTTATTTTTTGCAGTAAATAGGACAGTTCAATCCAGACGCTGCTCATATTTGTTTGGTGCATTTTGAGGACAAACTTGTATTGTTTCACTGTCAATAAGTTTAGAAGTTTAAAATATGTATAAATTACCAGTGTTGTCTGATGTTTTATTTTATCAGAAAGTTTTTTTCCAGATTGCTGCGCGTTGCAGCGTCTTCTAAGGTTTGTTATGCATGATATTTCTTTGTGGTTACTGATATATAAGTACTGAATCTGACTTGTATTTTAATTCAAGCAATTCAGTTACTGTATCATTTACTGCATTTTTAAAACGTCAATCCAGAACACTTGCCAGCACTCCTAAATACTTCGATCAACATAAACTGAGGAATAACTTACCACGGTGCACTGTATCTTTTTTGATAAAAAAAGAACCAAAAGATGTCATTCTCAATAAGAAGACAGAAACACTAATCCAACAATTAGACTTTTTCCAAAGTATTAATTTTGATTTTTTTTTTAAAAACATTCTCTGATATGTACACTACATGACTGTATAATTTCTCAGTTTAAAATTAAATCTTATAAATTCACAGGCAATTGATACAAGCCCATTACAGGAAGCTTACCAACTTTAAACATGCCAAAAAGAGCACAGAGACACCTTGTGCTCCGGCCAGACCAGATCCAGTAAAATTCGTTAAAATTATCTATATTTTTTCTTTCTATCCTATCTTTAGAAACACAAACTTCACAGAGCCTGTTGCAAAAATATTTAATGCAAAGATCAGAAGAAAAGATTTTTAATTGGTGATTAATTTTACAAAAATAATATATAAACAGTCGCTAAAAAACACGAATACTGATATTATTTCAGACCTTTCGCTTAACCTCTATCGCCACTTGAGAGTTTACTACTCCCTTGCAGAGGTTCGAAAATATTTTTTTAAAAAACCATATTGGAGATAGGGGGAAGGTTAAAGATGATGCTTTGGTGCTGGGGAAGTATGACCAATCCTCAGGAACCATGGAAAATGTGGTGGCAATTAAAAATGATCTGGATTTCACTGACCGTTTTGGTAGTATTGTTATTGTAGAGTCATCCTTATAATAATAAGCAAATTATAAAGTACATGTATATATTGAAAATATCATCGATGCGTTTTACAAACGAACTTATGAAAAAGTCGTAGATATTTTCAGTCTGAATAAGTATCTTTTTAGAATTTTTTATGAAAACCATTTAAGGCCAAAAAAGTTTTTTGGAATTGACTCCCACCTCATTGAAATACCCCTGCTGATAAAATTTTATTTGCAAAAGATAATTTTTTAAATGGAGATTTTTATTTTTTACCAATTTTTAATTATTTAAACTTAATTTTAGAAAAAAAAAATTCCCTTCCTCCCATCTGGGTCTGGAAACACCAAGGTGGCAATTCCAAACATATTTTTTTAAGGTTGGCCTAATGTTTACAATTTGTTTGATTTCATAATTATGTTTTACAGCCATTAGAATAAAAAATTGATTAGTTCGTGATTACCGTAATTAGCAATCATTAATTTGGTAATAAGTCGCAAGTTCTTTTGTAAAACGCAGCCAAGGACTGATGTCAAGTTAACAATTTTTTTCCAACAGAGGTTGTGGTCCAAGGATTCGAGAACTTTGTGGAGAAAATGCGAGTCAACAAATTTTTGAAGACTGTAGACAAAATAACTAAATGCCTTGGGATTAAAGACGGCCCAGGTGCCACTATCAAAAGTTTGCAGGGATACCGTTTTTTTTCACCCACGCTATTTATGGAAAACCATCCAAGAAAGGCGTGAATCGTGCCAATGGCTGCCTAGGAGGTGTTCAGGGAAAAACAGTATTTGGTCCTTGCTCACTGAATGCACAGGAAAATCCTTCTCCCCACATGCTTCATCATAAAGCCCCTTTGAAACATGTCCCACAAACAGCTCTCATCAAACATTTCAAAGTTATTCGAGAAGAAAAGAGAATAAAGGTAACATAAGTCTGCAATGAAACAAAACATGAAACTTTACAAAAGACAAGATAATTGGACACGCTAATAATATAATACTGTCACATACATCTTATCTTAAACTAAAAGATTTAAACACTGATGATAATATGTACTAAATGTATTTAATTCAAATTAAAATAAATTGAAAAGTATCTATACTTATAAATTAAGACATTTTGCAAATAAACTACAAAATGCCCTCACTAGAGTAACTGCTTACATCTTTGGTATCTCAACACGTGTGAGATGATGTCCGTAAGCTGTAATTGAATTTTAACTGATAAATAATTATTGTGATTAAATTAATCAAAAACCTACTTTCATTTTCAAATAAAATGAGGAAATTCATTTCTTGAATGCGCGATTTTAGTTTTGATGGATAAAACGCTTGCGAATCACGATCTCTGTGGAGATTGCCGGTGAAGAGAAAAGTCACATCAAGAGTTGATGGCCAGTATTTGATATATGTACTAGTTATGATAAAAACAGATTTGTTTAATATACATTTGACTTTTTATTTTATGTTAATTTTTTTAACCTTTTAATAGAAAAGAATCAAATAAAGAGAGAGGTTACGTCACCTGAAAGAGGCATGCCAGCATGAGTTCATGGTCAGTACACCGTTTCTTGACCATCTAGAAATATGAATTTACTTCCACAATAAGTTCTCCGCTATCTTGACCCCCCTTTTTCATCAATATTTCAATATCTAATTTATAGCATTAACGTTCTAGTGGTAAATGGGTTACTGCTCTTTTGTATCGCAAATTTACATTGTATAGTTAAGTTTCATGTAATACCGGTATGGCAAATGTTATATATTTTATTGTCGATGATTTTAGACAGGTACCGAGTAGGTTCCTGTGACTTAAATTCCATTTTTTTTAAAATCGCAATTCGATTATAAACAGAAATAAAAAATGTTTTTTTTTCTCTGTTTACAGAATTACTACAAGAAAAAACTGGAAGAAATGGAAAATTTCATTCCAAGGAAACTCGTGCATTTTAATACTGATTCCTTCGTTTTGGTATGTTTCAAAGTGTATTCACTAATATAAATGATTGTTTAATTGAAGTTCGTGTATTTCATCTTTCTTTCATTCAAAGTGATTTGATGTAACAACAGTAAATAAAAGAGTTTTAAAAGATTATCAAAGCCTTCTATTAAACATTGTGCTTTATTTAATCACCGTGTAAAACCATTAGTACTAATTCCTATTCATGACCCTCGATCCGTAGCCTCAGTGTGAGCCACAGAAACAGAAAAATGAAGAAGCTTTTATCAAATCTAAAGATGACAGCTGTCATTCTGTATACCACCTCTATCAAAGGTACACTCAATGGAAATTGGTATTCATATATGAAATTAATTACTTTTCATTCAAAAATGTTTTTTTTTAAAGATTGTATCGTTATTGTATATAATTCCCATTTCTTCTAATTCGCTTTTAGAGGCCAAACAAATACAACTTGAAAAGAACAAAAAGTCATGTTTTCAGGAGTTTGTATGATATCACGGTCAAAAATGAAGTCGAAATCCCCATATGCGAAGCCAGCACTTGCATCGGCCGCCGCCAGAAAAGCATGTGAAACATGAAATCTGCAGAAACTCGCGCTGATAAGCTTCATTTGAAAATTCATCGAGAAATTTCACTGGGGAATATAGCCGGTCCATTTTACAATAGACCTATGTCTAGTATTAGATGGAGCCCTATTGGTCTAGTTCCTAAAAAAAAGGTGGGGGGGGTGGTGGCGCATGATTTGTAATTTGTCAGCACCACAGGGCAACAGCGTTAACGATATTGTAGACCCTAGTCTCTGTTTAATACATTATACAAATTTGATTTTACTATTATTATGGTTCATATCGAGTGCTTTCAGGCTACTTTCAATTGGACCTGAAGATTTTTCATTGCTCGGTTTTTATGTTGGCAATGATTATTATATTAACTAGACTTTGACCCGTGCGTGCACGGGTTGACATTGCATATGATATCGGAATAATCTATGTTTATTCTAATAGAATAATCTGTGTCTCGGGACATGCCTTCACCACAGTTAAAATGCCTTCCATATACCCGTAATGTAGCAAAAAACTGCAGAATCGCTGCGATACGATTTTGAGAAAATTAATGAAGCTTTATTGAAAATAACAGTCAAATTATTCATAACAAACCATTTTGCGGCTGTAAATACATTTCATTTAAAAATTTAATTAATATTATTGAAGAATTCAACACTTTTTCCCAAACGTTTTTTACTCGCTTCAAATTTACACAACATGTTGACATTCGGAACTCTCGGGATTTTTCAAATCAAATGCACTGAGTTAGAGTTATCTCCAGTATTTTCTTTGATGAACAGAATATATACATGTAGCAAACTTTCAATGAAAATTTACACGAATTTGTATTATCGTTTCTGAGTTTATCCATGCAAATGAGATATTGTGGAAACAAACTAAAAAGCCTCCCGTGATTTATCGTGAATGTAATGCGCATGCACAATATTGTAAAATTAAAAAAATCCAGATGATTTCCGGATTTTTGAAAGGAATTCTCGTTGATTATTAATTAATGAAGCTTGATTGAGAAAAAATAAAAACATATAGGTAATCTTCAAGTACCAATGATGTTTAAAATAATTATATAAAACGAAAGACAGTATTCTTCCGATTTCTCGGTATTAAAGCCCAAAAATTCGAGTCTATTATTTTAATATAGTAGTATAGATAAATGTTTACCTTTCGATTGCTCTATTGTATGTGCTATATTCGAAAAAATATTGAACAGCTTTGCACTGGATAGTTAAAAATCAATCCAAACACAGCACATTAGCCCATTACCAGGATGATTTTTTGTTCACTAGCCCAGCTAATACTCATATATGTTAAAACCTTATAGGATCATTTGATGTAATTTGAAACGAACTTGTGTCCCGCTATCAGAGGAATAAACAGAAGGCCCTCTACATGCATGTCATTTCTTGGTCTAGGTATTAAAACCATTAACAAAACCATATTTATTCCAAAGAACAAGGTGGACACCCTGAAATCAATGCTACATAATGTATATACGCGACAGAAATTTATACTAAAAGTAATGTAATCATTAGTGGGGTCCCTAGCATTTGTTACGAAGGCAAAACCTGCAGTTATGGCGTTTTGTAGACGGTTTTACGACAGTCTCTCGCAGGTATACAAAAGCATTTGTTACGAAGGCAAAACCTGCAGTTATGGCGTTTTGTAGACGGTTTTACGACAGTCTCTCGCAGGTATACAAAAAGCATCACTACATAACAATATCTAAAACACTACGAGACAATATGGAGGTCAGTGTAAAATTCATTTCCGAATTTAATGGTACCAAACTATTTTCTTATACTAGTATGCACTGGTCAACTGGGGACACATTGCAATTACTAGTATCCTCTGACAGATCTGGCTCTTTCGGTTGCGGGGTCGTTTTTGGTTCACATTGGGCCTTTCTTCAAAGGCCACTAGAATGGTCATCCGAAGATCGTAGAGACTTGACCTACCTGGTATTAGTGCCAGTAGCGATGGCAATTCAAATTTGGGGTAGCAAATTGCAGTCTAAGAAAAATATAATGCATATTGATAACATCGCAGTAGTTCAGATAATTAATCAACAAGTATTCCTTTTAAAGGAATGATCGGCAATAATGATATATTGATAGCTAGAAGCAATCAACATGATCAGTTTGATGTAAAATAATAAAAAAGTACTGGGTTTTTTTTTTTTACAAAATATAGAATATTTTGAATCTGTACACCATAATTTCATTATTATAAACCGTCAACAAATTTAATTTTGAAATAAATTTGGGAAAAGCCGTTCGTAAACTCCTTGTCTAATTTTATATTTTTAACGTAATTATTAAATGTTAATGTATCTTCTTCTTCTTCAGAATAATGAGTAGGCTCTTCAAAGAGCATTAACACGTATACAAAGAAAGAGTTGTATTAAAATAATTTAACGCGACTGAAAAACATTGAATGCCATCATAAATTGCTATTGAGGTCGCATTATAACGTAACCTTGTTTATAAATCAAGCCGTCTTCCTATCTACTATTATGCAACAACAAAAGATCGAGGTCAGTTCATGGAGCATCTTCTTATGATTGAGGTCAGTTCATCGAGGTCAACTGCATTACTGAATGAATCTTTCGATCGAAATTCTTACGCGTGAGACAAAATGTGCATTCTTGAATTAACAGGTCGAACTGTATTTTATGTAAGTTTGCATCTCTTAAGGTAAATTAATTGAAATAAAACCGAGTAAAATGTTATATAAATACTAAACCAAACTTCAAGTTTTTATAAGAACTACTAATGCAAGCGGAATGTGTGCGCACGTGGAAGCATTTGCCGGATGCCTCATATGGACACAACAGTAATTGGCCGAAGCCGATCACAAAAAACATCAAAGTCATCCAGAGTTATGTCCCTTCTTAGACCTCTATAGCTTCAGCTCCTCAGGTTCAATATTCAAATTAGATGTGAGCACGTACAAGGTCCTTCAAATACTTTAGCTGATTTCATGGCAAAAATTCAGAAAACTGGCCTCGATATGCAGATTACTATCCATGCCAAATTCCATCGGAATTTTGGAATCATTTGAATTGAAAGTCGAAAAACTACTGGATGCATCAGTTGCTCCTTGCACTCAAGCTGTTTATCAGAAGGGCATTGCCTTATTCATGCAATATAGAAGGCTGTATAACATTCAAGACATTTGACTTAACTAAATTATCAACATTATAGCATTCTTATCATCTAAGAGTATATCATATCCTACTTAGCGGGCATTAGTTTTTAGCTTAAAGTTAAGCAATCTTCCCGATCCATGTCAATTTTTTATTGTAAAAAACACTACTCCTTGGTTTTAAGCAACTCAAACATATATATATATATATATATATATATATATATATATATATATATAAAAAGGTACCAGAAGTCCAATAACTTTCCCATGGTTAAAAAACAGCATAGCTTCTTTACAATATGTTTGTTATAATTATTACGAACAGATCCTTTACACCACTGCGTGTACACTTGCATACCTTGCCTTACTTGGGGTAGGTGAGATAACCAGTACGCCTGGGAATATTCCCGCAACTCAGCACTGTCTCTGCACAACGTAACCATATAAACATATCCATATTTTTATGTACAATTATGTATAGCAAAATTTATCAGGAAATAAAGTTACAAAAATAAAATATGAGATCAATGCAATTTCAAGTTTAGTTTCTTGACAGAAGATTGGCCTACTTATATTTGTAGAAATGACAATAAAAGTGTGGCATAAATAATTAAATAGCTTAAATTATTTAAACATATCTTGCTAATTTTTTTAAACATACAATAATGAAGAGCGGACATTTGTCCAACAAAAGGATAAATATCACCATTAAAAGCTATTGACTTATTGTGTGTATCCAGTTGTGTACATAATAATTTATCGTAAGAAATATGGTACATGTACATGTATAGTTTCACTGTAAATGAATAACAAAAACTAATAGTCATATTTTGACTATAGGGTGATTTTACCATGCATCTGATAACGCATAAAATATAGTTCAAATATTTAAAAGTTACGGGTTTTCCCCTTGCTTAATTATTGGAAAAAAATAGTGAAATTGTAAAATAGTAAAAACGTAGAAAATGAAGTGTTAAACTATTTCACCATGGATCAGACGATATTTACCAATCATCGGACAGCTATACAGTAGAGATTAAAAATTAGAAAATTTTCTGGTTTAAATGCGAAAATATAGAGGTTCGGAAAAATAAATTTATTCCATTGATATTCAGATTTCTTTTAATGTAAATCCTCGAATCTGCTGGCAGGAATTTAAACTAGCGCTTCTGTTTGAAGGAATGTTTATCATGATAGCTCTTTATCGTGTCATCACCTACAGGAACTTTGGATTAAAAAAGCAGTATCAATAAAACTCGAATTTTAAGTGGTCTGAGGAAAATGTTTGTATCAATTATTCTTTAAATTTTCATTTGACTATGTATTTAAGGTATATCACAAAGAATGGGCACCTAGCATGTTAATTATTAGAAAAAATCATGCATTGAAAACTGTCCGATGCATGGTTAATTTGTGTCCGATCCATGGTGAAATGAATATATGGAGCATAAATGACCTTGACATTAATTGTTCAAATTTCTAAGACTTAATTTAATCAAATTTTGTTTCAAAATTTACTTCTTTCTTATTATTTTAGGTCGACGGTGCATTTTTACTAATTCAGAATCAAATCAACAACATTCAAATAATGCTTTTATGTAAAATCTTCGTAACTAAATGTTCAATGATGGCGTAGTTGACGTCATTTTACGATGCCTATAGTGCTATTTATTTGACAATGTGACTGTCAAATTCTTTATAATGATAAAGTTCATTAGTTCTAATTCAGGAATATACGAAACAACATATGGGCACAGGCACATTTATTTATATATTTTAAACCAAAAATGTCCGATCCAAGGTATGTGTCCGATGCATGGTTGATTCACCCTACACGCGATGTTATTTCAGGTAAGAGAAGCGATGACGGGTTACCTGTAGGTGTGATCTGTGTATACGAACAAGCGCAGAAAATCATAGAATCAATATTTAAATAAATAAAAATCCGTGTCAAAAAACTTTAAAACAGTTAATTTCAAGATTTCTAAACTGAAATTCATTGTTTATATCTTATCATTAATTCCGTGTATTTTTACATTGTCTATTCACCAGGAGAATTTGATCGGCAACAGTACACAATAATGATGATAAGAATTATGAATACAAAAATAAAAAGATGTTTGTAAATATAACAACTAGCCGAAAATCAAGAGAGAGGAAAACTAAATAAATATTGGGAATAGTCGGTGCAATTTTTAATAGCAATTTTAAAAGGATTTGAAATATTTAATGACTTCAATTTAACAAAATCTACGTTAAAGAGGAATAACCCGCTTACAGTTGAAAATGTATTTATTATAACAAAATGCCATGTTCTCTACTTGAACTGCATCAACAGAATAACAATGCTGATTGTGGTATAAAACTAAATTCACTTGAACTGCATCAACAGAATAACAATGCTGATTGTGGTATAAAACTAAATTCACAAGATACGATAGAAATTAGCGCGAAGTAAAGAACTGAATATGGTGGCTTATTACTACGCCACCAAAAGTAGTACGCCAGTACGGGTTATTCCCCCCTAACTACGCTTTAACAAAATCTACGTTAAAGAGGAATAACCCGCTTACAGTTGAAAATGTATTTATTATAACAAAATGCCAAAATAGTGAGAAAAAACAAGATAGAAGTAATTTTAAAAGAAAAATGTAATAAAATGCATCACCCATAACAAAAACAAAGTTATGATCAAATATGTATACCACCACTTGATAACCACTATACATGATAATGTATGCATCATTAGTTTAATACATGTTATTATTTTAATTATGCATAGAATGTAACACCTATTCAATCACATCTAATATCAAATACTAACATAGGTTTACATATTGCCTATAACTTTATCTGTATAATCTTCTGGTGGTTTTGAATGTACATAATGTTCAAAAAACACAGATTCCGTTTTCCATCTCCCTAACTTTTGTACAGTTATTAGCGATAGCGGTCGTAGCTCCTGTCGGACGAAATGATTTGGCTGAATACTTATCAGAACTGAGTCCTGCGAGACGGATTGCTTGCTGCAAAATACCACTAACAGTTGTTGCTTCAATGGCTACACGAGGGGATTTCAAGCTGAGAAAAACTGCATTTGAACCTGCAGCACGCTACTGTGCAGTTTTGTCAATGTACTTTTTTAGAGTAATCACTGGGTCCAATTTTGGATTTGTGTGGGGTGGTATATTAACCTCGAATCCATCCCGATGAGTGTCATTTTTAATGCCAAAGAAACTAATGGTCATACTACCATCACAATTGAAAATCACTTGATCCACAGAAAAAATATTATTTTGCTGTTTCCCTGATTTGTCCCGGACAGAAATTGACCTAGGAGCAATGTCAGATGGTCTTAGCATTGCGGAAAGACTAAGCAATGTTATAGCTTTCAACCGCAGGTCTTTGAGAGTTCATTATTATCAGACCAAGACAAAAATAGATCATTAAAGTTACCGATAGGAAGTACACAAGACTTTTTGTGATCGGCTTAGGCCGATCACTGTTGTGTCCATATGAGGCATCCGGCAAATGCTTCCACGTGCGCACACATTCCGCTTGCATTAGTAGTTCTTATAAAAACTTGAAGTTTGGTTTAGTATTTATATAACATTTTACTCGGTTTTATTTCAATTAATTTACCTTAAGAGATGCAAACTTACATAAAATACAGTTCGACCTGTTAATTCAAGAATGCACATTTTGTCTCACGCGTAAGAATTTCGATCGAAAGATTCATTCAATAATGCAGTTGACCTCGATGAAGTTATGATGGCATTCAATGTTTTTCAGTCGCATTAAATTATTATTATTAAATTATTTTAAAACAACTCTTTCTTTGTATACGTGTTAATGCTCTTTGAAGAGCCCTACTCAGTATTCTGAAGAAGATACATTAACATTTAATAATTACGTTAAAAATATAAAATTAGACAAGGAGTTTACGAACGGCTTTTCCCAAATTTATTTCAAAATTAAATTTGTTAACGGTTTATAATAATGAAATTATGGTGTACAGATTCAAAATATTCTATATTTTGTAAAAATACAGTACTTTTTTTTTATTATTTTACATCAAACTGATCATGTTGATTGCTTCTAGCTATCAATATATCATTATTGCCGATCATTCCTTTAAAAGGAATACTTGTTCATAGGTGCTGTTGTAAATGCGCGAACTAAGGCATCTACCATATGCTTGACATTGTCAGACCTTGCAGGGCTGGGTATACCAACAGCATCATAAAGACTGTTTATTGCTGCTGTTGCACAGTTAAGCTTTGACTTTGGTCTATTTGAAGTCTCCGCCAAAGATTGTAAGAAAGATACAACAATGTTTGACTGTTCAGGCGGAAATTCTTTTTCTTTACTTATACAAAAGTCATAAAACTGACTAATATACATATTGTACACATCAACTGTTGATGGGGCTAAGTAATACTTGTACAAGTTAATACTCTTTTCTTCCCACTGCTGTTCTGTTAAAGTCTTTTTCCAGATACTCTCCAAGCATATAGTTTCCACTTCTTGTTTTGGAGTGGTTCTGCTCGACCCCATGCGCAGAGTATAGCTTTGTGATTGTTTGGTATCCTTATCGGTGGACATATTGTTGCCTTGCATAGACGATGGAACCATGGTTGAGCCGACCATTTTGGTGCGATTATGGTTGCGTCTGCTTTTTAAACGTGAAGAATGTCCAATATTTCTGGTATAAGGCGAAATGGTGCATTTACGAAATTGTTGTGAAGTGTCCAATCTTTCTGGGCCAGAGCGTTTACACCTGAGGATCTTGGATGATAATACCGAGTATTGAAGACTTCTGTTTGAGCTGTTGTGAGAGATGCAAATCGATCTATGGTGTGAGGACCCCACATTGCGTCCAAGAAGTTGAATAATCCTGGATGGAGTTGCCACTCGTACTTGTCGTTCAGGCGACTTAGGCGATCTGATGCTATATTGTTTTTTCCTGGTATGTGACAACAAGTAATGGATACGTGATTGTTTATAGCCTCTGTCCATATTGCATTTGCTATCTGATTCAATTCGTGGCTTGGTCCACCCATATGGTTCAAGTAAGCTATGGTTGAAATGTTGTCTAACACCACTTAAATAGTTTTCCCAGTTACATGGTTCCTGAATGCTACCAATGCCATGAGAACAGCAGCCCACATCTCCCGATGATTTGAGTGTTTGCTTCCTATTGCACTGTCCCAAAATTCTCGAGCTTCCTTGTCGTTTAGAATGGCACCCCAGCCAACCTGGGAGGCATCCGTTATTAGCTGTGCGTCGATGGGTTTTGGCAGGAGGATACATCCGTTCCAATTGTCAAATGCGTCTATCCACCATAGAAAAATCAGATTTGGATGCAACTGACCACGGCAACACTGAATCCCACGACGATTTTGTATGTAGAAGTCGGTAGGCCGATCGTAGTTTTAATTTTCCTGGTAACACTGCTTTTGTTGTGGCCACGCACTGTCCAATTATGCGAGCAAGTGTCCTGGCTCGTATAGTTTCTTTTGACAGAGCACGGCGAATATCGGACCTTATTTTCTTAATTAGTGTCTTAGGAACCTTACGGATCACTGATTCCCCAGAAGTGTCAATTACATATCCTAAGTAATCTTGAACATGTCCAGGTTCAAGACAAGACTTCTCATGATTAATTTGAAAACCTAATGAAGTTAGAGTGTCTAACACATGCTTTACATGTTTGAATATTGATACATCAGGTGCACAAATTAAAATATCATCAACATATGCCAAAAGACGAATGTCACAGCCCCTCAAGTATTCTATAACAGGGCGTAATATTTTACAAAAATAGTAAGGACTACACTGTAAACCAAAGGGTAGTACATTCCATACGTAATATTTGTTTTTCCAACAAAAACCTAAATACTTCCTGTAATCCTCATGAATAGGTACATGATAAAAACCATGTTTAAGATCCAAGGTAACAAGCCAAGCTTATCACAATTTTGAACTATTTGTGGTAAAGTACTAATATCTTCATATCTAAACTTAGGGGTCTCACAACAAGTATTTACATATCTCAGGTCAGTGATAAGTCTTAATTTCCCCCCTTTTTTAGACACACAACCAATAGGAGACACACAGGTTGGGGTGTAATTTACATGAGATATGTAGCCTTTACAGGAAAGTTCTGTTACTTTTTCATCAATGAAAATATTTTGACCTTTAGACAAAATGTGGTTATCAAAACTTTCTAACGTCAGGAGTTACAGTGAAAGGGATTTTAATACCATTGTCTACCCATTCTAAAACAGTGCCAGTCACAGGCAATCTTGACCAAGCATCAATATGCTTTGATAAAGCAGACATCTACAATAACATGTAATATGTGTGGAAATATAAAAGAATTCTGAGAACCAACATGATATACAGCATGTAATGTACAAATATGGCCTATGTAAATATCCAGTTATGTAGGCCTACATATGATATAAAGTAAATAAAAACAACCAAATACTTTTGAACTGTTACCATGCATATATATCTGTGCTTGAACTAATCCTGCGTCGGGCGCAAGTTTGCACCGGATTGAGCGTTGGAAACACTATTATTCTGTCTATCACGGTAAAATCCAGAAGATGGAAAGAAATTACGTCCGCCTCCACGTGCGCGATAATAGTCTGGTCGTCCCGAGTATCCTGTTCCCCGACCTCTAACGTTTTGGCTCCGAACGTTGGCTGCCGATATGGTAGTGGCCTTCTCTAACAGGTCGAGAGATTTTGGCGTAAACCCCGACGTATTTTTCTGGAGTGTTCGATATAACCTGGCGACGTCTGGATTAAATTGCCCCTGTACTAGTAAAGCAGAATGCTCTTCTTGTAAATATCGAATTTGTGCGACGTGAACGTGCCACAGATCTAATAAAGAGTCTGTTACTGTAGGACTATTCATCCTGTAATTCGTACAGGGATAACCTTGAGAGTCGCCGACAAGACGGTCTTCATATGAGTAGAAACCTCTGTCACCCGTCTCTCTGTTTAGACTACATGTATCTACATGTATCTACCTGAGTGTTCTTGTTTGAAACACTCGACGAGCCGCCAGTATGCCAATTCCTTTCTGAGGAATGTACCCTACTGACACCCTCGTTACATGAACTGGGAATGCTATGTTCCCTCATATATGAGCCAGACAAACGCACATTCTCGCCTTGAGAAGCTACGTTGCTGCTTTCCATATTACAGTAATTTCTGCTGGCTGCAGCCATTTGATTCTGCAACGTATTGCAGAACTGATCCCGCATTAATTTAGAAAACTGTTCTTCCATCATTTGTCCCAATTGGTCTTTAAGTACGTGATTTATTTGGTCCTTAACTATGTTTAAGATTTCTCTAGGGTTTGATTCACCCACATCTCCGCAATCTAAACCGGGAGTTTCATCACAGTGGCGGGGGCCTCTAAAGTTTAAAATAACTTCACCACTGGGGGAACCTAGAGGCTCTTGTTCAAGTAAATCTGATTTACAAGTATTAGTATTTGCGGGACCCAAAGTAACCATTTCTCTCTCTGTATCGTCACACATATCTCGCCCAGTTAGCGAGTCAGAAGCTGAACTGCTTGGTCTACTCGACATCATCGAAATTATAGACAAATATATCCTTTACCGCTGCCACCAAATTCTGTAACGTGCCCGAGGTATATCGGGTAACACAGTCTTGGACTGTATTTAGTTTTTAATAAAGACCGGTATTTCAACACCGCCGTCAATTCATATTTCCAAATATATAATAATGTGTGACAATCCGAGAGAGAGAAACATAAGACTTGCATGGTAACATTTCAAATAGATTTTAATCAATAACAATACTATAATCTTAGACAACATAAACAGGGGAGATATACTGCCTCGTAAACAGTGACACAAAATATCCACCCTAAATGTATAAAATCCAATGGGGAAAAAGGGGGGGGGGGTGATAAATATATATAGCAGACTGGCACCCAAATATTATCTTAAAATCCTAGTAATGAAATAATTCCTGAACAGAGTATATGGTAGGTCCCTGTACGTGCTATAATTTGCTAATCGTACTATGAATCTCACCGTTTATGAAGGTGGTCTGATTAGTGCGAGCGATGCTGATGCTCTGGTACCCCAGTCCCAAAAAGGGGGTGCATATATAAAGGTTTTCTACCGGAAATACCAAGTTACCAATGTATACTGATGACGTTGTTTATTACTGACGTCACGATTGGTAACATTCACAAACCGGAAATGCTGCAGCCCCAACATGATTATATAGGGAAGTAAAGAAATACGTTTAAAAAGGAAATATATCAGGTGCCAGTGCTAGAAAAATAGGTAAGATGTTATTAAAGAACGCTAATAATATACGTAGGTAGGTGATGTCTATAAATAATACGTATTGCTGCTATAATCGATCAACCGATGCAGTCACATGTGCATTCTAAATATAAACCAACATGGCGGAATACGTATGGAATACGATCCCGATCGCATGTAATGACAATGCCATGTGCTCATATTTATATATGGGCTTTATAACGGATATTATGCGTTGTATCACCGACAGTCATCGTAATATGTAAACAAAGATTAATAATCCAGATTCTATTTAAATCAATACGGTAAATAGATATTTTAATCAGGTCACTACTGATCTAACTCGCAGCAGAGCTGTCACAATTACATTTATCTAAAATTAAATACGAATAACAGACTAATTAAAATTAAAACTACCCTCCGCTTCCCGGTTTTCAATGCGTTCACGTTTCACGCAACGTATCAAAAACGGGAGAACAGATGGAAGTTCTGATTTTAATAGATTGAAATACATTTGTAATATATCATATAAATAAAGAAAAAGGCTCGTCATAATTACCAACTTGCTTAAGTCAATCGGGCAAAAATTAAACAAGATTAAATCGAGAAAAATCAAAGCGTTCAGGCCACGCCTACCTCATTACCGTTCACAAAACGAACCGTACCGTTCACAAAGCGAAACGTACCGTTCTGCTGTAAGCCTTCCACCTTGGTTATCGCTTGGAGATGCAACTCAAGCTTAATAACCACGAAGTCCAGTACTTCTTTTACCAGCAGTTTATTAATCAGCGTGATCGTAAAGTCAAAATAACATCAATGAAAAGCAGCCAAAATCAAAAATCTCAAATTTAAAATCTAAATCCAAAACTCTAATTTCAATTACAAATAAAATTCTAAGTCCAAAAAGTATAAGATCTCTCTAAATCCTAAATCAAAATTATAAGCAAAAAAAATGAAAGATCTGCTTAACATCATATTACATGAGTATATATAACATTTTACTTATAATTGACAGTTCTGACCAGTCCGGTCCATCTACGATGATCATGAGTGAACATTAGTGTTCAAATTCCAAAATTATATTTTATT
This sequence comes from Magallana ariakensis, assembly GCA_020458035.1. Taxonomy (NCBI): domain Eukaryota; kingdom Metazoa; phylum Mollusca; class Bivalvia; order Ostreida; family Ostreidae; genus Magallana; species Magallana ariakensis. The sequence continues at coordinate 34,393,864 of CM035816.1, forward strand.
TCTAAATAGAGCAACAAAACTGTCAGAACTGTCAGAAAGAATATTGTGATGCAGGTTTTGAGTCTCAGAGTCCGAGTTCCTGAGTCCCCCACCTGTGTGTAATGCATCGCTTACGCATAATACATTAATTCATACATGGCTTAAAGGTTACAAAGATTAAATAGCATTACAGGACTACCTTGCAATATCAGGGCCTTCATTGTGGACACAGGATGCCAAATATGACAATTTGTTGATAACTTGTTTATATATTTTCAGTTTGGATTTTCACTGTGCCAGAATTAATTAGCCTCATTTAGGACTAAAAGTATTTGGATGCAGACTTTGAGTGTCCCGCCTTCGTATGACGCATCACTTGCGTGCAATATTAGAGTGTCATATATAAAAATATACATGAGTTCATGGTTTAAAAGGTAGCAAAGGTTATATATAATATGCAATACATGACTCAGTATAGAGTACCAGAGCTATCGATGCAGACACAGAATCGCCAAATATGACAACCTAGTTATAAACTCCCAATTTGGATATTTGTGCCCGCATTACTGAGTATGCACCTGGTTTCATAACATCATTTAGGAATACTACGCAGTGCTACAAGAGTCACAGAGTTCATTCTATTAGTTATCATTAGCACAATTCATGGCGCAGTATCTAGGTATACATAAGTATCATAGTGACCAATTTGAAATACTAACAATTCAAGGTCATAGCATGGCTATCTGGTTACAAAGCGAACCGAACCGTACAACTGGTGTAGTAGCACGTTTCAGGGTCTGTAGTTATTTATATTTGTATTTTTGGCCAACCTGGCCTGGTTTTTTGGTGTCTATCCACCTTTTTTGTGGGCAAGCAGTTTTTTGATGCTTGTTTTTACTTATGTGTCTACAGTAGGGGGTCTGTCATGTATTTTTTGTACATGTGTTGCATAATATTTATAGTCCTTCGGCCCCCTATCTTGTGTTTTGTGTAGATATTTATTTTCCGTATGTGTGAATAGGGGGTCATGGTTGCATTCAGCACCACATGCATGTTTTATTACTATGTAACATGTTTTTGAATGCCCTCTATTTGTATATATCTTTTCGTCATTTACTAAATAAATGACAATTTTCATTTTTACACATGTGTTCTGTTTTATGCCTGCTTAAGCAAAAAACAAGCTCGGTCTCCTTGGCTAGCCTAAGGTCTAAAAAGCTAAGGTGTGCCTAATTTTAAACCATTTATAACACTGAAAAACGTCTGATATTTCTTTATTGAAAGTATCGTTACGTACTGCTAAAGCTAAGGAGACTGCATAATATTTGCATTGAAAATATTATGAAATCGTTTTTAAAATGTATAATTTAAGGTGTTCCGAAAAGTTTTAAAGAGTTCCAATTAGGTTGAAGCAGTCTGATTTTTGCCAATATATTAAGTTAATTACTGTAAATGTGGTCAGTTTATTTTTAAAGATGAAAAGTGGTGTCATTTAATGGACTTTTTTCATATAGCTGTTAGGAGGACTGATACATCCCTCTGATTTTCAGATCCTGCGGAAGTTCGTAAAATTTCCACATCTTTACAATTGCTGGGGAGAGTGACAATTTTATCGAGAATAACTCTGCTGGTTTAAGCGAAAATAGATGGTTATATGCGTAGATATTTAACCACCAATAAGTAGGTCGAAGGAAGATATTTGAGAGAAGCACTTGTACTTCGTACTACAGCGGATGCAGTTGTGGAGGGTTTCTTCCTTTCTGATTTCCCTAAACTGAATAAAAAGATAGGGTAAATCTGCGTTGAGTTGTTTGCTTCCTTTTTACTTTTAAATTCTGTGACTCAGTTTTTATCCAGAAAGTAATTGTACACAATATTCATAACCGCAGATGAAACGTTGTCGTACTAATGTCGCTGATATGATCACAAATTAATTCTCATTTAGGTTATGAATTTCACGAATATCATCAAATTTACCCCTATCTTTTAAAACTATGTCCATTTTATCTGTATAATTCGCCTGTTTAATAAATGTACCAAAGGAAGAAAGATTAATTTTAAAGGACCTAGACCCGATTTAAGCTCAAATTAAAATTTTTACATTTAATTTTTCCGTTTTTAATGTTTAGAATGGTAAATGTGGGTTTATTTTAATGCCTCATCAAAATTTTAAAGTCAGGTATTGAGTTACAAGCAAGATACAGGGTTTGAAGTTCTTTGTTTTGTAAACAAATCTCGAAACTTGTTATTTTTATTGGTATAAGTTTCAATCAAAAGTTGTTTTTTCTGTTGATGTTATTAGAATCAGTTTTTCTTGTTTACCACGACTCATTTCGTCAAAAATGGTTATTCCTTACATTACATTATTTATAAATATAAGACTTATAACATAGCAAAGAATTTTTACCCCAGTATCTCTCGTAATACTTGAATTCTGACATTCAAATGTTGGTCGGTCAATTATTCAAAATGAACTAGTAAACCATTTTATACATTAAAAAATGATCTCAACTCTTTTCCATAGTTACCTTTAATCAATAAGGTGGATCGACACACCAATATATAATTTGATGGCGTATCTTTATAGAAATATGATTATATTTTTTATTTCTCTGGAAAAATTATTAAGAGCTTTAAATTTGGTCCAGATTAATGTATAAGATAACTTCAGAAGGATTTATTAGCGAATGTGATACCATTAATATACATGTATTACTAAGGAAGGTAAGTTTATGTCAATAAGACAAACAACACCACTACTGTCGATAGGTCCCGAAAGGAGGTTGACAATTTTAGATCATTACAAAATTCCTGGATAGATGACATCTGTACATGTAAGTTATCACGACATCAGATCAAAGATGTTACCAAAAAATCAGTTCATAATTGCAAGTTGGCTCCAGACCAGGCCTCAGGATCATGAAGCAATTTCAGACTTAAGTTAAAATTTCAGTCAGTAATAAAATGATTGTTTATCATTTAATGACTATTGAAATTTGCAATAACAGTGTTATATCGAAACACTTTTAATAGCATTTCAACTTTGTCAATGTTTTCAATAAAGATTCATTTAGAGAGAATAAAGTTCTTAATTCAAGTTTAAGATTGCTTCATGATCCTGCTAGTACTGTAACTGTAATTTCATCCATATTCGTTAAATACCAATTTTCGTGGATTTCGTTGTTATTAATACATGTAAGTTGATACATAAAATCAATTTTAAAATCGTTCATTGGAGTGCAGGTTCTTAATGACAGGATCATTGGCTACGAATTCATCTAGCCTTTAAACCGTGATTTCTACTATTTAAATCAACGTCAACTGACACCCACGGATACTCATGAAACCACCGTATCACAAATGCATATTATACCAATGAGCTATTCTTCGACTGTCTTCTGGTCAGCTCTTGTTGGAGGTAAAGAGGCATGAAGTGCAGACCAAACTGTGTAAAGTTATGCTGCAACAGACCCGTAAAGGAAAATATATTGTACACTAGATGATATCCCGCGCAAGCGCGGAAATTAACAATAATTCACATTAGTATAATACAATGCTTAATTAATATGTTGAACCAGGTTTTTTTGTTCATTTTTCTATGTACTGTGTCCGAAATTTTTCTTAATTGCTTTTCTTAAAATATTCTATAAAATTGAAACAAGAGGCCAATAGGCCTTAACGGTCACCTGAGTAGCATAAGTTTTATTCTGGAATAGAAAAATTTTTAATTTGTAATGACGACCACCTCCCTGCCTGAAATCTTTCAAAAAGGATTATTAAACCTATAATTTTAGTGAAAAACTTAAAAGATCATAAAAGAGTGCATGACCTGATATTGAAAAGGTGCAAGACTCTGATAGAAAATAATTTAATAATAATAACAAGGTGGTTATTATTCATGTTTTATCTAAAACAACCTCCCATCCCCCATCCCCCCGGGGCAGACAGAGACTCTCCCTGTGGGCATTTAAACAAACGAGAAACAAAACCCAGCTTTATCGATAAAAGCCATCATGAGTTACTCACTTCTCCTGTTCCAGTTTTTGAATATTCAACATTCGTTGAGAATCACCATCTGGCATAAATACCAAAATCATTTTACCTTTATATCAGTGATTTTAGTTAGCCAATTATTACTTTACTATTAACAAGTCTATTTGTTTATTTTGAAAGTTCAAAAACTGTTTTTGTTTCAAATGATAAAAAGCCTTGCATAACTCTTTTGATCACACAACTTCTTTATAATTACATTATATTCAATGATTAATTACTAAATATGAACAAGCAAAGAAAGAGGAACTCCATTAGGAAGAAGCAAGGGAAAACAAGATGTAATTATAATCGGGGCGATTATAAAGTCTCCCAAATGAACGAGGCTATCATATAGAGTAGGGATGACCCACAAAGTTTCATGATGTTTCCAGGGGTCCTTTACTATATATCAGGTGAACTAACATGACCCAAGGAACAAGAATATATATGGTTTAGGGGTGGGGATCTCAACCGTTTTCAAGATATTCTGGCACTACCTGTTTGAGGGGGGTCAGGACCACCCCCAGGGCCCATGACCTACATATCATATGATGCCCCTTGACACAAGGAACAAAAATATATATGGTTTAGGGGTGGGGCTCTCAACAGTTTTCAAGTTATTTGTGCACTTCCTGTTTGAGGGGGGTCAGGACCATCCCCGGGGCCCATGACCTACATACCATTTGATGCCCCTTGACACAAGGAACAAGAATATATATGGTTTAGGGGTGGGGTTCTTAACCGTTTTCAAGATATTTGGGCTCTTCCTGTTTGAGGGGGGTCAGGACCACCCTTGAGGTCCATGACCTACATACCATTTGATGGCCCTTAACACAAGGAACAAGAATATATATGGTTTAGGGGTGGGGATATTAACCGTTTTCAAGATATTTGTGCACTTTCTGTTTGAGAGGGGGTCAGGACCAGCCCCAGGGCCCATGACCTTCATACCATTTGATGGCCCTTATCACAGGGAACAAGAATATATATGGTTTAGGGGTAGGGTTCTTAACCGTTTCCAAGATATTCTGGCACTTCCTGTTTGAAGTGGGACAGGACCACCCCCGGGGCCCATGGCCTGCATACTATATAATGCCACTTAACACAAGGACATCATATCCATGCCTTTAGTTTTTCACAAATATATACAGGAGTAGAGAAGAAGATTTTCTAAGATTTAATACATTTTTACTATATGGCCATATTGGCCCCACCCTAGAGCCTGAACCCCTGACCCAGGGGCCATAAATTTCACAATTTCACAATTTTGGTAGAGGGCTTCATGGACAGCATAACCATGTATTTAGTTTCTAACAAATATCTATGAGAGTAGAGAAGAAGATTTTCTAAGATTTAATACATTTTTACTATATGGCCATATTGGCCCCACCCTAGAGCCTGAACCCCTGACCCAGGGGCCATGAATTTCACAATTTTGGTAGAGGGCTTCATGGACATCATAACCATGCAATCAGTTTTTTCCTCACATGTGTGGGAGTAGAGAAGAAGATTTTTGAAAATTTGGCTATTTTTTTTTACATATTTGGCCCCACCTGTGGCACCCTGGGGGTGGTAGAGCCACCAATTTTACAATTAACATTCCTCTTACCATAGAGATGCTTCACACCAAAAATGGGAAAAATGGCCGTGTAGTTTTTAAGAAGAAGTTAAAAATTGTAAATTGTTAACGCACGACGCACGACACACGACGACGGACGAAAACAGATAGCAATAGGTCACCTGTTTACTCAGGTGACCTAATAAAATTTAAAGGAGAGGACAGGGATGAAAATCTAAACTGAGATGGAGTATATACACATGAACATTTACGTGGCCTTAATTCTCTTTGTTGCAGCTGACTGGAAAAAATTAGACTATTATCTTATTTCAAACCAGAGTGTGGATGTATAATGCGTAGTATTTCTTTTTAGAACTTTGTTCTCTATGTCAAATTTCACTTTATTATTGCCCAAAATAAGAATTTTAGATAAAACACTGTCAAAAAATTAATTTGTACGATTTACTACCAATCTGTCGTGGTATAAAAAATGTATATCTTATTAAAAACGTGTACGCACTTTTCGCCACAGTGTTAATTATATAGTCAACACCATTTTTTGGCATCCCGTTCTGTAAAGTTCTTTCCATCAAAAATAAAATCGCGTCTATTGGCCCATTTTATTTATTAACTTTTTTGTATTAACTAGATGTCCGATCCAAGGTATCTGACGCAAAGCATGGTGACTCATCCTACAGTCTCAACAATGACGTTAATTAGTCAAACCGCGTTCTTGGTCACCCCGTTCTGGAAAGTTCTATTCATCAAAACAAAACTCGCGCGTTCAAGAAACGAATTGGTTCATTTTATTTATTCAACATTTTTCAAATCTCATTTCTCCTTTAAATCCATTCATAATTTTCAAAATGAAAGCTGAATACTATAATACTAGTAAATAACAACACACTGTGTGGAATTAGCAACGACACGCTGCAGCTATGTAATATTTGGCATATTAAATGTACAAATACATAATTATGACATAAAGTTGGATCACATGATTTATTTACTTTAATAAAACAATTCTGAAAATTTAAACTTTCCGCTGTACGTGTCGTCTTAAACTGGTATTTAACACCTAAGCAATTCTTTATATAGCCTTGCTAATAAACCGGTTCTTAAGAATCAGGTGACACAAACAGGTATTCGAATGAAAACCTTATATTTCCGGACAATTAATTCATTATTAAACCAAGTAGAAATTGATTTCTGTCTAATTCGGCCCTCAAACGAAAGAAATCATATTTTGTATACCAGAAATAGGTTCACAGGATATATATTCACTCTTTACACAATCATTCAATATCATTTCATTGTAAGTATATTTTTCGATGCAAACTCCCACTGACTTGGATCCGCCAAAGCGTGTCCACCACCTTACTCACATATTTGCTATTTCGGGCTGGTTTATCGAAAATGAAAGTAGGTTTTTAATTTACTTATCAGGTAAAATTCAATTATAGCTTACGGACTTCAACTCACACGTGTTGAAATGCCAAATGTGTGAGCAGTTACTCGGGTGCAGGCAAAATGTCTTAATTTATAAGTATAGATGTATTAGTGCCTTAATGAACACAACTAGACAATTACACAATTTAGAATACCGAGAAGTTTACACTTAAGAGAACAATTTATGTTCACAATGTATTCTACCGTGTCACATATTATGTGATACGGTAGATTACATTGTGAACATAAACTGTCCTCTTAACGTGGTATTGGACATCTGTCGATATTCATGTGGATTAAAACTCATTAAAATTGAAATACTTTCACCGGTTTGGAATTTTCAAATTTTACAATATTTAACCAAAAAATAGCTTTTAAAAAGATTTGGAAAAGTAAAAATTGTAAAACCCACAGCGGTATTCGAACTCATGACTTACAGATTCGTAGTAAACCCTCTAACCTATATAATTGCACTTAAGTTTATTGTTTATTTCGATAAACAATACGTCATTACATGGAAATATCCCATACCACCTTAAGTTTAAAGTTCCCGGTATTCAAAGTGTTTTGCAACTTCTCATGTTAAATTGCCAGCAGTGCCATCTACATTTACATGATATGTTATCACTCAAATAGCACAAATGAATGACACTATTTTAAAGACAATTTAAATAAATATTACCCTAACGTATATTATAGTCAGCTAGCACCGCTGGATTCATTCGGTGACCAGTGTAAGCTAGTGATCATGGATTGTTTCTGTATTAGATTCCCTTAACCCACAGCAGAGACATAAATATATGTAACTTTATTCATGTCTCTGACCCAGAGACTCGAGTATATTGAAAAGAAAAATGTTTTCAAGCTAAAAGGAAGTAAAATAACATCGTACTTTAATCATCAAGGTCAAAAAGTGGGATTTTGGATGTTAATCAGCCCCTCCAAATCATTATTATAACCGTATTATTTGAAATCCCCTTCTACTCCCATACTACAAGTATTTATGCTTGTTTTGGAAATCTAATTTCTTTTGAAACTCTTTTCCTTATCCGTTCTCGGTTCATAGGATCATAGATATACGTAACTCAGCACATTGAATATAATTCAATAACCGTAAAATTTTCTTTTATTTTCAGAATTCAATTAAGATTTTTTTTTTATTTACAGTTTTTCATTTTACAATACATATAACACATTCACACACGCATACACACAAGTCATGATCTTATAAATATAGAAAACTATTCATGTTGATACAATTTTGCATAAATTGAAATGAATAAACCTCTTGTAGTTAGATATTAAGAAAAAGATTTTTCCATTCAAACCATCTTTCATTATGTTTAACATAAGAAGAGTTTCTGATAGCAACACATTTTTCAATTTCATATTTAAGGTTTAAATGACGTAGTAGACCTGCAAGTATGGGAACTTTTTTGTTGTACAGACATTGAAAGATATATTGTTTTGTATATAGGATCAAAAAATTAATAAATAAATTAGAATCAAATAGAGGAGTCTCTCCGAATAATATGTTATATTCATTAAAGCCAATTCTTTTTGAAACAGCATGATATATATGCATACTTAAACTACTCCATAAATCTAAAGCAAAGGAACAGGATGTGAAAACATGTTCAATAGTTTCAACTTCATTATTACATGTACAAAAGGAACATGTATCATTATCAACTATTTTTATCTTTTTTAAATATGATTTTACAGGAAGAATTCTATGTAGAGTTCTATATTGAAGCCACTGTACAGTAGTATCTGTTGTAACTTTGAAACATACTTTAAACACATCCTGTAAAATTAATTCGGAGTAGCCTCTCAAGACAATTATTGAATTCCATCGAATGATTGGTTTTGGAATAATACATTGGACATTTGTATTGATTAAATTGTAAATAGGTTTAGTGCATTTCTTGTACAAAAGTAATTCTACACAATAAAAAGGTACAGAGGGACCAACAATATTGACATAGTTCTCCTTTGAAAAACTTGAGTTTTTAACAAACTTTCGAACAGCACTAATTATGCTGTTATATTGCATAAAACATACTTTGTTCAGATGAAATCTTTTTTTCAAATTCAGATTTTGATAAAAATGACCCATCATCATGTAATTTCACACCTTTTTTGTACCATTGTACTTTTTTTCTACTTTAATATTTGAGTTATGCCATATTGGAGAAAATATTATATTACTGTCGGAGTCAGAAATTTGGTTAGAGTGTATGTTCATAACATTAAGCCATGCATCAAGAACATCTTTCCAAAAGATATTTTGAATTGCAATTACGTTTTTTAAAGCGTTTATCTATAACTTACGTATTTCACTCCCTTACTTAAGTACAATGATGACAAAGAGTGTCTCTCTCCCTCTCTCTCTCTCACACACACACAGAGAGAGAGAGTTTTAGTTTTTAAATACACTGTACGGCTAGTTTACATGAAAAATATATTATCAAATTAGGTCATCTTTTTCAAAGTCTAAACAACTTAGATAATCTTTGATCGTCAGACGATATTAGTATTCTTTCCATTTCCTGAAATACAAGTTGCTGTCCTTAAAAAAAGTACTGCAATACGTGGATCATGTTCATGTGTTTCTAACGGAAACGTGAACAGTGGCGTAGCTAGAACTAGATTGAAGTATGGGCACCAAATAAGGCGAGGGGTCTTGGGGCCGAAGGTCCCCAGCGGGTCCAGGGCAGCGCCCTGGTGGGAGGTTCAGGGGGGCGAAGCCCCCCGACGGAAAACGGATTTCGTGTTTTAGAGATCACCCAGAAACAAATTTCATGGTACTTTTCGTACATAATTTTTTTCGTATTAAAAAGGCAAAAACTTGTTTTAATACAATCCAATTTGTTTTCAATGCAGTCTTTTTTAAAGCGTAATCAAAGTGAATGACGGAAAAATTATACTAAAGCTATTATCTGTCTCCATAGTTTAGTTTACTATTAAAGGGAAAACATTACGACTTTGTAATTGAATGTCATGGTTATTTTAAAAAGAAAACAGAAATATTGCTTTGTTTTTTTAATTACATAGTCGTACATGATGTTATAGGAAGTCAAGGCGTCTATTTTTATTAGCCGCAAATTTGTCAATGATAGTTGAGATCGCATTTGTGACGTCAAACAATCAGAGTCTTGAAATAGAGAAAAAACAGATATTTGCTGTGTGGTATTTTATTTTATTCTTAAATTAAATGTGACATTTTAACATTTTTAATTTTTGGTCTTAAAATAATGTGTAGGCACGTGCCTTAAGTGCCTAACGGCAGCTACGCCACTGGCGATAGCCTTAAGAATTTCAGAGATTCCACCGACTCTAGCCCCCTGCTCTTATGTAAAGACATCAACGGGAAGACCTGTAAATGCAAAAGTGTTATGATGAATTAATATTATAGTAGCAAGCCTGGATATAGTGCCTTTAACCACTGAATGTGTACGTTGTATCACGTATAGCCCTGACCTTTTACCGCAGAATTTAAACACAATTATGAATTATATTAATGAAGACATTAATGAAGATACTATACATGTATAGTATTAGGTTTTCAGCGAATTTCACTATTTGCGTATTACCTTTAATTATGTAAATTGATTTCGTATTTTGATGCGTTTCTCTTGAAATTTAAACTTTCATACTGTTACATAATTATTCAATGATGTATTATATATAGTCACATAATTATTAAATCATGCTTAAATGCGCAATTTTTTTTAATCGGGAAGTACACTAGCCTCGTCTAGTATATAGTTAAGCTATTTCGGAAAACAACAAAACATCACGATTTATGCTATTAAATGCATGTTGTAGTTTCGGCATAACATTAACGTATTCCATGATGCTGACAGTTCATATCACATGCCGATCATTTCTTTAAAAGGAATAGTTCAGTTTGTTTCTGTACTGTTTACACAAATACAGCGCCTTTGAACATGTGCATATAGCACATCCAGATCCCGATTCAGATACAGGTGTGCTAGCCTGGTTCCCTTAGCTACCCATAATGTCGCGCAGAAACCAGATTAGCTCATGCGCAAGCTGAATTTTCCCCAGTGCATCCGGTTTAACCTCGCTTATATATTTTCTGCGTGGACCTCAGGGTCCACGCAATTACTTGAGTACTTGAGCAGTGTAGGCTCAGCCATGGCGCTGATCGTCTGGTTGTTTGCTCTGCTGCGTGTTGTGTCGTCTGCTACATTGTCTTGCGGTAAGTTTATTGACCACATTAAATGTTTTTAAACCTATTCCCTTGTGTTTTATGTCGCCTTTGTCAATGTTCAAAGAGTTTGATAGGGTCTTATTTTTAATATATATGCAACCTTATTTCAACGTTGATTTAATGTTGATGCCTGACGTTGAAACAACGTTGTTTCAACATTGAAATGCCCGCTGGGATATATAATTAATTAAAATCGTTATTATAGGGAATACATCAGAATTAAATGAATTATATTTATGTACATTGCATTGGAGAACCCCGCATAAAGAGTAATTTTATTATATATATGTCTAAAACTAAAAAATGCTAAAATAAGGGTATGCATAAAAATTATAGTTCGTGGAATTTCGGTTTAAAAAACAACAACGGGAAACTGCAATCTATTGAAACAATATTGGAAAGCACACAGCTAGTTGCCCACATTTTACATTATCACTTGAGACCATTCATACTGAAAATTGTGCAGTTTTCTGTAAAACAATGCGCTGTTTTATGGTTTTTGACACTTGTTTGAAAAAAGTAGATAAGATCTAAATGTAAAAAGTCGCCCTTCATTTATCTCCTAGTAATATACTAGTACATCCTCCGCTTAACAGCTTGTGTATAAAGTCCTCGTTAAAAAGTTGAACTTGGCATTTCATAATGTTTTACATAAGGCTGTAGGAAAATGAACACAAAAAAACCACGCGTACGTTCCGCCAAATGGTAGCCATGCTTGTTTTCCATGATATGGAACAAAGGATGTCAACACAAAAACGTAGAATCCACAATAATCAGTTCATCATTTGTACTCTGCAGACTGTTCTAAATCAAACAACTCCCAAGATACTCCAATGTAAAATATAAAATAGTGACTGTCACAATAATCCAAAAGCTAAAATCCCAGGCTTGAACTGTACTTCAAATCCGTGTAGTGACTGCACGAGATGTACCTAAGATTTGAATTTCTTTGTTCACTACTAGCGTCTTTAGCGGTCAAGCTGACATAAAACAGCCTGGTAAATTGCATAACTCCCAAGATCAGCAGTGCTTGCAGTAGTGATAGGTCCGCATCCCCTTATCACTGACCTAGTTAATGCAATTAGCCACTTGCTGTACGCAGAGCTCAATCTCAAATTTCTTGTATCAAAACAATTTTTTTTGTTTCAAAATGTAACGTGAAAAAAAATTTTTAACATTCTATTTTTTTAAAAAAAATCATTGATATTGAAATTGGATAATACAACTTATCCATATAATAATTTTATTCGAAATAAAATAATATAGATATAAATTCAATTTAACATTAATATTTGTAGAACACATTATGTAATGCTTCCACAATTGACAAAATATAAGTAAATGCTAAATAAAGAATAAATAAAAAGGAAGTTTCAATTAAATCTGAACATATGTGTTGAGTTTCATTAATTAATGCGTTGTTTCAACATAGAAAAGTGGTTGATGTCTTCAACGTTGAATATAGGTTGGGTCTTCAACGTGGAATCAACGTTGAGATATGGTTTGGGTTTCAACGTTGAAACCTCAACGTTGAATTAACGTTGAATAATGGTTGATCAACGTTGCAACTTGATTTCAACCATTACTCAACGTTGAAACAACGTTGCGTGCCCACTGGTAAGTTTCAAACTTACAGTGTATATATATAATATAAATCTTTACGAGTATCTGGATTTTCCAATGCAAATATACATAGATATAATTTAACTTTTAAACTGATAAAATAATTATGCACTATTCACTAAAGAGTACTTGTAACTTCCATTTACATTGTTTGTTTACAGTTGTTACAAAGATTAGATTTTATGTTGACCTACTTCGACTAATGCATCAAAGGTCGTAAAAACGTTTGTTTTTCTCAAAAGGGAGCATTGTTGTTTTGTTGTAGACACCCCAGTGATGTTCAGTGAAAATTCAACAAAATTCACATACAGCCAGGAGTCGCTTACATTACATTGCAACGCTTCTTCTTATGATCAAATAAACTGGTACCACGTACCCAATCGAAAAACGGACCTTGATCATTTCCCATTTAGTTGGTGTACACCCGACACATGCACGCTATATAAAGATAAAGACTCCCAAATACTCAAAATTGGAGACATCAGCAAGAAGATATTACATAATAGCAAAATTATCTGTGTAGCATCTTGCTCTGCGACCGGGAAAAATGCTACATTCTATGCCACTCTTGAGGATCTAGGTACATGTAAATCCCCTATGGGTTTTTAAGTGTTTGCAAATGTGTAAATGTCATAAAATATACCTGTATTTTTTCTCTGGAATTATATATGCCTACTACTTATTAGATTATTTTATTTAGGATGTGTTCCTATTAAGCCAACCCTCGCACCGGTACAAAACGTTACCGTCAGCCTCGGAGAAACAGCAAACCTCACGTGCAAGGCACACATGGGGACCTGTTATGAACCGAGTTTTGAAAAATTTATATGGGTTGGAAATAGCAAAACCATTGCAGAACTGAACACTACCAACAGATACTCCACTGATGTGGATTTGTAAGTAAATGTATTTGAATGACCACTCTCTTGAATTATAAGTTATAGAGTATAAGCAGCATATCACGGCTACCAAATTCATAAATAAATAACTGAAGTGGAATACTATCCTTGAACACAAATACACCCTTTGATTTGATCGTTCCAAATTGCATTGCTGCTTTATAGATATTGAAAGCATTCAAAAGTAAAATTTTCAACTATAGTCAGTAGGAATTGTTTTTGAAAAACCACACCCCCCCCCCAAAAAAAAATCGAATAATATTATAGGAATAAAAAACCTGATACATACTAAGTAATTAAGCTCAATTCTTTACACAAATGTAAGTTTTATCCTACAACCATATACACTTTCAGGTCTCAATGACTGGCGGTATTTAAATGTTATAATATGAATATTTTACCAAATTTATTTTTCCTGAAAATATTGATATGAATGATCTGTCTCAAAATGTTATTTTTAATGCATATTTTGCTCATCGCTTTAAGCTTTTGTATATTGAAATATGTTCTATTTTATCTAATACATTAATTTTATAAATCTTACCCTTAAAATATAGTGAAGATTCACACTTAATAACCATGAATATACGTTATTTGTAGATTTTTGTATCAATATATTTTGAGTATACAATTTATTAAGCAATTATTAATCAATATTTAGAAAATTTACATCTTTATCTAAAACGGATTTTGGAAAAATGTTCAGTATGTTAAATTTCTATTTTAAGTTTCTCCTCCGTCTAATTATAATGCATTTACTTGCCTATTTGCCCATTTAGAATACTAAGAAGCTAAATTGTCGTAGATTAGTTGTTGGATAAACATAAAGGTGTCCCAGTGCAGAGAAGTTTAAGATCGATAAACTGAATGTTGATAATTATGCCAATTTAATTATTGATCTTAATTCCAGAGATGATGCCGGGAAACTAGTAAGAACGTTAACCATACGTGACGTCACAGAAGAAGACCTGCAATCATTTGACTGTATCTTGATTGATAACCATTTCAAAGAAGGCAACGTTAGGACGACAATATTTCTCTACTTATCAGGTAAACAAACAAATAATTTAAAGAACTTATATTGAGAATCAGTGGTTCTTAGCTCGACGATTACCTATCTTTGTTTTTGATTTTGTTTTGTTTACTTTTTTGTGTTTGTTTTGGGTTTTTTTATGGTTTTTATTTATTTATTTATTTTTTTGCAAAGTTAACCTGAGCTAAATTGAATAACACCATATACTACATCATTATATTATTTAAAAGGATACGCTATCGAATGAAACAATATCATATACATGTGTAATTATATTTATATATAGGTGTAACAGGATACCATTGGTATTTACTTCATATATTATTAATATTATGTCATTTTTTAAAGTAAATCATATGCTTCATTTTTTTCACATTATTTCATAATTACTTACACTGAAATAAAACCCCATAGAAACAAGGGTGAAGACCAGCAAACACATGTTCCTATGTCTAACTAACAAGTTCCAAATTTGACAAGATCGTTCCCTAGCTGTTAGGACTTTAAACCAACTTGATGTTTAACTTGCTCCAAAATCAAACTGCTTAAATCTCTTCCAGCACCCAAACCTATGGTTCATATTCAGCATTGATTTTTGTCATGTACATTAATGTAACACGATTCATCATGCATCAAGTCTTGTAAAAATTAAATTAGTTAAGATTTAGATATGGTCTTCAAAAGGCACCTTATCTCAACTTGACTCATATGTAGCGTTCCCGCCTGTCAATGTTACGTATGAGATTCAGCAAATATAAACAGTGTACTAAAACGCTTAGAATATTTCACATCGTCTCGGTGACTTAATCAGGGATAAGCACAGAAAGTATAAGTAACAAGAGGCCAATAGGCCTTGACGGTCACCTGAGTAGCATAACCCAATACACAAACTTGTCAAGGAGTCTCATATATGCATTTAATTAAGTTTTACTCTAGAATAGAACATTTTTTAATTTGTAATGACGACCACCTCCCTGCCTGAAATCTTTCAAAAAGGACTATTAAACCTATAATTTTAGCGAAAAACTTAAAAGATCATAAAAGAGTGCATGACCTGATATTGAAAAGGTGCAAGACTCTGATAGAAAAAATAATTTAATAATAATAACAAGGTGGCTATTATTCATGTTTTATCTAAAACAACCTCCCATCCCCCATCCCCCCGGGGCAGACAGAAACTCTCCCTGTGGGCATTTAAACAAACGGGAAAAAACCCAGCTTTATCGATAAAAGCCATCATGAGTTACTCACTTCTCCTGTTCCAATTTTTGAATACTGTATTCAACATTCGTTGAGAATCACCATCTGGCATATATACCAAAATCATTTTACCTTTATGTCAGTGATTTTAGTTAGCCAATTATTACTTTACTATTAACAAGTCTATTTGTTTATTTTGAAAGTTCAAAAAATGTTTTTGTTTCAAATGATAAAAAGCCTTGCATAACTCTTTTGATCATACAACTTCTTTATAATTACATTATATTCAATGATTAATTACTAAATATGAACAAGCAAAAGAAGATAACTCCATTAGGAAGAAGCAAGGGAAAACAAGATGTAATTATAATCGGGGCGATTATAAAGTCTCCCAAACGAACGAGGCTATCATATAGAGTAGGGATGACCCACAAAGTTTCATGATGTTCCCAGGGGTCCTTTACTATATATCAGGTGAACTAACATGACCCAAGGAACAAGAATATATGTGGTTTAGGGGTGGGGATATTAACCGTTTTCAAGATATTCGGGCACTACCTGTTTGAGACGGGTCAGGACCACCCCCAGGGCCCATGACCTACATACCATATGATGCCCTTTGACACAAGGAACAAGAATATATATGGTTTAGGGGTGGGGATCTCAACCGTTTCAAGTTATTTGTGCACTTCCTGTTTGAGGGGGGTCAGGACCATCCCCGGGGCCCATGAACTATATACCATTTGATGCCCCTTGACACAAGGAACAAAAATATATATGTGGTTTAGGGGTGGGGTTCTTAATCGTTTTCAATATATTTGTGCACTTCCTGTTTGAGGGGGGTCAGGACCACCCCCAGGGCCCATGACCTACATACCATTTGATGGCCCTTAACACAAGGAACAAGAATATATATGGTTTAGGGGTGGGGATATTAACCGCTTTCAAGATATTTGTGCACTTGTTTGATGCCACTTAACACAAGGACATCATATCCATGCCTTTAGTTTTTCACAAATATATACAGGAGTAGAGAAGAAGATTTTCTAAGATTTAATACATTTTTACTATATGGCCATATTTGCCCCACCCTAGTGCCTAAACAATCTGATTAAAATCAGATCCTCGACGCTCCCGTTTAATGATATGTCGCTACGAGGCGACATATCATTAAACGGGAGCATCGAGGATCTGATTTTAATCAGATTGTGCCTAAACACCTGTCCCAGGGGTCATAAATTTCACAATTTAGGTATAAGACTTCATACCTGCATGAAGGCCATCATATCCAGGCCTTTAGTTTTTCACAAATATATATGGGAGTAGAGAAAAAGATTTTCTAAAATTTAATACATTTTTTACTATATGGCCATTTTGGCCCCACCCTTGAGCCTGAACCCCTGACCCAGGGACCATAAATTTCACAATTTTGGTAGAGGGCTTCATGGACATCATATCCATGCATTTAGTTTTTAACAAATATCTATGGGAGTAGAGAAGAAGATTTTCTAAGATTTAATACATTTTTACTATATGACCATATTGGCCCCACCCTAGGGCCTGAACAGGGACCATAAATTTCACAATTTTGGTAGAGGGCTTCATGGACATCATAACCATGCATTTAGTTTTTAACAAATATATATGGGAGTAGAGAAGAAGATTTTCTAAGATTTAATACATTTTTACTATATGACCATATTGGCCCCACCCTAGAGCCTGAACCCCTGACCCAGGGGCCATGAATTTCACAATTTTGGTAGAGGGCTTCATGGACATCATAACCATGCAATCAGTTTTTTCCTCACATGTGTGGGAGTAGAGAAGAAGATTTTTGAAAATTTGGCTGTTTTTTGCATATTTGGCCCCACCTGTGGCACCCTGGGGGTGGTAGACCCACCAATTTCACAATTTACATTCCTCTTACCATAGAGATGCTTCACACCAAAAATGAAAACAATTGGCCTTTTAGTTTTTAAGAAGAAGTTAAAAATCTAAATTGTTAACGCACGACGCACGACGACGGACGAAAACAGATAGCAATAGGTCACCTGAGTTTACTCAGGTGACCTAAAAATTATGTGACCATATTTTCTCAATGTTGTATTTTGCTATTTACCTACCACATTTACTACGTGTATATTTCTTTAGTTCCATTGACCCGCCAACGAATTGCATTGACACTAAAATAATAGTTTCCCGATAATTGTAAATAACGTTTACAATATCCTGTAATGACGTATATATTTATTTTTATTTAAGTACGATATTGTTTGAAATCAGATCAATGTCAGATATCTTACATTTTTGTAGAGTCCAGATTACAAGTAATTTGTTCCAATATCATTGCTGTTGCCGTCCCAGTGTCTATTATTGCACTAATTCTGATAGTGGTTACTTTCCTCATATGCTGGTGTTATTGCCAATGGCGAATTCGGTATTGTTGTTGGAAGACGAAAACTCTGAATAAGAGAGGTATATTCTTTTAGCCTATGACACTAGAGCCAATTGCTAAGTTAAGCTCCTTATCATGTATCAAGCGTCATTCGCTCTCATTATTGTTTTGTTTTTGTTTAAACCATTTATTCTTTTAATGTTTAATGAAAGTCAAGTCGTTTGTTCAAATGAATGCGCATAAAAAGCTAGAAGACAGGCACTTGAATAGACAATAAAATTTAGTAAACATATCCAACATCAAAGTATATGTTAAATATGCTAGATCCACTTTTTGAACCATGCAAGATAGTCTTGTTTTTTTAACTCTAATTATTTCAGCTGTCCATGTTATTTGGAATAGGCATAGATATGTGAAATTTTACTGCGCCATTTTCCCCGCAAAGATAGTTATATAGGTTCAAAAATCGATAAACTATTTCTAAAAATTGTAAAAAGGAAAAGAAAATATCTTCATTTCATAACTTACATCTTAATATATTTAACGTTCATGAAAATAAACTTATAACAAACCGGTTTTGGCATTTTTGCAGGACCATTTACTATTTTTAACGACTTATAAACACAAGTACATTAAATATGCATATATTTTCAATAGCCATGATTCATATTATATGCGTTACATGCATATAGTTATTGCAGTCATGTTTTCTGGCCTTTTTTCGAAAAAAAAAGCTCAAGAAATGTCATATCAAGTTATTCGGTAGATTTTTCGAGAGATTATCAACCAATGAAATAAAAAATTAATAAAAATTTTCAGAAGTGAACAAGAAGTGGGATGCTTTGGTTTGGCATGATGACGAGCACGTCGAGGAGGCTAGTACTTTGATAGCGGTGTTGGAGAGCATGGGCTACAGAGTCTGTACCAAGGAAGGTCTAACTACCGGTGAGTTAAGCAGAAAATGTAAAACGTATTTAGAATAGCAGGTGGTGGTTTTTAAATGTTTAAAGTGCAGAGAGAGAGAGAGAGAGAGAGAGAGAGAGAGAGAGAGTTGCATTTTAACAAACAAGAAAAGTTAACTGTGGGACAGTGAAAAAGTAAACATCGGTCAACACAATGTGAGAAGGATAAAGTAGCTTAAGGTTGGAGAAAGGTCTAACATAGTTGTTTAAGAGATGTACTAGAGTCTGTCCAAAGATATGTATGCCGCAAATTTTCTTAAATAATTCTATATTTATAAATACATCTGGGTTCAAACGATGTTCATTCAATAGTAAGAAAAAAAAAACATTGTGCGAGGTATTCCGAGTGACTTCCGAACGGAGATGTAAACAAATCTCCGTAAGAAATCTGTTTTCGCTCCTGTGAATTTTTCTGAGTGAAAAACGATAATGTGTCAATGAAGATATCTTGGAAATTTTCTCTTTCATTGATTAACATTGCACTTCTCTCACAGGTTTGCGTATTTTTATTTAAAATCGTTTAAATGTGCGGCATAAATATCTTGGGACATATTATTATGTGATAGTATTAATAGTTGGCTGTATTAAGAACATATTGGACTAGCGGTCAATATTAAAGGGATGGGGACTTACAATTTGTATAGAGAAAGACATGTCTAGCAGGAAATTCAAAGGGAGATTAAGACTAATCATTCATATATGTAGCTATGACAGTCTTAATTTTTGATTAAATAGCTAGCTAATATGATTATACTTCATTATATTTTTCATCAGTACCAACCTTCTTTTTTTCAGATGGCACTAAAATAGGGAAAAAATATTACATTTTGGTGCCTTAATCTTAATTCATTTTTCATTATAATAATTAAATGAAAGTAAAGTTAGAAGAAATACTCCAAAGGTAATATCTTTGGACATATATGCATGTATGTAACAGAAAAGCACCATAACGAAAATAAACTCTTATTATATCTTGTTGAAAATAAATTACAGGCCCAGAACTACAGGGTTTGGAGGCACTGATCGATTCCAGCGCATGCGTTATCATTCTCCGAAAGGATGATGGGATGATGATGACGGTCCTGGAGAAAGCTCAGGAGAACCAATCAGTGGTCCTAATTCAGACCAAAGCAGATCTTCCATTCGTGAATCGTGTGGAAAAAATAATGAATAAATATAATCTTCGATACCAGACCAGGAGGTTCCATCCTCCACGGAATAATGGGGAGATAAATAAATCTATGGCCGGTTTCCTGAAACTCTACTGGCCGTCACACGATGCTGCTAATGTAACATGTTATTGTAGTGAAAAACTTCTCCGAGCCGAGTTTTATTACAGATTAAGATTAAAACTGCCGAAACAAAGTTTACACGTTGAGACAGAACACATACAAATGCAGTAACAGAAATGGACAAATTAATTGACATGTAACCAAAGTAAGACATTTAGTACGTGTTATATCAAAATGGTATTTCAAGTTAATACCATAATAAGTGTTATTTTAATTTTTTTAAATAAGATTATTGTATGTGTAAAAAATTTGAGAATCTCGGACCCATGTAATGGTGTTGTTATTGTGGTATTAATGACAACAACTCCAACGTAGGGTTCTCGATCAATATAGCATCCACCACATATTTTTTAAATTTTATTATTTTGGGAAAGTAAATTGTTTTTTCAGTAGCCACATGTTTCTCCTGAAATAAAAAAGTGGTTTCAAATCAATATCTCAAAATTTTTTGACGATTTCTAAGTTAAAAATAAGGTACCCCAAGAGGTATGAAATTCTCAATTTTTCCGGAAGTATAGTTTTTACAACTTCACTCTGTATTTACACAAATGACATAACAAGGTTAGTTTTTTAAAAAGCTAAGAAAGTCAGCCAGCGGAATTTTAATTTTAGGTCAAAAGTGAATACACAATCTATTAAAATACAAGATAAATAGTTTCCAGAACAATAATAATAAGCGGGTACACATTTAGTTTGCACCCTTCTTTTTATGGCTGTACATGTAGGTGAGGAGATAATCGTGTAGCGGTGTACATGCAATGTATGACTGCACACCTACTTAATACTTAAGTTGTAACTTCGCAGACATAGTTCTCTGATTTCCATGGTCTCATCGCAAACTACTTCCATTATATTTACTTTCCAATCTGACGAAGAGAGTTGAGAAGATATACGCGGACTCCAGACTGTGGCTGCAGACGATTCCCATTGACAGTCTTCCAATATACCGGTGCGCAGTTTGACCTAAAAACTGACCAGTTTCAAAACTTCTTCGAATTTCTCTAACACGAACTGTCTAATTCCTTCCCAGAATTCCAATTTACGCAAGCGCAATTGAAGTTTCATCCTAACTTAATAAGTCAGCCCGCGGGCTGACTAAAAACAAAAAAAAATCTTACCTTGAGGAAATCTCGAGACCTCAAACTTAGCAGAAATTAATGTAAATTCCAACCTTATGGTGTCCACATTTTGTTTTGATGCACTCGATCAGCAAAACACAGGATCATATACAAACAACCTGAAAATGCAAATCAGTAGATGTATCATGAATGAAAAATAATTTGTCATAAATAATTATATGCAATTAAATACTGTATCTTCATTATTTTATTAACTTGCATTAATTTGCTAATTAAATTTTGTTAAATATATTTTGTACTAGTTTATAAAAAAGCTGTCCAAAATGAAACGCATTTTTTTGTTGCTTATAATTATACAGTGATCAATTCCAAAATCTACTGATATCAAATGTTATGTTAATCAGACTTTGTGATAGAAATAAAATGTAAATGAAATAAATTTCATAAGTCAGTTTGAACAGGTTGACTATCTATATTACCTAGAATGTACTTGGGCAAAATTGCAAAATGAAAATATCATTAAACAATCTTTAACATGCTAAATTCAGTGTGCTTACACTAAATACTTTAGGTTAACTCAAATTATGTTTACTGAAACTGAAAAGAAATGTCTTTTTAAAAAAGGATCTATCAAAATGATTAGCAATTGACATTTAAAAAAGATAAAGTTGTGTAATTAAGTCAAATGTAAAAGACTAATCTTTGTCGGTATTTCTTGATACCATTATCCGAAGGTCCCCATTTTTATAATCATGATGCAAATTGTACGCATAGACAGCATCATCGCCATCATACTTCACATTGTACCATTTTGGGAACCCCGGTACAACAGAAATAACTAATCCTTTGTAAGTTTCATCATCTGAAAACTTATGCTCAATGTTTTTACACACAAGTAATGGTAAATTGTCAGTCTGTTCCTCAACTGTATCAGCACCCAGAGTGTCTTCAATAAGTTGAGTAATATTATGTTCAAGTTCCTTCAAGAAAAGTTTGACATATCTACCACCTTCGTTTTTTTTGGACAGGTTGAGTACCTTTTTCTCCGGATGCTTCTGGTGTAAAACTGTTTTCCTAAATTTAATTTGAGCTTCCAGATCTGTTCTCTTCTCATTGTCCTTCAGTCTTTTTAAACCTTCCATGACTTGTTGCAGGCTCTGCCAAAGGCCGTAGATACAAACATCATTGGTCAGATTCTCTGCTTGATGGATCCTTTTCTTTTCTCGTTCTTCTAACTCTCTTTGTCGTTTACGTTGTGCAGCTACTCTTTTCTCTTGAATCTCCTTGGGTCGGTTGTGAAATGATTTTCTAAGTTCTTTTCCTTCTTTTCTGGCTTCCTCAATCATCTTGTGTTTATCTTCAGCACTGAGGCTTTCAAACCATTCTCGTGTTTTGTTGTGAGAATAGATAAGAAATGACTCATTTGTCAGTAGTGATGAATTTGGTCTGTAACGCAATAACTGGTCAAGTTGACCAAAGATGAATTCAGGAAGTTTGTTGTGCTTCATAACAGATTTTGTCTGCTCAACAAGTTCTTGTGTAGGGTTCCAATAACTACCATCTTTTCTTTTACCATTCTACAAAGTAAATCACTCCTTGTTTGAAAAAGATTTTGTAGAAGGGGCACTGTAATCACATCAACCAAATCATTTGGTGCTGTAAGATATTGACGGACTTTGTCATCTTCTTCAATAACTGTATTGAATGGAGTCTGTTCCCCAGTAGTAAATGATGAGGCTATCTCAGCATTCATTGCTGCTTTCTGTAAAAAGTCCACTAGCATTTTGTATTTCTCATTCATGTCTAAATATGTGCCCCTTTTCTTCTAACAGCCTCCATAGTGGTGTAGTAATAAATGTTGAAATTAGTCCAAGAGCTTTAGCACCTGCTAATACAAGGTTTCTTTGGAGTCGAGGGCAACGGCTTTTAGTAAATCATTACATGTACCATGTACTGTCTCAAGGAACAATGGAATGTCTTTGTGATGATAATACACAGCTTTCCCTAAAAGAAACACCAAATTAAAGCGGTTGTGTTTAAACCGTATGATTTGATTTTTCACGTCCTTTTGTTTTAAATAAGTATTCCATGGCAAGCTCACACCATTTTTTTCATCTTCCCCAACTGCAAAAGATTTGCTTGCTGTTCGTATCAGTCTTAGAACACCACTCTCATTTCTGTGATACTTCTTTAATTCTAACCGTACTGCAGACCCAATGTTCTTGCCACCATTGAACTCTATCTCAAATTTTTTGATGCTAGTTTCACAGGAGTATGCCATTCCTACCAGTAAATGCAAACCACAAAAGAAGTTGTTTAGTTTGGAGCACAACTTTTTTTCCAGTAAATGCAAACCACAAAAGAAGTTGTTTAGTTTGGAGCACAACTTTTTATCCATATCGTCAAGGTCATTCCAGTTGTCTTTTTCCATATCGTCAAGGTCATTCCAGTTGTCTACAACTTCAGGTAAAATGGTGGATCTGAACTCTTCTAGAAGTTTGTTGAATGTTTTTTCTGTGCTTGCTCTGTCTGACATTGTGTCACGAATATTTGCCAAAATTTAATATCCAGGATTCATTTCATTTTCCTTTTCTTTTTTATAACACTGAAGGTTTATGTCACTTAGTATTTCATTAAGGGCGTCCAATGTACTTTGTCCACTTTTGTTGAACATTTCCCTCAAACCAAGAATGTATGAATTTTGTTCCTCATCAGTTAGCACATATGTTTGTACGGATTATCCAAATTTGGATGTTTCATCCGTATAAAGTGAGGTATTTTTTTTTATATTCAGTACATCACTAATTTGCTTGTGAGAGACAGACAATTTTGAGTCAACAACTCTTTTGACAGTTGCAACAGAAGGCACAGCATTTGGAGTCTTACCACAAAGTTTCATGACTTCTTTTATAACAGCACCAACTTTTTCATTTGGGACTTTTAAATCTGTTAGGTTCATTATACACTGAAAAGTATCATCACTGTATTTTTTATTATCTTCATTAAATAAAAGAATGTCTGGGGTGTCCTCTAACAAGGATTGCAGATATTGAATACTCTCATTGTATTCCCTTATTTCTCTCTTTAATGCTTCAACAGTAGACTCTGACTTTGTATTATCTTCAACCTTTACCTCAATAATTTCTACTTTTGCCCTGTTAGACTTAGACTGTTTTTCAAGCTGAGACACTTTCCTGCATTTTTCAAAATATGATTGCTTATATATATCCTTCTGGTTTTTGTATATTTTTTTAACTGTTTTAATTCACTTTTAGATTCTGAAAGTTCTTCATCTTTTTAATCACTGTGGCAGCTTCTTGTTTGCCCAACATACGTTCATATTTTCTTTTTAATTGTTTGTTTTTCTCTAAGTTCTTTCACATTAGACCTTCTCTCAAAATGTTTTTCTTCAGGTTTTTTTCATGTCTTTGTTGTGTACAGGTTCATTTACTTCTTTTGAAGATATAGCTGATGTGGAGGTTTCTGTCACAATAGATTGGGTTTGCACTGGTACGGAAAATTTCATGTCCAGAAATGCTCGTTTTCTTTCTCCTCTTTTTGTTTTGGAAGTTTTCATGGTTCTGTGAATTTTGCACATTAGTGCATTCGAATTTATTGCGTTTTTGTCTAAATTGCATATTTTTGATATCCAAATTGGGAGCTCTGTATGCACCTCAACACATTTTTGTTTAGCTAAGTTATACAAATCTACTACGAGTCCATTTGTTATATCTTTTTCATGTACAGACTCTCTGCTCTCTTCAGTCAAAGTTTCAAAAGTTATACCATGTTTCTCTAAATATGTAAACATGTTGAGCTTTTGGATAATGTGCCAGTAAATATGTTTGAGAAATTTCCTGTTATTCTTGTCTGGCAACCTTTTTCAACTGTCGATAAACAATCTTCACAATCATCAGTGAGGCTTACATTTGACGAACTGACTGCAATATTTCCAGTTAATATTGTTTGTGTGCTAGTATTCATAAACTTACATGTAAGTCCAGTCTTCTTTTTTTTCAAAAGAGGAGGAGAAAATGAACAGGTAGCAGATGGAAAACTCTACAAGGGATAAAAATAAATATTCTTAATAAAACCAAGTCATTATATAATTAACTTAATTGTCATTGCCAAAAATGCTCTACATTATTTAAAATCAACTTACACGAAATGAAATACTCTTTTCCTTCACTGGACTTGGTGGTATAGCACTTTCAAAGCTATAAATAATGTTTTTGGATTACAGCATTCAATTGCAAATTTACATATATTTCATCTGAATCGCTTAAACTATAGTATAAACACATTATTAATGTCTGTTTCTTATTAAAATAAAAACATTGTGTTCTTTTCATTCTACATCACACATTGTGTTCTTTTAGTTTATTTCACTTACAAATAAATACTGACTGTCTTCGATTTCTGAAGGAGCTTGAGTAGCTTCCTCACTGTGTAGGGAATCGCAATCGGGGGGTAGAGTTTCATCCGAGTCGGTGTCTTCAACCTTTACAAGCTTTGCTTTGAAAGTAACACCTTAGATTTATCTAAAGCACAATTAACAACCATTATTTCAACCATCGCAATCGACGTCATCAAACAGGCAATTTTAACATTAGACAAAAGGCGCGAAAAAACAGAGGAAATTCGAAATAGCAGTAAATTTGAACGATTTCGTAATGTTACGCAGTATATAAATCAAAAGTTTCTTCTTATTAGTAACATTTGCGCTAATGAAACATATTGATGTAGAAAATATGCGTGAATACCAATGAATTGTTGATTTACTTACCCATTGAATCTTTCCACGTGCTATGTTTAGATGGTTTCGGAATAGATCAGTCGTAAAATTACCATATTCTCCAAATATAGACATTTCACCTTATAACCCGGCATAAATTACAATCGTAACCCATCGTGGTTTGTCCATAAAACGTAACACAAAGCATGAATGGCGAGGTCACATTTTTATAATATCGGGATCGAAGATACGAAGCGCCGCCTAGCGAGTGTGGTGGTTGCTAATCAATATATTATTCTTTTTAAAGCTCTGAAATATTTAACAATACATGTATCACAATAAGTAATTTATCAATTACACACCATATGTTTTCTTTACTCTCTAAGATAGCCATGGTAATGGTACTGTCTGCTGTTTGCTAGCTGAATTTTCTCTGGAATCAGTATCATCCAAATCCTCATCACCTTCAGTATCATCACCATAAGCAGATGTATCTACTTCCTTTATATGAGTATCTTTATGAATTGTAGCTGTAGCTCTAGCTTTATCTATAGCTCTAACTGCTGAAGCACCTGAGTCATGCACATAATCTTCAAGTAAAGGCCAATAGATTTTCTATTCTCGAAGCAGATGTAATGTCATTGCTTTGTGCAATGGAAGCTGCATAATGCACCATTATCTCGTCACTCTTGGTATCCAAGTCAAAATCTTCATGTTGTGAAGCAGTCAATTGAGATCTTCTTGTTACTTCGATGGATTTTCTAGGTGCTGGCTTTGGTTTTTCATCTGGTAAATCAACGTGTCCAATTGGAAGTAAAAGATTTTTATGTTAAGTTCTTTCAGATCTGGGGTTGTTATTTTCCTTTTTGGCGATATATACAGGAATGTCCCTGTTAGGTTGACTAATTATAATGTATGGGTATTCTTCCCACTTGATTCCACTCGATCGGTAGAGAGCTGGACTGGCATGCCAAAGGATTCGGATTCAAACCCCAGCAGAGGCAATATTTGTCCCTGCTACACGTACACGTGTTATATGTGCATAAATCATTAGGCATATCTATAGTCAGATCTTTAAGGAGTTTAAAACATTCATAACACATAATCTAGATCTACCCTTATCAGAGATTCCTCCGATTCTATTAATCCCACTTTCGGTAGTTAGAATCTTAGAAATATCGGATTAGATCAACTCATGTATAGGCCTTTATACATGAACACCGTAGCTTAATTGGAAAGTAAAAATACTTTTTAAAACTTACTCTCAGAAATAAATGCTGCTGCTGACAGTTTGACTGAAAACGTGGTTTCTGCCGTCTATATCATAGATCAATTACAATTTGAAACAGATCCTCGTCGATGCCCAGTGATTTCTCCAGTCCCGCCATGTTAAACTCGTCTGATGACGTCACGCACCAAATTTGCGTAAGCTCTAGGCTGTTGGTAGATTTGATGACTCGTTAAAAATCGTAAGTACACCGATGGTACACGTTGGTAACCGATTGCTACATAAAAATAGGCATTTAGTTTTTAACACATATATATATATATATATATATATATATATATATATATATATATATATCAGTAGAGAAGAAGATTTTCTAAGATTTAATACATTTTTACTATATGGCCATATTGGCCCCACCCTAGAGCCTAAACCTCTGACACAGGGGCCATGAATTTTACAGTTTTGGTAGAGGCCTTAATGGACATCATAACCATGCATTCAGTTTTTTCCTTACAAGTGTGGGAGTAGAGAAGAACATTTTTGAAAATTTAGCCTTTTTTGCGCATTTGGCTCCAACTGTGGCACCCCGTTGGGGATAGAGCCATGAATTTCACGACTGGACAAACCGATCTCACACCGGTGATAATGGGAGAAAAACCAATCCGTAATTTATAAGCTGTGCTGTTAAATTGTTTTAAGAACTTACAGTCATGTTGATGTTGGTATTGTCACGATAATCGATTTTTAGTCGATAAGTTGGAAAGGTCGTCGATTTACAACAATCAATTTGACCTTATTAATAGTATACTTATCATTAGGTCTTTCCACCTTTCAGGTGAAAGACCTTTTGTTATTCTTATGTTTTTAGGTCTTTACACCACAGTGTAAAGGCCTATTGATATTGTTCTGTTTATTTTTATTTTTATTTTTCTTCCGTAAGCAAAAATGAATTTTTGTTTCGCGACTTATCGAAACACTTTCATTCACGTCGTACTGCTTTCGGAAAATTATGAGGGCATTTGACCCTGCGTCTTAAAAACACCTCACGTTTCGTTACTATTTCGTTACGCGTGCGCCTAAAAGTTTGTTATCGCTACTCCTCGGAAGCCGTGACACTTGCAAGTTGCAAACCTTCGCGGATGATGTCGGTCTGAAGGGTAGTTGGAAATCTCCGAAAGACAAAAGGTTTCGCAGTCTCCTCTTAGAACGACGCTCTTTTAAATTTTTTAATTTTTACGAAAAAATTTTTAAAATGAAACTTACGGTAGAGCCACGAAACCACTTGCTATGGCTTCTAAGACCTTTTTGGCTGCAACAAAGGTCAAGGTCAAAGGTCAAGGTCAACTAGGATTCGTAAACCTGTCATTTTGCTTAATAGTGTGACCTTTCGGCACAGACGTATCCCCTGAAAGTTGACCTTTGACCTTGACCTTGACCCCTGGAGACCAAGAACCATTTGACCATTTGACATGAATTCCAAGATTCTGTCTTGTGCGACTAGTCCGTAAACCCCCTTTTCCGCTCTTTGGGATAACGAATGACCTTGACCTTCGACCTAAAAAAAATGGTGCCAAAATGTTCGGTTTAGCATGCGTACCCAGATTTTGGCTTTATCGAATGACAAACAGTTTCGCAATCAGCGGCGAGAACTACTGTTCTTCGCTTTTTTTCTTTAATTTCGCGAAAAATCAAAAACATGAAAACGATAAGCCGTAGAGACACGAAACAACTTGCAATGACCTTGACCTTTGACCTCTGAGAACTGATGTGCTATAAGAATATGCAACATATATCAGATTCACAATTAGAGCCGAGCCCCCCCCCCCTTCTTTTGTGCAAGGATTGAATTCTTATATGAACTTGACCCTCGATATTCGGACTTGAAATTTAATATTTCTTTAAAAAAAAAAAAAAAACACCTAGCAAAGTGTTAAAACCGTTTGTCAGAGTTTTTTAAAAGTCTGAAACTCTGACTGCCATTTTACTCCAGACGGCGTTTTAGACTACGCCTCTGAATAAAAATTCCAGCTCCAGTAAAACTCTGTAGAACTTGGCGAAAATTCATGGGGTTTTTCCTTACACCTGAATCTAATTGCCTGCCAAATTTGAAACGAAATGAACCATATTGAAGAAAGTTATCCACTCCGGCGGCATCAAAGCATCCTCCCGAGAAACGAAATTTCAACGCTTTCATATTTGTTTCCAATAAATTCATGCTCAAATTTCACTGAAAATTTTGTGTTTACATTTTTATCAGCAACCTGTGACGATATTTGTTGAAGTTCAACGAAAGATAACTCTTCTTTCCCAGACCCCGATTTTATAGGAATTTTGTTTACATTTTCTCTCAGTTTGTTGATTTCCCGACTTGGCTCAAATACATGACTGGCCTTGATTCATTTCAGATTTTCCGTACTTGTAATCCACAAATGCATGTCAGTTAATAGATTTCTAAGCACGTGCATTTCAAATCAACAGGAGAATGCGCAACACTTAATCCAGCGTGACATTCCCACACCTAATAGCCGCTCGCGACCAGAGTTTGACCTGGCATGTTCATTTCTTAGCCAACGCTATTCGGCCACAATGTTTACAAGCAGCACTGATTTTTTATTAATAAATACTGTCACCTCAACCAATCGCTAATCGCCTATCTATTCTAAAGGTTCCACAACAATTTTTTTTTTTTTTTTTTTTTTTTTTTTTTTTTTTTTTAAATTTTACCGATTTCCTGCAATTGATTTGAACAAAACAACAGGACCAATATTAATGGTGTAAAGACCTTCTAATTGTTCTATGAACAATTAGTCTACTAGTGCACGACGTGCATGCCCGAATTATTAGGTCTTTACACCACAGTGTAAAGGCCTATTGATATTGTTCTGTTTGGCTTTTATTATTAGGTCTTTCCACCTTTCAGTATTTCTTATGTTTTTTATTATTATTTTTCTCCTCTATTTTCCACGGAAAAACTTTTTTATTTCAAGAGATATTGAAACAAATTTTTCTTTATGTGATTGAACATTGAAAGTTATGATACCAAATGACCCTGTGCCTAATGACCCCAAGAACTTAAAAAGTTATTGCCCTTTTATACGAAAAGCTTGTTATTGCTACTCCTCTGAAACCATAAGAGATAGAGACTTGGAACTTTTACCAATGTCTTCAGTACACTTGGAAGGTTCTTCAATCTTCATACCGAAAGGATCCGAGACCCCCATCTATCAGTTATTGCCCCTGAAAGTATTTGAATTTCCATAAAATCACTTCCAACTTTTTTACTATTTATCATAAAGACTTCGGACCACTTGGGATGGAAGCGTCTACCTTGGCCGAACAAAATGACATAAAGGTCAAAGGTCAAGGTCATTTGGAAATCTGTTAATTAATGAGTTTTTAGATCTCTTTTGTTAAGGGTGGTAGAGAAAAACTTTTTCATGGATGTAGTAGGACATCTTAAGACATTTTAAAATATAGCCCCTTAGCTCATACCTTTGAATTATTACAGAGTTATTGCCCTTATTGTACGAAATGCTTGTTATCGCTACTCCTCTAAAACCATAAGAGCTAGAGACTTGGATCTTTTTACCAAAGTCTTCAATACACTTAGAGGGTTCTTCAATCTATTCATACCGAAAGGATCTGAGACCCCCTTCTAGTAGTTATTGCCCCTGAAAGTATTTAAATTTATATAAAATCACTTCTAACTTTTTTATTATTAATCCTAAAGACTTCGGACCACTTGGGAAAGAAGCGTCTACCTTGTCCGAACAAAATGACATAAAGGTCAAAGGTCAAGGTCAGACCAAAAAAAAAATATTTAAGTTTTTAACCTTTTTTTTATTAAGTAATGCAGAGAAAATTTTTGATTAATTATATTGAAACAAAACATAAAAAATAATATAGGTGGAAAGACCTCTAATTGTTCGAGAACAATTAGTCTACTAGTTTATTATTATTTTTTTTCTTCTCTTTTTTTTCCAGGGACAGCTTTTTTATTTCAAAAGATATCGAAACATTTTTTTCTTTATGTTATTGACCATAAAAAGTTATGATACCAAACGACCCTTTGCTTAATAACTCCCATAACTTACAAAGTTATTGCCCTTGTGTACGAAATGATTGTTATCGCTACTCCTCTGAAACCATAAAATATAGAGACTTGGAACTCTTCCCAATGTCTTCAGTACATTTAGAGGGTTCTTCAAAATATTCATACCGAAAGGATCTGAGGCCCCCTTCTAGTAGTTATTGCCCCTGAAACTATTTCAATTTCTATAAAATCACTTCCAAATTTTTTATTATTTATCGTAGAGACTTTGGACCACTTGAAATAGAAGCGTCTACCTTGGCCGAACAAAATGACATAAAGGTCAAAGGTCAAGGTCATTTGGAAATCTGTTAATTAATGAGTTTTTAGATCTCTTTTGTTTAGGGTGGTAGAGAAAAACTTTTTCATTGATGTAGTAGGACATCTTAAGACATTTTAATATATAGCCCCTTAGCTCATACCTTTGAATTATTACAGAGTTATTGCCCCTATTGTACGAAATGCTTGTTATCGCTACTCCTCTAAAACCATAAGAGATAGAGACTTGGATCTTTTACCAATGTCTTCAGTACACTTAGAGGGTTGTTCAATCTATTATACCGAACGGATCTGAGGCCCCCTTCTAGTAGTTATTGCCCCTGAAAGTATTTAAATTTATATAAAATCACTTCTAACTTTTTTATTATTAATCGTAGAGACTTCGGATCACTTGGGATGGAAGCGTCAACCTTGTCCGAACAAAATGACATAAAGGTCAAAGGTCAAGGTCAGACCAAAAAAAAATAGCATATTTAAGTTTTTATCATTTTTTTTATTAAGTAACGCAGAGAAAATGTTTAATTATTTATATTGAAACAAAACATAAAAAATAATATAGGTGGAAAGACCTCTAATTGTTCGAGAACAATTAGTCTACTAGTTTTGTTTATTATTCTGCTTTTTACGAAATTAAAAGTTGTAAATTAATGTTTATCTCCGTTCGGCTAGTGTTCATCAGCCATTTTGAAATAGTAAAATCCTGTTTGATACGTAGACGGTAATTGTTTTGGATCAGAGCTATGCTAGAATTAATTCAAACATAATATTGTCTTTTTTGCCCCATTTCTGAGAGCTAGTACATAAAAATCGATGTTTATTTTCTTTATATTTATATAAATTAGGTTACAACATATGATTGAAAATGTATGAAAAACCTATCCCTTTTAACAAGAGGAAATAAATAATCTAATGAAAAATGACATATTTTACTGGGATTGAACAGAGTTTAAAAAACTTGTCAAGGCTCGCGTGATAGTTTGGGAAGTACCGGTAAACATGGCGAATATAGAAGTTGCCTATCCCGTTAGTATACATTCGTTCTTGCTAAAGGCCTCGTACCCCCACTCGCTCTTTTAAAAAATAAGAATTTGATATTATTGCCATGCTTGAACAAGTACCACTGCATGAGCATACAAGAATGTAAAAAATCAAATAACAAAAGAAATTTCATGCTCGGCAGATGTGTCCGTCTGTGTTTTCAAAAATCTCGCAGTATCTCGTCAAATTTTAGCGGTAACGAAAGTTCTTCGTCATCTGAACGCTTACCTTGCTAAGCATGTTACGATATAAATAAACGTTTTGGCGATAGAGAACGAATTGGTGATGGAATGAGAGTACCAATGCACCGGATGTTGATATCAGAAAAGTGTTAATACAAGATTGAGCCGAGCAGAAAAAGGTAGGGCTTATGTGATTGGCTGAATTAATTGCTGAAATAATGATCATTTCAGAGTAAAATTATCAATGATTAAATTTAATGATGGAATGAGGAAGTATTGCAGAAAGTAAAGAAATGAGAGGGGTTAAAATAAGGGGTGGGTGATATTTAAGAGACTAGGAAGAATTTGCTGCGGATCGCTGTAAGTTGTAAACAAGTACAAATTTGACCTATAAACGCAATGGGACCCTATATATTTCTATGGATTTTCTGTTACCGCTTGGAATGAACTTTCAGCTGTTACCAAGAATATGTCTGTAAGTATAATAGCAAACTAGCCAGGGGTGTTAAGGTTAGCATTGAGTTCTATGGGAAATTAATTGGTACTCTTTTCCCTAGATGGTGGAGAAAATGCGTTTGAATTCACGTAATCAATGTGTTCAAGGCGAATATTCCAGAACGTAGTCATTAGTAAGTAAAATTATATCTATATAGATTGCCTTAACAATGTGCCTATTTTATTATTATATATGTTATTTAATAGTTGTAATGTTCCTTTTATGATATTCGAAGATATACTTATCGATATAAATCTAGATTTTAGTTTATGTTTCAATTGCATGGGTTTTTTTCATATATAAAACGTTACGGGTGATTCGATGATAATTTATCAAAATCATTTCGTTATTTCTTACTACGTGATATGTTTTACCAGGACGGATTAATACCACCCGGTATCGTATATTAAAAACTATCTTGAAAATGAATTACTATAAAGCTAGAACTTTTTAAGTTTATAAGTATAAATTTCAACAAGAGCTTCCTTTCTGTTTAAAAGACTGTTTACTGTTTAAAAGGTATTAATAGGTAGATTTTTTCAGGGCATTCATCCAATTAAATTTTTTGGGCAGCAGAAGTGGATCACTTTATATACAGAGAATGTTTAGGTGCAGGGACATATAAGGCCCCCCTCCCTTCCAGGTGGTCATTTCATGAAAGCAGACCCCTCTCAATCTTTTGGATTACTGTGAAAGGCAATTGCATAGTATATGCAAGCCATACATAATTTGTGTAGTAATAATATTTCACATGACATTTTGCAACATAGTGAAGGACTGTAAGTATATTTTGTTATGAGCTTTGACAAACTATAAGGGGAAAGATATCTTACTTTAAATCTGCATGCTCTTTTACATTTGCCAGAGTGTGTTAGGAATCTTGGTCCTCTTTGGGCTTATTCTTGTGTTTCATGGTGATATCACAAAGTTTTTTTCATACGCAACATTTAGACATGCAAATATTAAGTTCAGTAAACATAATGCAGATGTTGCCAAATATGGTATCATCCATTTCAGGAGATTATAAACAAGCTGTACAAAAGTTTAGTCTATCGAAATTTGCATGGAACGTGTCTACATTCCATATACAATTCCTTGGTAAGGGATATGATAAAGCACTCACTGAAAAAGAAACTGAATATGCATTGTCATTTCTTAACCAAGAACCTCAAAATATTGTGTTTTTCAACAGAGTGTTATTACGTGGTGATATTTACCATTCAATTGACTATGAGAGAGTGACGAAGAGAAATAATTTTACTGTAAAATTTTGTTGTCCCAAGAAAAAGTTGATGATGTTTGGTTATGTTCGCTTTTATGGTTGCCATAATGGAAATGACAGGAAAGAATTGGCTTTTATAAGGCCTTTGAAGGTGATAGGAAGTGTTGTTGATTTCAATGAAACATTTAGTAACAATATTGGCATATGTGTACCACATATACAAGTGTGTGAAGAGACTGATTGTCTCTCAATTGTTGAAATCGAGAATTTAGTTTGTTTTTGTTCAAATGTAGATTTTAAGAATTCTCCAGTAAAATTCATTTGTGAGTCACCAAATAACAAGGAAACAGATTGATGCATTTATGAACAGTATAATAATTTTGGTGTGTCTTCACCGTCTTGTACATGATGTTTAGAAATAAGGTGTATATTGCAAGTACATATTGTTTTGCTGTGGATTTCTTAATTAATGTTGTTTTCATATACATGTATTTACATTTGCAAGTTTCCTTATATGAATTTATGGAATAGCAAAAACGTTCAGTTCTGTATGAACTTTTTTATGATGTCACAATGATAATGGCACACACTTATTATTTGCTAGTTGCGTTATTGTAAACGCAAAATGCAGATAAGTTAATAAGACGTAAATATAAGTAATAAACAGCATGTTAAAAAGTTCACTGAGATATGAACTTGGTTGGTATGTGATCAAAGCCCTTTGGGCTTTACAGGATTTGATTACATGACCAACCGAGTTCATATCCAGGTGAACTTTAAACTTGCTGTTTATTTCTTAAATGTAGAAGAAATGAAATTTTTACAAATTCATATTATATAATGTGAAGAACTTTTGAATTTTTTATTACTATGATGTGCAAATGATACTTTGTGCAAATAATGATGTTGCATAGCAAATATATTTATATTTTTCATTGTATTATATTAAAAAGCTAATTAACTGTTTTGAAACCATCCATTGATGAAATGTTATAGTTGAATACTAGCTGGGATTCCTCTGAATATTCTCATTTTTATTAGTGGTCATCTTTTATTGTGCGCATTTTGATAATTTTGAAGCGTATTTTTAAGCATTGAATCATTATATTTTGAAAAATGTGGTCTCATAACTGCAACGGTGTGTGCATACAAATTGAATAAGGCGCGCTAGCGTATTAAACAATATATGTTTAATAATGAAATAAGAAGTATTTCATGTACGACTTGATGATAACAGTTGAGCCTCGTTTTTGGAATAAATTGAGAAGTACTCTACACGTTGTTCTATGAGTTACTGAACTTGTCCACATACCTAGGCCTGTGAAAATGACACATGGTGTCAGAAGTGAGTACAACTACAAGTGACTGTCACTCTTCGGGAAAATTACGGTAGGACTATCTGAGACGAGCTCTATTGTGCATATATATATATATATATATATATTGTCTGTGAATCGTTTCGAGGAAATTCGAACTTTACAATGGGTAACGAAGAGGGACAAAACAATCTTATTTTCAATTCCAACCCAATTATTTTGAACATTCCGTTCCCTAGACCTTTAGACATGAAAGATGATTTAGCGAATAACTGAAAACACTTTAAATCAGTGCGGAAAAACAATGAAGTAGCAACGGGATTATATGAGAAAGATAACAAGTTGCGGTGCGCGACATTCCTAACGTGTATGGGGTCGGATGCACTCCGTGTGTTTGATGGGTTGAAATTTCAAAATGCCGAGGATAAGGAGAAAATTGATGCAGTAATTAAGGCAATGGATGAGTTTTGTATAGGACAGACCAACGAAATATATGAACGCTACACTTTTAATAAGCGAGACCGAGAACCAAATGAAACCATTGATGCTTACGTCGCCATGTTGCGAACACTAGCAAGAACATGCAAGTATGAAGCACTTGAGGATGAAATGATTCGTGATCGGATTGTCTTGGGTATTCGGGATAACAGCACACGCAAGAAACTATTACAAGAAAAGAAGTTAGATTTACAAAGATGTAAATACATCTGCAGAGCAAATGAAAAAACAGCATCACAGCTGAAAGACATTGAAGATGTGCAATTTGTGAAGAGCATGTCATTTAAAGGCAAATATCTGAAAGGAAAATGACAGAGAAATCAAAGTACATCAGGAAGTAAAGCGAAATATGATAATGGTCAACCTCAACTATGCACATATTATGGAAACAATCATGTATCAAAGAAGGAAAAATGTCCAGCCTATGGAATTATTTGCAATACCTGTGGAAATGTTAACCATTTTGCTAAAATGTGTCGATCCGCAAGAGTCAGGAGTCGTCAAAAGCATGTTCATGAAGTGCACACGAGCCAGGACTGTGACTGGATGAATCCTCATCAGAAGAATTTGTTTTGACAGTAGAGCATGTCAACGAAGTAGGGTCTCGGAAAATAACAGCGGTGTTGAACATAAACAAAACGCTTGTTGAATTTCAACTCGACAATGGATCAACTGTCAATATCCTACCAAAACATATATACACAAAGCTTTGTGATGATCCAGCTGGAACCAACCTGAGAAAATCAAATGTGATATTTGTTATGTTCAACAAAAGTCAAACAAAGACTTTAGGAAAGGTGCGTCTCAGTGTAAGAAATCCAAGAAATCAGAAAAAGTACAACCTAGAATTTTAAATTGTTGAGGGTAAACAGCTTCATGCAATTCTAGGAATCAAAGCCATTCAAGCGATGGACCTTATCACAGTAAATCATAAGGAGTTTCTTTCCAAACATGAAGAGCAGGAAGAAGTAGTCGCAGAAATTGAAGACATTGAAAGGGAGATGGAGACTAAATTCAAATCGGTGTTTTGAAGGACAAGGAAAATTAGATGGCAATTTGACATTAGAAGTTAATGAAGGTGTCAAACCTCTGAAGATGCCCGCAAGGAACTGCCACTTGGTATCAAAGATAAACTGAAACAAGAACTGGACAGACTGGAACAGTTAGAAATCATCAAACCTGTAAATACACCTACTGATTGGATCTCGGGCATTGTTGTCGCAACCAAGTCAAATGGACGGATTCGATTATGCATTGATCCTAGACCGCTGAATCAAGCTCTGAAAAGAAATCATTACCCTACACCACTAATTGAGGACATACTTCCAGATTTAGGCAAGGCTCGCATATTTTCCATAGTTGATGCACGAGATGATGGATTTTGGCATGTAGTCATGGATGAGCAGAGCAGATATCTTACCACATTTTCAACGCCTTGGGGGAGGTACAGATGGTTGAGAATGCCATTTGGGATATCACCTGCTCCTGAAGAGTTCCAGAGACGCATGGAAGAAGCGTTGGAAGGACTTGATGGCATCAAACCTATTCATGATGACATACTGATTTATGGCTGTGGAGACAATGACAAGGAAGCTCATGATGATCATGATCGCAAGTTGGAAGCCTTGCTTCAGAGAAGTTTAGTGAAAAACATTAAACTGAATAAGGAAAAAATATAACTGAAAGTAGACTCAGTCACTTACTTAGGATTTGTTATTTCGAAAAATGGACTTTGTATTGACCCTCAGAAGGTGAAAGCAATTCAAGAGATGCCAACTCTCAAGGACAGACAAGGAGTGCAAAGACTTCTAGGGATGACAAACTTTGTTCAACGATTTGCGCCACAACTTTCAGGAATAACAGCACCTTTAAGAAGTCTTCTTAAATCTGACACACATTTCAGATGGGATGAAGATGTGCATGGGAAAGCATTCAAGGATGTTAAAACTGTACTGTCAAATACTCCAGTGTTGAGGTTTTTTGATGAGCATAAGGAGTTAGTTTTGCAGTGTGATGCATCTGAATCGGGCCTTGGAGCTTGCCTACTTCAGGAGGGACATCCAATAATGTATGCATCAAGATCACTAACAGAGACCGAATGCAATTATGCTCAGATTGAGAAGGAGCTCCTTGCAGTTGTCTTCGGAATGGAGAGATTTGAGAATTATTCTTATGGCAGACATGTCGTTGTGGAATCTGATCATAAGCCATTTGAGATTATACTATTATACTATTATTATATTGTTATAGGAGAATTTACACAGTGCACCAAAGAGGCTACAAAGAATGTTGTTGAGACTTCAAAAATTTGAATATGAAGTACAATACAAAAGGGGTACCGAAATGTACTTTGCCGACACCTTATCCAGAGCATATCTAAAAGCTCAGCCAGAGGACCTGAAAGAAAAGGATCCTGTGGAAGTACACAATGTTGACTATAGGGAGCATCTACCAGTGTCTGAACAACGCTTTGCCTAAATTCGGAAGGCAACAGAAAGAGATGAAACAATGGAAATGCTAAAAGGAGTGATCAAGACTGGATGGCCTGAGACAAAAGCAGATGTTGAGCCAGAAATCCAGATGTATTTTCCTTTTCGTAAGGAACTAGTTGTGCAAGATGGACTTGTTTATAAGGGAGAACGTATAGTAGTTCCAACTGCAATACGCCCGAACCTGCTTGAAAGGATGCATAACGCCCACATAGGAAATCAAGGATGCTTGCAAAGAGCTAGAGAAAGCCTATACTGGCCAAATATGGCTAAAGACAAAGAACTTTTCATCAGCAAGTGTGAACCTTGCAACATGTATGCAAATGATCAAGTGAAAGAGCCAATGATTAGTCAGAAGATTCCGACTCGACCCTGGCAAATCATTGCATGTGATTTGTTCGAGTGCCAGACAAGGATTACCTGATCACAGTAGACTACTACTCTGACTACTTTGAAGTGGACCGTCTAGATAGTAAAACCGGTAGTTCCATAATCAGCAAACTGAAAGCTCACCTTGCAAGACATGGAATACCTGATACTCTTGTCTCCGACAACGGACCACCTTTTAATGGTCAGGAATTTGATGAATTCCCAAGGACGTACGAATTCAACCACGTAACTTCTTCGCCAAATTATGCGCAGTCCAACGGGAAAGCGGAGAATGCTGTAAAGGTTATAAAATGCCTAATAAAAAAGAGTTGCTTATCAGAAGGATCCATACCTAGCATTATTAGACCTTAGAAACACACCCAGCCAGGATATTGGATATTCTGCAGTACTTCGGGAGGAGAACCAAAACTTTATTACCTGTATCAGAAGACATGCTTAAGCCACGGTATGCTGACAAGGTCAAAGAACAGCTTCATTATAGAAAGGGAAGAGAAACGCACTATTACAACAAAGGGGCCAAAGAACTGCCATCATTACAAGAAGGAGATGTAGTTCGGGTTTGAGAAATCTTGGAAGAAAGCTATAGTAGAAGGACAGGTAGACATTCGCTCATATAACATCAGGACAGAAGATGGACGAGAATACCGCCGAAACAGACGACATTTGAGGACAAGCAAACATTTCAATAGAGAGTTGTCTCCGTCGCCAAAAATAGAAAGTAACCCAGAAACTTATCCAAACACTGGTCCATCAAAAGTGACAGAATCAGTACCTGAAAACCCAAGAACAACTAACCATGACCCTGCACCGAAGTCTCCTGTGAAGACTAACAGACTTGTTGATGAACCCAGTACCTCTCCCAACAAACCTTTGCTTCCTCATCAAGCTGATCCAGCTGTTGTTGTAACCATGTCGGGTATATAGGTGTATAGGTTACATTTTCCCATCCACCTAATTTTCGTTTATTTTACCTCCCATCTGTAACTTGCAATTTCACTGTGTAAAGTCAACACAACAGTCATAGCCGCAGGTTTCGCATTTTACTTCTGATTCTCATGTACCTAACATATGGGGCCTACATATTGCATATCAATTTCAACAAGAGACATCCCTCTAACTAATAATCATTAAAAATCATTTCATAAATTTTAGCAACATTCATAAGCCTTCGAGTACAGCAATTCTCAATTTTACAAAAAATATTGTAACTGTCCCTTGCTACCTTTATAGCTGGTTCGCACTGTTTGCTGACATTTACTGTTATGAATGTGAAAGGTGCATTTGAATTTATGGTGAGCTTTTCGTACTGTAAATGCCTTTATTCTGGAATTAAATAAACCAGATTTCATAAATAATAAAATTGAAAATTTCTACGACAGGAAATACTACAAATATGATGGCACATTTGAACAAAGCTCATCATCAGACAGACGTGACCGGTACACATCTGCAGAGGGAAAAAAAACTAAATTATCAAAGCAAGCTGACTCAGTCTACTTACTCTACTCAGTTTACTGCTTTTTATACACCCGCTTCGAAGGAGAAGGGGCTATACTGTTTTATCCTTGTGGGTCTGTCTGTCTGTCCGTAACAAAAAAAAATGTCGCATTTTTCACAGCAACTATTCATTGCAGATGCTTGAAAGTTTAACACACTAATAGTATTTGTTTAGGCATGCCATATTATGGGATATATTTTTGTACTAATTGGACGTCAACTTCCTATTAAATGTCGACTTTGGTTATTTTGCATATTCACATCAGAGCGGAGGTATTACTGTTGTCTCACAGATATCTTGTGTTACTTCTAGGACCATGAGTAACGATGGAAAAAAAGTTACTTAACGATGCACTGATAAATTTGTTGACAGGAAAAACATTACCTCTCAACCTAGTAGACAACGAATTATTCAAGTATTTTGTGAAACTGTTAGATCCCAGATTTGTTCAAATGTGTTATAGTAAAACATATTATGTAAACATGCAAAAATGTTTATAGACACAAAATTAGCAAATCAGCATTTGAAAATTATTTAAGCTGTATTGTATTTATCTGAAATGTTTTAAAAATTTAAAAGAAAATCCGAAAATCCATAATGATTGCTGAAAATAAAACACAAAGGGCAGACATGTTCAAAAGAAATATGATTAAAAGTATGATCAAAAGTAATTGTAAGTAACTTATGATACTTGGACCAGCATCAGTACAGAAAGTTTTGGGACAGTAACAGCCCATTTTGTTGACAAGGAATGGCAGTTAAAGAGTGCGATGCTTGAAACCAGAAAGATTGAGGGATCTAACATAGGGGAGGCAATATCAGAAAATTTAAATTAGACACAGAAGGAGTGGAACCTTCCTAGTCTGCCCACAGCAGCAACAGACAATGCTGCTAATGAAATCAAGACATTTAAATATCTGCAATGGACAAGATTTGAATGTCTTGCTGTCAAAAAAGCAATTTCCATTCGAGAACTGTCAAACATGCTGGCAAAGGGTAAAAGACGTGTCACATATTACCACCAGTCATCAAGTGCTACAGATGTGCTGAAAGGAAAACAGCTTCTATTGTTTGATTTAACCACACTCAAGCTTATTCAAGATGTCCCCACCCGCTGGAACAGCACTTTGGACATGTAATGAAGAAATTAAGCTTTGTATGATACTCAGGAACAGATAAAATGGGAAAATCATTATGCTGTATTGTTACTTTTTTTATGGGAAAAATTCTCCATTTATAAAGACGACATACTGAGTTCAATTACAACAATTTATGGGATAACAATAAAACATCATAAATACAATAAATTAATAGTAACATTTTCAAACAATAACAATGATGTGAATAAACTTATAACATGGACAATAAGGATAACAATTTCATAAAATAAATAATATTGTTTTAAATAGTGTTTTATCACAGGAACACCAGATGTAACACAGGTCCAGCACAGTATTATGGGCTCAATTAATCTAGATAGAACGTCAATCTCATAAAAAGCACACTCTTGGAAAAGTTCCTTCAAAACTTTAGCAGTATTTGGAATAGTAATGGATGAGGCACGGCAGCTGTTCCTCAAAAATTCTAATTTCAGAATGAAATGAAATGGTTTGGACTGCGATCAATGAAGAATGGCGTGGACAGAAGCTTTGAAGATAGAGCTGCAAGCAATGGGGAAGGATCTTCCCGCAGGGTGGATCTGGTTGTGGTGAACATGGTCCCTCCAATGTTCAGGGTCACAACCTCGTCCTGCTTGGCAAAAATATCTTTGACCTTAAAGGACAGCTAATCGGTCGGCTCGTACGGAGTGGAAGACGGGACGTCTGGAACAGCATACTCCTCTTCAGGCTCTGGATCAATAACACCCTCTGTGTGAATAGACAACTGATTAGCAAGATTTAAGCGTTTGGACACTAGAGTTTTTCTATCATAAACAGATTCCTTGTCAGATTCCGATAGGGCCAAGTCTTTGTTAAGATCAGGCACAGCCATTTCTGGGGCTTTGACATAACTGGCTGCACTGGTAGAACATAAGTGATTGGAGTGTCTGGACCACTGGACACAGTCGCTGGACCTTCCGGAGTCAGAGAGTCACCTGAGGGCCTTGGAACAGGTATTTTAAGGGTCCATCAGAGGAATAATGTTACGCGAGGGTTCAGCGGATGGGGGCAGTCCATGGCATCGTTTCTTCTTGGGAAGAGGTGACTCAGAGCATTTGGTTCTCCTTTTGGATTTTGCTAGATTAGCATTTCCCAGTTGAGTGTGGACTAGTCTTTGGACTGGGTTACAGAACTTAGACCTGTTTCTCTGGAAAGTCTGAAACTCGATCGCCTCTTTACCCGTGAAAGTGCCAGACGACTTTTTGATGAGTTGGAAAGAGAAGCCGGAGCAACCATGCTTCTGATCGGTTCTGGAGAAAA
The DNA here is from genome assembly GCA_020458035.1 of Magallana ariakensis. NCBI lineage: Eukaryota > Metazoa > Mollusca > Bivalvia > Ostreida > Ostreidae > Magallana > Magallana ariakensis. The sequence goes on from CM035816.1 coordinate 34,437,489, forward strand.
CATTGCTGCATGAGGTACACTTATGCCCAATTCCAGAGTGGACTGGTTGGGGAGTGTAAATTCTTTGCCTATTAGCAAGACGTTGAAGTGAAATATAATAGCATAAGGAAAATAAAAATAATAGCATATAGGAAAACTGGTGCATCCATTACTTATACTTGAGTTATTATAGTTTCTAATCAATTGTGAGCTTGTTCTCAGTACGTCTAGTTAGGGGCAGGCCCAGTGAACTTGGGAACCAGCGGGAGGTAGGTACAGTCAAAGTGGATATTGGCGTTGTCGAGGAAATCACTGTAGAAATAGGTGGAGCTTATACAGTGCTAGGCATTGCTTGGAATGACTTCAAGGGGGGGGGGGAGGTTAGCATCAAACGTGGTAATTTGGCAAAATTAATAGAAAGAAGAGGGGATGGAATGCGAGGCTTCACTAAAATTCGATCGTTTCCTAAAATTGAATAATCATACAAGTACTAGGTGATCTGTTCTTTTAATGAAATGCTTTAGTGCCAGTAATTTGTAGCTGCAGTATTGCAGCTCCCGGTATGAAAACAATAAGTACCATTAAATTATTCATAAAATGTACTACTGATATCGTCTTTTTACTTGCCTCAGACTTTCTCCGAAACACGCAACCGACCTCGGAAAATGAAGAATGTTAAAGAGGTATAGCGCCTTATCCCATTATTTCGCCTACACATGTGTTTGGACGGAAAGTACCTGTTACTAAAATAGCTTCAGGTACCAAGCTGTCGCAATATGATTTTCGAAACCTACGTTAAACCAAAACTAATTCAATGTAAACGGATACTACAGTACCTGTAAAACATAATTTTAATCGGATGTCTTTGGTTTAGAGTGGTTCATATAGTCAAATATCCAATTTTTTATCGTATACTAACTACTTTCCTATATATCCCTAACAAAACCTGAATATTTAAATGATATCGTGTAAGATAATTAAGACTCTTAAAGCATGGTGATTGTGTAATTTGCGTTTCTTTGAATATATTTAAACTAAATATTGTATAATATTGAAAATGTCTGATGTTGCAAAAGTGCTATATTTGAGGCGAAAATGTATATTAAGTGCGGTATACCTCTTTTAATCGCGATCGAGAGTCGCCATTTTAACATGTAAACAAACTGCACAACTTCAGTATACGGGGCTGGTGATGGTGTTTAAAAGACTATCCGAGGCAAGTAAATTGCATGAAGAATTTATTGGTACTAACTGTTTTCACAGAATTTGCATATAAATAAGGTTAATCAGTCCAAACCTAGCGCACGTTTTTCTGCGCAATAAATACACAATTTTTTCAATGGATGGCACTGTAACTCTCGGGTCGTCCATCCAAATTTTTGCAGACCGGGAGCAACAGACCTGCAGCTAGCAATTCGAATCGGTTACACAGTAATTTCCCTCGGCTTTGCTGAGAGTTCAGCTAGCATAAGAAATTACAGTAAACGTATTTTATTTGGCGTGTACGATATTTGGCGGAAATTAGTTTTTTAACATATATGGCATGACATTTAGCGATGTACTTGATTTAGCGGAAGCCGCATTCCGCCAAAAGCGCTAAATAGAATACACAGCCAAATGTAGTACGTTTACAGTAATTAGTTTTTATGGTTATCTAGCATGAAAGTGCCTAGATTTAAGTGTGGATAACCCATTATTTCTGGACTTACATGTATTGGACCATTCTTCAAGACAGTGAAAACAGTTTGGCAAGCCCAGGTGACCTAATAATATTGCAATTTGTCTTCGTCGGTCGTCGTTCGTTAACAATGTCACATAATTAACTTCTTGAAAACTCCACGGTCATTAGTTACCTTTGTTGGTTTGAAGGATTTCTAAAATAAGAGAGCTCCTAATTATGATATTTATTACCATACCACCCCCGGGGCCTCGTGGGCTTGGTCAAATATTCAAGAAAGCCACAATTTCAAAAATCTTATTCTCTCTTCCCACACATGTAGAAAAAAACATAAATGCATGCTTATGATGTCCATTAAACCCTCTACTTAAATTGTGAAATTCATGGACACTGGAACAAGGATTCTGGCCCTTAGGCCCTGTGCGGCTAATTGATGTTCATAAACCCCTGTACCTGAATTGTGAAACTCATGGCCCTTGGGTCAGGGGTACTGGTTCTAGGGCGGGGCCATTATGACTATATCATGAAAATGTATTAAATTTTAGAAAATCTTCTCTACTTCCATATATATTTGATAAAAATAAAATGCATGAGTATGATGTCCATGAATTCCTTTACCTAAATTGTAAACTTCTTGGCCCCTGGGTCAGGGGTTCAAGCTCTCAGGCGTGGCCAATATGGTCGTAATGTGAAACTCTTACAAAATCTTTTTCATTCTCATACTTATGTTTAAAGCAGAGAAACACGGACCTCCAAAAAGATAGAGGTAGGATTAGGTGCCTAGGAGGAGTGAGCATTCTCTGCTGACCAGTCACACCCGCCGTGTGCTCTTTGTCGTAATCGGGAAAAAACGGAAAAGTCCGTAGACAATTTGGTGATTAATTATGGTCTAACAATTAGTATGAAAAACGTCAGTCAGCATGCGACCAAGTGGAAGATTGTATTTGCTGACAAGGTCGTTGTATCGACCATAGAACTTACGAAAAGATTACTTTAAACGAGACTGTTGATAGTCCTGTTTTATCAAAATGTTTGTCAGTAGCTTGCCTCGCCTAAGAAACTGTTCATACGAAAAGCATGCCCTTGCGTATCGAACATCTAGCTCAATTGTTTAAGATACTTAATATGATGTTTTTTGAACCTGTGATTCAATTTAAAATACAAAGTAGATTAATAGATTAATAACATGTTTTGCTGCAGATGAATCTTCATAATTATTATCTATAGGCTCCTCTGCTCTACAGAAGGCGTGCTTGTCTTTGTCTCCTTTGAAATAAAACATGTTTTACATCCTAATATATAGGTGTAATTTCTTTTTAGACCTGCCGCTAAAGGAATGACATGCAGCGTGGTACAGTCCATTGAAATTTCTTTTATCCAGCACCGTTTTTTGGTGCATTTGGAAATAATCGGTGATGCAAGATTTCACATAGATCAGTTGTATATAGTCTTGCCACTTTATTTAAAATCTCAGTAGACAGGTACTTGGTAATTACCGATTCAAGCTTGCAGCGGTCATATTGACTTAAGTAACTTTCGAGGAAGTGGGTACTGAATGTCTCCAAGTGTGTATAGCAGGCTAGGGATCTCTGCACTATTAGTGTGTGATCCACTGAAACATGCGACAATGTTTTATAGCCATCAGTTCCCTGGTCACTAAAGTTTCCTCTGCTAGATATTTCTTTTGAATTCATGCCAGCTTGAGTCTCACTGTCGACCGGATATATGATGCTAATATTTGGCGGAAAATATCTTGTTCATCACCGGCAGTGAATTTTCAGAACTGTTCTTGTCTTTCTTCTGGATGGTGTCTACGTACAAAACATTGAAAGTATTTGATAGCGGTGTCATTTTTAACGAAAATCTTCAACTACTTTGCTAATTTGTGTGCTTTCATCACTGGCCAAAAAGAGTACTTTAAACATTTTGAGGTCTTGAATCCTTTGTAAGTTTTTGCTAGTAAGTTTGGACTCGCTGAGAGAGATGGGATCATCGATGTTATATATAAAAGCTATAGTAAACAATGCAATATTATATAATTACATACAAAATTTCTTTCGCTACGCCAGAGTGAATGTCTGCTTGGTTGATACTTGTGTGACTGCCTCTTCATGGATGGAGTCTAGACCTGTAGAGTTTCCGACAAGGGAGTTTTCTGGGTGGAAGCTTCCTGAGTCAGCGTGTTCTCTGGATCTGGAACCAGGATCGATTTGAGACGGTAGACTCTTCCATCGGGGAAAATAGCTCCTCAACCTTGGCCAATGGGGTTGGCGCAAAGTCCTGCTGGGACTTAAAAAACTGTACGGTTCGAACATCTCTTTGCCTCCATAGTCGCACGTCGCATCAAACATGCTACAAAATCATTTCTCAGTGGAACTAGAAGATACAGCAAAGTATACCCGAGGGTCGATCGCCAACCCAGTTCCTCCGGTGAAGATCGCTCACATATATGTAAAACATAGGCAGACGATGAGGGGAATGGAATGGCCGCAGGATTAGGTCTTACATTACTGGATACAGAACAAGCAGCAGTAACAGGCTTAGGTAATGTTGGCAAATCAAAAGTGGCCACAGAACCTATCAGTGGGGAAATAATAGGAAAGTCAGTCAGCTCCCAAACTGGCCATGAACGCACTGGTAGGTGACATACTGGGATTTGCCTCGGAGTCGGAAACAGGAGTCACAGGGAAAGATGGTGAAATTTCTGGCATCTCGGATAAAACTGGAATGATCCTTGCAGAAACAGTTACACTTACTGCAGGAACCGAGACACTTGCTACAGAAATCGGGTCACTTACGACAGGATTAACAGGGACTCTGGTAATAGCAGGTGGAGCAGCAGTATAAGAATCGCACACACTGGATCTCGCGACCTTTTTTGGGTGGTTCAAAGGTTGATTCCTCGTCTAATCCGAATCGATTTACGAGTGGGGGGCTGCCATGTAGGGAGATAGATAAAGACGGACTTCTTAAAGTTTAGAGGTCTCCTGGTGTCGCATTGTTATTGTTCCTAGCTATTTTCCTAGCCTCACTGGATGATTTCCTGGCTTTTTGTTCTTTTGTTTTTCTAGAGGAAGGATATCTGGAGTACTTGCGAAGCTGATACAAAAAGGAACCGCTGGAGCCCAGTCTATGTTTGCGAGAATGAATGGCGTAACAAACGTTTGCTCAAAGATGACGCTGCTCAAAGTATTGTGTCATCAGATATTTCCTCGATCGTGGAAGATCAAAACTGCATTTGATGACGTCCCCAGGACATTTTGGTAGTGACGCACTTTCTGTTTTCTTGATGGGTAGATTTTATTGCAAACTCTGCAGCCCCACCTACAATCAATAAAATAGCTGCAATTCAAAAATACAAGTATTAAGTTGTTTGATTAATGGTTTTTAATAAAGTTAATTGTTATGTATATTGTATTAAAATTGTATATATCTCGTCTAACAAGTAACAGCTACAGTTGGCTGCCAGTCTGGTTGGGAACACAATGAAAATGGGATCAGGATCGATCAGGATATGACCAAGATACTGAATAATTATAAAAAGATGATATTGGCTGCTAACATATGTCATACCTTAGTTCCTTTTCATGGTATTCTTCATTACTTAAACGAGTTGATAAGAGATATTCTACCAAGAAGTATGGGTACCACATACAACTGTTATCTTCTTGAATAGCCAAATTAAGATCTTCGCACCGATCATTTATTTTTTCAGGCTATCCAGAACAACAGCATAACAACAATATAAATGTGAGCCAAGCTCAGTAGTACCCCCGCTCTGATGTGAATATACAAAATAAGCAACGTCGTCATTAACAAGAAGCTGACTTCCGATTGTACAAAAATAAATCCAAACGTATAACATGCCTAAACAAAGAGTGTGTTAAATTTCAAGCATCTGCAATAAATAGTTGCTGAGAAATCTTTGACGAAAATTTGTTTGAATATTTGGGCTAAAAAATAAACAAGGTCGTCATTAAAAATGGTTTGACGATCCATTGTACAAAAATGTATCCCACCATTTGGCATGCTTGAGCATAAGTGTGTTAAAATTTCAAGTATCTGCGATACATAGTTGAAGAGAAATCTTTGGCGAAAATTTGTTTAAAAAATTAAGCTAAAAAAAAACAACGTTGTCATTTAACAGAAGTTGACGTTCGATTGGTACAAAAATAGATCCTAACGTATGACATGCCTAAAAAAGAGCTCGAGTATGTTAAAAATTCAAGAATCTGCGATGAATAGTTGTTGAGAAATCTTTGACGAAAATGTTAGAATATTTAGGCTAAAAATTAACAAAGTGGTCATTTAACAGGAAGTATATGACGTTCAATTGTTACAAAAATGAATGCAATGCCAACGTATGACATGCGTAAACAAAGAGTGTGTTAAAATTTCTAGCATCTAGTTGCTGAGAAATATGGCAAAAATTTGTTTAAAAATTTAGGCTGAAAATAAACGAAGTCGGCATTTAACACGACGTTGACGTCCGATTAGTACAAAAATGGATCCCAATGTATGGCATGCTTAAACAAAGAGTGTATTAAATTTCTAGCATCTTCGATTAATATATAAATAGTGCCTGCTTGGGAGGGTACCAGTTGAAATTGACACCCCGAGAAAACCATTGTCAACCTCCGCTTCGCGTCGGTTGACAATGGTTTTCTCGGGGTGTCAATTTCAACTGGTACCCTCCAAAGCAGGCACTATTTATTTTATTATACTGAATGTTTTAATTATAGCAAATTTTACTTCTTTTATATTAAAATGACGTGAGTTTTACGGCGAACTGTACGCGCATGTAACAATTCGTTTTATCGGCCCGTTGCCAAGTGTGTTGCTAACGCTGAGGGTATGAGAACGGATTGTCAACTGCGTCTAAACCAATCAGATTTCAGTATTTAACATGAAAGTATAAGAACAGTTTTTTTTAATCTTAGACGAAAATGTTTGAAAATTTAGACAAAAAATAAACAAAGTCGGCATTTAACAGGAAGTTTGATTGGTACAAAAATAAATCCTAACATATGGTATGCCTAAACAAAAAATGTGTAAAAATTTCAAGCATCTGCAATGAATAGTTGTTGAGAAAAATGCGACAGAAATGTTTGTTTCTTATCTTGCATATCTTCTTTCTTAAAGGGACATAGACACGATTTGAGATCAATTTTTTATTTTTTTTTATATATAAAATGGTTTACTTACGCATTTTGAATAGTTGACCAAAGTTTAAATGTTAGAAGTCAACATAAAAAGCAACATTTTAATTGAAACTTGTACCAATAAAACACATGTAAACAATATAACAAGACTCGAGCTTTGTTTACAAAAGAGAAAATTTCAAACTCTGTATCTTGCATGTTACTCAATATTTGACTTTCAAATTTTGAGGAGGTATTAAAAATACCCATATTAACCATTCTAAACAATAAAAACGGAAAAATAAAATTTTGAGCTCAAATCGTGTTTAGGTCCCTTTAATACTTCAACAGCAATTGTCTCAGCTGTTTTGTTTATTCTGTGATTAAATTTACAGAACCTCCTCTAAAAGGTCTTGAAGATGTTCAGGAAGAATGTGCTTCCTCCTCATAACTGGATACTCTAGTTCATACCTGGAGCCCGTTTCTCAAAAAGGCCTAAATTTGGGCTTAAGTTAGTCTGACTAACAAAGTTACGCCAATATTTAGTCGGGTCTAAGTTGCGTTTCTGAAAGAGGTGTAAGTTAGGGTTTAAATGTCGAAGAACTTGGACATCTCCGCTGAGTACTAAGCATGCGCATATCGTATTTTTGTTTAGCTTTGAGGCTATGATTATATGTGGTGGATCAATTTTCCAATTCTTAGTACATGTACTAAAAAGAACACATGTTATACATATACTCGTACCACTAAATGTAAACCACAGATTGTGCATAGTTCAAGTTGTTCATAACAATTTACATTAATGACAGTAAATAAAATGCTTATACGCTTTTTAACATAACGTAATTTTAGAGAAAAAACAGATGATATGGAAGAAGCAGATAGTAAAAGTTTGCAAAAACCAAATATATTACAATTGAATGTATTGCAGACGATATTGAAGCATAATTGTGCGTAATTGAACGAAAGAATTCATAGAAAATGATTCCAATATTCGTGGGAAAATGAATATATTTATAAAATGCGGGTGCAGGGCGAGGTAGAAATGCCTGCATACGTCTGCAGAATGATAAGTCATACTTCATAAATATTTATACACTTTCAGATGCTGAGATAAGGCTTGATAATATTTTATCATATCACTAAATTATTTATAGAAAATAACATGACATTACTATAGCATTGAATGATTTATTTTTGACGTCGTCGTGTCAATAACTGCCGTCAGGTGAGCAGACAAATTGAATAACGCGCGTTAGCGCGTTATGATAATTTGTCTGCTCAACTGACGGCAGTTATTGACACGACGACGTCAAAAATAAATCATTTAATGCTTATATTTACAATCCCTTACTGATGAAATCAATTATTTACTTACATAAATCGATAAAAATTGCAGATCACGGAGGGAGTAAGCTAGTAACAGCAAGAACAGCTGTTTTACAAAAACCGGTTTAAACTGGTTATCACATAGACTGTTGAGTTGAGATCAATGAGTATGAAAATATAATCCATGAAAAATAACTCTTGAAATTTTGCTTTTAACAATAGAATCAACTCTTTTGTTGAATAATTGTAAAACATGTTGCTTTGACAACATTTATGAAATATATCTTTTAACCGATAACATAGAAATCACTGTTTGGGAACTACTTATGTAAATTACATGTAAATTCATACGCACTGATTAGTTGTTGCATTTAGAGGCATTTAAAGATCACAAAATTTAATGGAAAAACACAGTAGAATGTAAATATTATGATTTAAACGACAACCTTAGTACTGAAATCGAAAATTTCCACTGCATAAATAACATGTACATGAACCTTTTCCATGTCTACAGAAGGAAGGAAAGTTCCATCCTCTGTTCCAATACTGTGAGAATTTAGACAATCTATTATGACATGGACACGGTTATTGGTTTTCAGCGATTCGAATGATAAAAGTTTTGAAAGATATTGTTTACAATTAACAACACAGGAATTATCAACATCATAGGCCGGGGTCTCCCCAAATCCCTTTCCTGTTTTTGGTCTAATAATTTGATTGTTTTGTTTGTTTGTTTTTGTATTAAGTATTCTGGTAATATAAATCTTGATTCATATATAGATATAAAAACAATAAGCTAAGAACCCCCTTCCTGTTTGAAGATAGTTTTATGAATGAAAAGTTTCTAAAAGTTTAATGGAAAAGGCATCTAAAAAATCTCCAATCCCCCTCCGGATAAGGTATTTTGGGTCTTTGCGGTTTTAACAAGTACATTTGAGTCGTACCCTTTTCTTACTGTATCTGCTTTGGGTTATTTTGGGGTATATAAGTTTATATAATAAGTATGGCGAGCTAGTTAAATTTTTAAATAATGTACATTGTTGTAAAACTGCTAAAACGGCGTCTTTTGCCTTGCAAGTCGACAACTGATAGTAAACCATACCTATTTTAAAAGAATTACAATTTTAAATATGAACGCCATTGATTACTAGTAATTAATCTTAGAATTAATAAGATTAATGAATTTGATTTCCGAAAATTCAAGGAGACGTGTACGTGAAATTTTACGAATCTTTAAGAATCTTGACAAACGCTTGTCAATAAAATTGACACGAACTCTGCATTCTAAAACATATTTTTAACAAATTAAAATGGATCGTACCTAAATGCGAGTTCATTTACATTAAGAATAACATGTAGCTTTCATAAAATTTTGTAAAAATTCTTGGAGTAAAAAAAAAAAAATGAGAATACATTCGTGTTGTGAAATAATAAAACATGTAGGTAAGGCACATACAATCACACACAAGCACAAATTACTATAAACGTTTTGAGTTGCTCCTATTTGAATATGTTTGTCCTCAATATTTTGAAATCGGTTCAAATTTGATTAGAAACATTATACATGCATTGGCATCAGACTTCGTCTACAATATACATGTGGTACTTCTTCAAATGATGTGAAGATAAATAAAGGCTTAGTTGAACAATGTTAATTTAAGAGGTTTTTAAATTAAAATCTAAAGTTTATGCTTACTGAGTACTGATTAAAAAATCAATTATCTATCAGTACTTATATACATCTATATGATATATATACTCGGTGTTGCTGTTGTTAAATACATGTACTGTATAATTAGAATTATAGCATCTTTTTAATTATTGTGTTTATATCAGTTATCGGGGTATACCCATATTTAATTCTTCATACTTTAGATAAATTATAGTAATGTATTTTACATATGTTTAATGAGTTAAGCCCTTTATTAATCAAATGTATTTAATCTTAATTTATTTAGCAATAAGAAACAGTTATCGAGCAATAGGTATATTTTTTAAAGTTATAGATGAACTAATACTTCAATAAATGTAAATGTGTTTTCCTTCATAACACGTAAAACAAACCCAAATTAAAATTGTCTGTTTATTTTGCCTTAGAAACAAAACACTCGTCATTTTTGTGTACAGACTAAGAACTTACGCCTACCCATTAGCAGGCGTAGATTTAAACCCAAATTTAGTCCCGACTAAGTTTCCGCCTCTTTGTGAAACGCAACTTAGTCTGCTCTTGGGGTTTAGTCCCTGATTTAGTCCGGACTAAGCTTACGCCTGGGCGTAGGCCTTTTTGAGAAACGGGCCCCAGATGCTCACCTTCAGAGGGATCTGCAACTGAAGAACAACTACAATTAGGATTAGTGTTTGGGTATAGTTTTATATCTAACATTCACCATATGATCATTTGAGTTGAAAGAAATTATTCCCGGAGTTAGCAAAACTCCTTTCATCTCCATCAATTCAATTGATAGCTCAACAATGGGTGTTTTAGATAGCTTGCAAGCATACGGGATGTTGACTGGAATTATTATATGGGACTGCGGTGGTAAAGTAGTGGTTTCTTTTATTTCTACTCCACACACCATTGCAGCATTGCCCCCTGTTCAGCAGTTGAATGTCTCGCTACCAATTGCAATGACTATTTGTAATTTCGGGTAATCTATTTTACAGGCATATTACAAGAGGAAATCCGGTCCTATAATGACGTCTTGAGAAATGTCACAGACCAGTACTGAAATCTTGTATACTTTTTGTTTGAATTTTACTAGAAAATCTGCACTCCCAAGATTTACTAGATCAATGCCATTTCCATCTTTTAATTTCTTTGTGACAGAATGAAATGGAGTTGGTTAATTTGTATTTAAGGACTGGTGAAATTGACTAGACAGCCAAATTGATGTAAAGTCACTATTGATGACGAAATTTTGCAGCAGTTTTACCGATGGATGCTGTACCATTAAATCTATTATCCCATATTCCAAGTTCTCCAGGATATCAAAGTCTCGCCTTTGAATGCTTACAACTATCTGCAACAGGCCCTTTCTCCTCCATTCTCTCGCGGCCTACTGAGAAGGTGGCCTGGCGTTTCCCTGGAACTGTTCACCGGGTCGCCCTGCCACGTAAGGTCTCTGAGGTAAAGACATGTATCTGTGATCCTGTCTCCGAGTTGGTCCCCTTCTGTTGTTCATTGGACAACTGAAGATATTGTCTGGACTTTTGCAGAGATAACAGGTTCGGTCTGCTTTGTTTGAAATATTTTCTCAAGCTTATCAATCTCGCTGATAAGGTTTAAGCCTTTTTTCTGTTATCCCGCTTTCCCAATTCTGCGCAATCCTGAAAGTGGCACAAATAATCATTCCAATCTGCACTGCCATCATAAGTGTCTGGTTTCAATGCAGGTGGACGTCTACCAGCCATGTAGTCACATCACCCTATCCATAAATCCGGCGTCACACTCGTCAATAACATCACCTTGACCTATATGTAATTCTGGCCTTGATTCTTGCTCCTCAGTGTAATTGTAGCTGCTCATCATTGTCATCTCGAACAAAATTTAATTGAACTTCTTCATCAGGAGAGTCTGACATGATTTAAGGACAAAAATATTTACTTGTGTGTTAATTTCAGAACAAATGAAGCGTAGATTCGACCAAAGGATCCCGAAGAATTTACAGGATCCCACTGCTGCCACCAAAAATTGCAAAGTCCGAGGATTTATTTCTCAAACAAAACACAATGTAAAGAGTTAAACGAATTTATTTTTTATGGTGAATAGACTGTTATTAAATAACGTTAGTTTCAATGTAGTGTTTGGTGCATGTTTCCCGAACTTACATTCTACTCTGCTTTCTCTGCTTTTCGATCTCAATCTCTCTCCTTATGGAACTCGCTCTGCAAACTATTGGCTGACTGACCCCCTAACTCTGGATCCGCCTGCTTTGTGTAGCCTTTTTGTGTCACCAACGTAAATAATGACGTAGTACTAAGAATTAAGTCACCAACTTTGGTGACTCTTGCCAAAAAGTTTTGAGTTTACTTATAAAGAAAGAAAGAATTTTATTGAGAATTTTATCAAAGAAAGATACTTTGAGTCTGACATCATCATGATTATTTCGTGCAGTCCGTGATTGTCCTTAGGTCCCTGTATGTTTAGACCAATCGATAAACAGGGCGTGTCGATTTCAGTCCTGTCAGTTTCAGTCGCTGTATATTTCATCCAATCGATAATCGGGGCGTGTAGATTTCCGTCTGGCTGTTTCTATAATGTTTTTGAAATGTTTGGAGAACTGTTTTACGAAGAAATTACGCTTTATATGGGATGCGAGCGATCAATAACAACATAGAGGAACATATAAATACCCAAGTTATCGTTTAAAGGTACGAAATGTTTACCGAATCGAAATTAGCGCTTTTTATTAAAGTTTCCTTATTCACCAAATCACCAAACTTGTAGAATCACCAACACGTGTACCAACATCGTTACCAAAACGAATCTTAATTAATGTTTAATAAATATTAAATACTAATTATCTGCAACACAGGATTTTACACAGCATTCAAGATTGCGCTATTTCGGTAAACACAAAGGAAATAATAAATAAGAACGATAATTCTATACCCATATATTACACATATAATGTTAAGGGTAATTTTAGGATTTTAAGCAACATACAGAAAAATAATGAACGTTTCCTTTTTTGATTAAAACAAATACATTTTCTCATATCCATCTTATTTGTAATTACAAAATTGATTTCATAATTTTCTCTTCTGTTTAACTTGAACCATACATGTACATCGGTAATCCTGTCACAGTACCTTACACCGTCGCGGTAAACAGATGGGCCCGTGAATTTCGTGACGGTGTATCGCAGAAAGGATTAAAACGCCATGGCGATGTCGCGGGAAAATACGGGACACGCGTTGGCCGTGGTTTATATCATGTGACAAATGATTTCGACTTCCCGGTTCTTAAAACACATTCTTCCATGAGACAACAAAGCGAAAACAAGACTCCATTCTAGAACACGCACCAGGTTTTTAATTAATTACATGTCATTTTAAAAGTCTTAATTTCCATAGGATCAATAGTTACAGCATACGGTCGTTTAATTTCTTTCACTATAACGGTCCCAGACATATTTGTTTCCCATGCCTGTGCTACAGAACAGTCCACAAAAACATCGTCTAGTCTTAGTTCATGAAGATTTTTAAGGCAGTCCTTGATTTCTGGCTTTATATTGCAATCAAATTGCTTGTTTTGCAAAACCAGCAAATAAGCTACTGTGAAATTAGCAAGTTTTGATATATCTTGAAGTTTGGTTAAATCTCTAGTCTCTTGGATTGCGATTCTGAAATTGACTAGATGGATATCACAGGGCAGTTTGCGTTTTATCAATTCAATTTTGACACGACTTTGAAGTCCATAGTTCGTCTCTGCCACAATACATGGATTTTCCAGTTCATCAGAAAGCTGGCTGGTCAATAATGATGGGAAACAAACACCCGAAACCTGAAAAAAGACATTTTACAACGTAATATAATCGATTTATATTGCATATTTTGTTGTTGGTGGTAAAATGGTCTTATACTGTAAACATATAATATTTGGATGTGTATTCTCTAAATCTTTTGGTAGAAATAAGCTTCCGCTAAATCAAGTACATAGCATGTTCAAGTCCAACTAACATATAATACATTCACAAATACCGTTTCAATAAGTCAGTATTGGTATGCTTTATTCTATATTGAACACTGTTAATATAAATAAACAAATAATATTAATAAAGAAAAAGGCGTGCACTTAGTATGTTCATATTTTTTTTTTACATGTATTGTCTTTGTTTTCAAGGGAAATGTTTAAGGTAAGGTTTGCGGTTACAGGGAGATAACTCACAGATTTTCATTGTGACGTAACACCAACTACCCTTTATTTCAGCTACGACGTCAAAATTTATATGACGTCATAATTGGTGTAAGGTTTTTGTTATTTCCCGGGGTTTTGTGGTTTCATTGAAAAAGTAACAGAACACAAGCATTTTATCAATTTCCACAAAAACGAATTCCGTATCAGATAGTTTTGAATAGTGTTTTAGAAACACCAGAGTGTACATATACTAAGATACGTTTTTCCTGAAATCGGTGGACTTGGAAAGGTTTCAAATAAGATGTTTTCGTGTATAAAATAGTAGTCCAAAATTAAAACTTTTGTTGCATTTTATTCATTTTTTTAATAGTTCATCAGAAATTTTACAAAATAAACCATGATATAAATAGTGACATTATTTTCGAGTATATTAAGCAATAATAACCCCCATAATAGTCACATATAAAATGTATATATTTTCACGAAATTACTTACATTTCATCAACATGAAAAGTTGAAATCATGAACTTTGACCTTTTGTAGTTATAAAACGGGTCCGGCAAAATCATTTGAATATCATGAGAAAAAAGACTTTAGTATAGGGAACAAAATAGTATGTAACTTTGGTACAATTCCTAAAAAATGCAAGCCGCAAACCTTACCTTAAAGTTTCTAAATATCCGACAAGAATCCGTTAACAATGCCATTTATTCCCGTCTTTCTCCAACCGGTTTTATCACATCGTCAGTAACATTTTTAAAAGCTGAGACAAGCCCATTACATTGATAAACTGATCCATCTCTTTTTGCAATAACGTTACGCATTGGTGTTGAATACATTGATACTAAAAATCTCTCTCTATCTAAACAAGCAGTTATAACAATTACAACTGACCGTGTTGGAAGACTTCTGTTCGAACACCAACACGAACGAGCTGGTAGTGGACTCGTTGTCTGTGACACCCTCGCTGAGTCCTCGCCAGTCGTCCTGGTTCATTCGACGATCAAGACCCACCTCCAACCATCCTGTATTAATGTAGATCATTTATGATATATTCGGTATAGTAGCAGAATCATACTGAATGAATACTATAGTCTGTCCCAAGATATTTATGCTGCACATTTGGACGATTTTTAATAAAAATACACATACCTGTGAAAGAAGTGCAATTGAAATCGATGAAAGGAAAAATTTCCAAGATAACTTCATTCACACATTATCATTTTGCCCTCGTAAAAATTCACAGGAACGAAAACACATTTCCTACAGAGATTTATAATGGGGAATGTTGACATCTTTTCTCCATTCGGAAGTAATCGGGACACCTCGCGCAATTTTTCAACGTTATCATCCGGGCGTCTTCATCTCCTTAGCAATGGAAAAACCCCGTAGACTTTTTATTTTTAGCCGTGTATTGATACCCGACAAGCTAGAGGGGGCGTTTCAAAGGGGAAATCTTGGGATTTTTTCATACTATTGAATGAACATCGTTTGAACCAAGAGGTATTTATAAATATCGAATAATTTAAGAAAATATGCGGCAAAAATATCTTGGGACAGACTATAGCTCATAAATATAATATTAACACAATATCCCAATAAGTTTTAAAAGGCCTGTTTTTACTTGCCGCGATTCTTTTGCCACCATTAAAAATTCCTTTCTGTCAGATATATTTTCGATTTGTTTAAAGCACCGAACAGCACCTAAACCTTCCCACCCTATCATTTGGGCATTACTATTGATAACTACAGGACTGTAGCTTCCGGTCTGAAGAAACTCGAGTGGAAGACCTGGTCGTCGGGCCGTCCATCCGAGTTTCTTCAGACCAGAAGCTACGGAACTGGTCCAACAGCTAAACTGTTGAAAAGTACCTTAAACAGAAAAGCACAGGATAGATCAATCTTAAACATAATCCAGATTACTGTAATTAACCTGGTGAAAGACTTGCAACTCCTCTAGAGGATGTTGTCAGCAGAGTTAGCTTGCTAGTTCCGTTCTCAACAGACGCCATTGTTGTCATTGGATAAAAATTGCCCTGGATGTGTCTTTTTGGAAAAGTCGTTTTTCTGTGCATCTAGAAAAAAAACAATAAGTAAAATAATAAAAATGGACTTATCTAACTAATCGGTTTTTTTTTTATATTTAATTATTTTATAAAGGATCAACGTCGGTTTTAATCTGACAACATTCATGTTCGTTCCCATATTAAACAAGCATTCTGAGAGTATTGCATAAGCAATACACGTCCCCTACCGTTTTGTATTATTCTATGAAAGCTTCGAAGCATACATCTAGTTCAAACAATACTATTATAAACGAGATGTTATGCTTTAACCAGAGATAAAAGAACAGAGGAAATTCAAACTATATAGTTGATATAGATATTAAATAAAAAATGGCTAAAATAATACTCTTTATTTTATCTCCTGTAATTTCGCCAAGTCCATTGAGTATTCGCTCGTAGACATTTGTGAAAACAATGCACTGTTATGCACAATATCATTTCGTAACGTATTTTGTACCCCGAATCAACAGACCAACCCGATAACGAAACCGATTGTAATAATACAAAAAAAAACCTGCCGAATAAATTTACAACACAATGCCTGACAGAATTTTACAGAACTTATTTGTTTGTTAGAAGTGATAAGTAACGCACAATATCATTATTGACAACATACTGGCCTCGTTTATTCAATACACACCGAACCCGATAACGAACCCGAACATTAAAAAATTGGAATATAAAAAATTACTTTTCTCGAAAATATGTCAACCAGACGCTACAAAAGTGTAAACTTGATCTGTAGTTTGACATTTTGAAGCTGTTTAGTAAGTTTCATATTATTCCTCAAACGCATAAAGAAAAAAGTGTGGAAAACTGAAGTAGGACAGACGGACGAACGGACGGACAGACAAACGGACGGACTGACGAACGCAGAGGAAAGCTATAGTCCCCTAAGGTGAAACCGGTAGGGGACTAATAAAGTTAGGCTTCAATATAAGCTTGGTATAATGTTCAATCCAGAAAATTTGGCACATGCGTATTTAAGCACACTTTTGAAAAAAAATGTACTAATTGAAATTTTCTTGTTTGATCCACAGAAGTACAATATTTTGTGGTCACTTATTAAGCTGTAATTACAGGAGCGTTGATTTCTTACTTACGAAGTCCGAGATATCTGACGTTTTTTGTCTTTTTTAACGATTTTAAAAAATATTTTACTTGTCAGGAAAACGTCGAAATCGGCACTTTACGAAAACTGGAGGTTCGCATTTTCCCTCTGGAAGCGTCATTCTTGTAAACATATATATTTAAAAGTAACCGATATCGCTTAAAATAAAATTATATTCCGTATTTTGATAATCACGCTAATAAACAATTGTAGTAGACCCTCTTATCTCGCGAGATTTCAAAAACGCACGAAATCAAAACAAATCTCGACAGTTCAAAGTTCAATGTGTTTAACAGTCTGTTTTAAGAGGGCTGGATGGTCGTAGCCATTTTTAAATTTTATTAATCTCCTTTACAAGAAGAACTCTGTATAAATATACACATGAACATGTAGCAAAATATTCAAATTTTAAAGCTAAAATGTGGATTTTTCTTTTTATTTTATAATATTAATTATCAAATAATAGTTTATAGTTAAATACATCGTATCTTACAATTAAGGGAATATCTGATGGTTAATTTGAAGACCACCTAGCCCCATAAAAGCTTTAAAAATTTCATATATATTACATGTCCGACCACCCGTGTCACGTGACATACATATCAATAAATGTGCCATTTACATTGATTCTATATGCGAATTCATAATTGGTATCGCATAGCCCCCTAACTCCGTCACTACCCTAACTCCGTCAAATGTCAACTAATTACAACGGGTAAATTCAAGAATATGTTAAAACATAACAAATTTGTTCCTTGTTCATTTGGGCCCATTCGATCATTAACTGGTGGTCAATCATTTTGAGAGAGGTCAAGATGAAACATTTCACATGTAATGCAATTTTGATTTAAGTTATTAATACATTTTTTTCAGTCTACATTAACGTTTATGCACTGCACTTGATGATAACGTAAAATCGCGGAAGAAAAAAAATGTAATAAATAAATAATAAATTTATTAATATATGCATTAATGATATAAAATATTTGAAATATGTAAGGAAAGAAATCAAACGGCATCCATACATTCTGAAAAGGTAATTGTAATTGTTGTTACAAGGACCCGTTCTTTTTAATTCTGGCGATCATAAATTAAATAACATTTAAATTGTATGAACTATTTTTACTTATTATAACTTAGCCTAGATACAAATTGAGTTTAAGCTAAATTGTTAATTTATCTTCATTCCTTGGCCTATCGTAGAGCGTGTGAATGACGGAGTTAGGTTCATCAGATATGATGAATTGTCTAATTGTCTACGGACTTTTGCGGTTTTTATTTTCCCGATAACGACAAAGAGCACACGGCGGGGTGTGACCGGTCAGCAGAGGATGCTCACTCCTCCTAGGCACCTGATCCTACCTCTATCTTGGAGGTTTGTGTTGCTCTGCTTTGAATTTGTATTTCGTTGTATGGATTTTTGAGATGGTTGACGGTTTGTTGTTGTCATTTTGTCATATACACGTCTGATGAACGTCGTATTCAGTGGGCTAATTTGAATAATAATAAAAATATTTTTGTTGATAATTTTATAAATCATAATGTTTCAGGTTATACTTTAACAGCGATTACAAATGATAAAAACCACCAAAAAAAAATTTACAGAGAAACGCGGGATGTTTTATGCATATGGTGACGGAGTTTATCTTGATCTTATATATGCTCTAAATACAACGTCACAATGCATGTGACGTCACAAAACAAGTGACGTCAGATCAGTTGCTATCAACATAACTCAGCGTAAGAAGTGGGCGAAAGGAAGGAACATTCTGTTACAGGGTATTTATTCCATCTACGATTTTGTATCGGGAAGTTTCTCTTCGTGAAATATGCTAGAAATAAATTCTAATTAACCTCAAAATTCATATTTCTCTTAGATTACAAACATGGATCACCGTATGTGTTTTGGCAATGAAGCTTTGAGTAGCATGGTATGTACAATTATGATTAAATTATCTGTTGTTGTGAAAATTCTATCCCGTTTAAATGACACATCCATGTATTTTGGAGAATCAATACTTAAATTTTTCCCCCCTTCTTTGTTTTGATTTTGAAGATGGATGAAACACCTAGTTTCCTAGAAAAAGCATTGCGATATATGGTAGGTTAATAAGTGGTGTATTTTATATGTACTGTCAAATATGATATAATATATAAACTTACAAACTATCTTCGTGATTTTCTATTATGTTATACAATATATGTCATACGTTGCAACAGAACATTTTTTTTTATCCTTACGCAAATAATTCTTATTATTACAGGAGGAAACTCGAATGGAAATCATTCGTAATTTCCAGTTGTTTCTTAAAGATTACGAAGCACAGAAACAA
This sequence comes from Magallana ariakensis, assembly GCA_020458035.1. Taxonomy (NCBI): domain Eukaryota; kingdom Metazoa; phylum Mollusca; class Bivalvia; order Ostreida; family Ostreidae; genus Magallana; species Magallana ariakensis. The sequence goes on from CM035816.1 coordinate 34,456,986, forward strand.
GAGGTGTTTTATTTTATTAACAATCGCTTATTATCAGAGCTCGATGTGAATTCTTTCTCATACATTTTGATTTATAAGTTAAATTGTAAGTCATTAGTTTTTTTAAACATCTTTAAAAAGGCTTATCCATGATAGGTGTATATGTTTTGGCTATCAGCAAATTAGAAAGACTATAATTTATTTTACAGATTGGGGACGAACAGCGTCGAAATAAAATGCGAAGTATTCAAATGGAATTGCTGGTAAGTTAATGCCATTTACTACATTAAATTTCATTCTTTTTCACCTTTAGCCTTCTTACTAAATCTTTATATTACTCCGATATACATATAATGTGACGTACAAATCTTTAAAAAAAACGTGTGTTTCTTTTCATTTCAGACAAAGTTTAGACAAAGAGAGGAACAATTGCTCATAGAGTCGATCGCAAAGTTAGAGGTAAATTAAAAAAATAGGGTTTTACCGTTTAATGTGTTAAACAAGTTAAGTTTCGTGGGTTTTAATTTGCCGTCGAAAACATAAATTGTCAAATGCCACGCAAAAACCAAATTTTATATTAAGTTTTTACAGTTAAAGGGTTTAACGTATGGAATGCATAATTATCCTAATTATTAAAAACAATCAGTGTACATTTGTAACGGTTTTACGTGATTATCAACAGAAAGAGACCGAAGACACAAAAAGAAAAATACAAGAAGCACGGGTAATTATTAAAATCTGATTCTTTAATTAACACGGAAACGATAATGATAAAGCTTTGAAATAGAATTACTTTGCATGTATTTTCAAGATTCATTTGATTTTATTGAAATTAGCTTTTTCGTCATTTATTTTCTTTTTGTAGAACACGGAGTCCAAAAAGAGGCTGGTGAACCAAATACCTGTGGACTTATGGGTAATAATTCAATCAATTTTGCTGATATCATTTAAAATCTTGTTTTTCTGTATATGAAAAACATGATATAATGAAACGTACATCTTTGCAGACTGAGAGAAGGATTCGAACTCCTCAGATGGCCAGAAAAATGATGGTAAGAATTTATTAATATTAATTTCTCTAACACATTTTATGAATACATGGTAATATTGCATATTGGATCTGCTTAAATATCTCATGTTTTCATAAAATACTAGTAGTTTGTTTAAACTTTAAATCTTATTTTTAGGACAAACTAGAAGAACTTAAGATAAACCTCCAAAAACTCCAAGAAGAACTGATTGTGAGTATGCACAAGTGAATACCCCGTTACATTGTTTAATGTAAAGGCGTTTCCCCCCAATAATTTTAGTAATTACAGTTGAACTTTGATATCTTGAACACTGATATCTCAAATACAATGGATATGTTTTTTAATTAATAACCCTTGATATCTTGTATACTCGTATATCTCGAAGTTTTTAAACATTCCCATCTAGTTGGAGATAACGAAGTTTGACTGTATAATAGTTGAATCAATCACAGGGAGCTTGTGTAATCATCCACTAAGTGACAAGACCTACTTCCCTCGTGTTACCAAGTCTTGGGTCAATTAAGACTACTTAAGATTTTTTTTAAATTAATTTTGTTATTGTCAATTAATAAATGAAGTTATATATCCAAGTACATTTTTTGACAGATTGAAGTCAAGGAAAGAGAAAAGCGTAGTCATATTAAAGAAAACTACCAGCGGGAGTTGTTGGTCAGTACATGTACTTGATGTAGTGGATTTTTTTTTTTTTTGTGTTGTTGAAAAACGTTTCATGTGTTTATATCATTATCTTTTGACAGACAAAATTTAAAGAAAGAGAGGAACTTCGACAGGTGAAAGAGAAATACCTGAAAGAGTTGATGGTGAGTATGTGATGTTCTATAAGAAACCATGCGCGGATCTAGAGGGGTGGGGTGGGGGGGGTGCTACCCCCCCCCCCTGGAAAATGCAAATTTATTAAATTTACATAGTAAAATCACCATATAATACTGGCACTAAGTTATAAGACCTACTTCCCTCGTGTTACCAAGTCTTGGGTCAATTAAGACTACTTAAGATTTTTTAAAAATTAATTTTGTTATTGTCAATTAATAAATGAAGTTATATATCCAAGTACCGGTACATTTTTTTGACAGATTGAAGTCAAGGAAAGAGAAAAGCGTAGTCATATTAAAGAAAACTACCAGCGGGAGTTGTTGGTCAGTACATGTACTTGATGTAGTGGATTTTTTTTTTTTAATAAAAACTAAAAATTATAATATCTAACAATAAAAGTGTTGTTGAAAAACGTTTCATGTGTTTATTTCATTATCTTTTGACAGACAAAATTTAAAGAAAGAGAGGAACTTCGACAGGTGAAAGAGAAATACCTGAAAGAGTTGATAGTGAGTATGTGATGTTCTATAAGAAACCATGCGCGGATCTAGAGGGGTGGGGTGGGGGGGGGAATGCTGATCCCCCCCCTCCTGGAAAATGCAAATTTATTAAATTTACATAGTAAAATCACCATATAATACTGGCACTAAGTTATAAGACCTACTTTCCTCGTGTTACCAAGTCTTGGGTCAATTAAGACTACTTAAGATTTTTTAAAAATTAATTTTGTTATTGTCAATCAATAACTGAAGTTATATATCCAAGTACCGGTACATTTTTTTGACAGATTGAAGTCAAGGAAAGAGAAAAGCGTAGTCATATTCAAGAAAACTACCAGCTGGAGTTGTTGGTCAGTACATGTACTTGATGTAGTGGATTTTTTTTTTTAATAAAAACTGAAAATTATAATATCTAACAATAAAAGTGTTGTTGAAAAACGTTTCATGTGTTTATATCATTATCTTTTGACAGACAAAATTTAAAGAAAGAGAGGAACTTCGACAGGTGAAAGAGAAATACCTGAAAGAGTTGATGGTGAGTATGTGATGTTCTATAAGAAACCATGCACGGATCTAGATGGGGGGGGGGGGGTCCTGACCCCCCTTGGAAAATGCAAATTTATTAAATTTACATAGTAAAATTAGCATATAATACTTGCACTAAGTGATTAGACCTACTTCCCTCGTGTTACCAAGTCTTGGGTCAATTAAGACTATGGTACTTAAGATTTTTTTAAAATTTTAAAATTAAAATTAAAATTAATTTTGTTATTGTCAATTAATAAATGAAGTTATATATCCAAGTACATTTTTTTGGACAGATTGAAGTCAAGGAAAGAGAAAAGCGAAGTCATATTAAAGAAAACTACCAGCGGGAGTTGTTGGTCAGTACATGTACTTGATGTAGTGACTGGGAAATTTTTTTTTTTTATAAAAACTGAAAATTATAATATCTAACAATAAAAGTGTTGTTGAAAAACGTTTCATGTGTTTATTTCATTATCTTTTGACAGACAAAATTTAAAGAAAGAGAGGAACTTCGACAGGTGAAAGAGAAATACCTGAAAGAGTTAATGGTGAGTATGTGATGTTCTATAAGAAACCATGCGCGGAGTTAGAGGGGGGGTTGGGGGGGTCCTGACACCCCCTGGAAAATGCAAATTTATTAAATTTACATAGTAAAATTATTGTAAATATGCCTCCTGGCAAACACAATAATCCTTCGAACCCACCCACCCCTGGAAAAATTTTCTGGATCCGTGCATGAGAAATAATTGCATGTTTCATATAAACACTATGCATCTCAATTCTAAGTTGCCGCATGTCTGTAACTCCTGGTCTGAATTCTACTGTAAATTTTTATAACATTATATACTTATCTTTTTAAAAAAGACAAAAATTGAAGAAAAAAAGGAGATTTGCTGGTTGAAAGAAGAGTTGCACCATGAGTTGATGGTCAGTATTTGATATATATATATATATATACTATGTATGATAAAGTCAAATAATATATGTTTGATATACATGTACATTTGACCTTTTATTTGATGTTCATTTTTTAACCTTTTAATAGAAAAGATTCGAAGAAAGAGAGAGGCTCTGCCGTTTGAAAAAAGCATGCCAGCATGAGTTGATGGTCAGTATAATTTCTATAATATGTTATCCCCATCTTAATCAGTGTATGCAATACATACTCCTTTTACTCTATATTTAATTATTGATTTTATAGCATTAACCCCTAGCTTTACTGTAACTGGGTTGTACTGGTCTTTTATATGGCAAATATACATAGTATGATAATGTATAATGCAATATGGCAAATGGTATACTGTATACAGTGTTTCAGGTTATTTTCGCGATGATCTAATTTTCGCTATTTTTCGCGATCTCTTTCAAATCACAAAATACGCAGAAATTATATCCTGTATTACATGTATTTTCTATAAGACACTTTTAAAATTGCCAAAAAATGACTGATGCAAATTAAAAATGCTATGTATTTTCCCAATTTTCAAAAATTTTGTGACACACGAGAAAAAACGGAGATACGGTATTTTATAAACGCTTAATTAGATGGGTATTGGATAAGTGCCTATGATTTAGTTTGGATTTTGTTAAATTGGAACTTGATCATCAGCATAATAAAAAAATGTGTTTTTCTGTTTGCAGAGTTACCACAGGAAGAAAGAGGATGAAAATGAATGCTTTGTACCAAGAAAGTTATTTCTTTTTAACATTGACACGTTCGTCTGCCCTCCAATGGTATGTTTTAATATGACTTCATGTAAACTAATAATTTAATTGAACTATAACTTTTATTTTCCATTTCATCTTTTATTTCATTCATTTTTCATTGATGTAGCAATGGTAAACAAGTTTTAAATCTAAAGATGATTAAATTTTTTTTAAACCTTGTGCTTTTGTTTAATCGCTTAAAGTTAATACATGTAGTACTAATTTCTATTTATAACTCTGCTTTTAGCCTCAGTGTGTCGAGCCACAGAGACCGAAAAAAGACGCTTTTATCAAACCTAAAGATGACAGCTGTCAAACTGGAGCACCTCTCTCAAAGGTACAATCAATGGAAATTGGTGTTCATATCTGAAATTAATTACTTTTCTTTGAAAACTTTGTTGTCTTAAGATTGTATCACTGATTTTAATTTCTGTTTCTTCTCATTTGCTTTTACAGGCCAGAACAAATCCAGGCTGTAGGCAAAGTTTGAGAAGCCGACTGAGAAAGTTCTTTGGAAAAAAATAGACAATCCAATTCATAGTTCATATTGCTCAAGAAGAAATCATTATAAAGTTGTGTTGTTAAACTGCTTTTAGAACTTACAGTAATGCTGACATGCTTAATACATATTGTATTGAGTATCATTTAAGATAAACCCTGCATCACATTGCAGGTAAAAATAAATTTCTTGTGCACAAAAAACATTGTTTTTCTTTTTGATAAAATTACAATAATAATAGATTTTAATAAAAACGTTAACTTTGATATTCATATTTCATTCTCAATGAGCTAATGGAGAGGGAGGGGGTTGTCTGCATGTCGAAAATTTCTTCTTCAATTAATTCAGCTTTTTGGGGTTCTTAATAAATACAAAAAATACTTAATATGAAGTTTTTAAGTTAGGAATTTTTACCATATGTTAAATTAAGTTTTAATGGCCACATTACACCAACTTTTTCATATAAACCTTAAATTCTAAAACCAAGTATTTAATGAAGGAGTAGATAGTTTTGTACATACCTAAATGTACTTTAAAATTCTCTATGGGTTGTACAAGACTGTGTCAAATTTATTAATGCACAGTGACTATTATCGCATTATCTCACAAGAACCAGTTAGTGCTTACATTGTAAATCTTATCGCATAAAACAAGACTGTTATATTTTAAATCTCTCTGAATTTTTTTCAGTTATAGTTACGACAGTTAAGAGAATTTCGCTGTTTCATATTTTGTGACATAACCATCTTACATTCACTAAAACGGTCCACCTGACAAATTGTTAGGCTGAAATCTCTTAAAATTAAGCAGATCTGGAAACTGACATTAAAACTTAATCAACACATTTTCCCAATATTTAATATTACCTGAAATCCATTTAGATCCACACACATTTCCGCCCTTGATTCTACGATGTCGGATTCCACTCTCATCATCACCTCTGTATTATCCAGTTTATGCATGTTAACTTTGTTTCCTATGTGAACTCCTTTAGCCATGTTGTCTATAGTAATGATGAAGATTTTTTAAGAAAAAAAACATACTTAACTTATAAGACCCATCAACTAACTTAAATGTTAATATTTATGTGATAATACCAGTAATAAAAAAACATAATTATTTAACTTGTAAAACCCATCAACTAACTTAAATAGTACTGTAATATAAATGTGACAATACCAGTAATTCCTGATGAAAGCTTGACAAAGTTTGCAGTATGGAAATGCCAACTCTGGCAGGAAATTCTTATAAAAAATCAATTACTAGAAAAACAAAAACCCATTTACTGTGTGTTTTGTAGATTGTTACAGTTTGGGTTATTGTGGGTTGGACTGTAACCACTCGTGAAAAGAGAGGTCCATCGATGAGAAAGAGAGCGTCCACTGGCTCTGATAAAGTCTGGAAACACCAACAATATTCATGATAATAAAGAATAAAAGCCCGTCAGTTTCTTACAATAGACAATTTTCAATGATAGAAGTTCTTTAAAATAATTATTGAAATTTGAAATTCCAGTAGTTATTTGAATACAATTCATGGGTATGTCTATTATCATAAAGTGATTAATAATAACACTGTAAAACAAAATGATAACAATAAAAATTCAAGACCTTTAACTAGACACATATTAAATCTGTGTCACAAACTTTAAACCTGGAATTCCAATTCTGACAATTAACATTATCAAGCAAGATTCGTCAACTTTGCTGAGGTGAGTTACAAAATTAATGTGCCACTCAGTGGATAAACAGTATATGAAAATCATGAGCTTTGTTCAACTCTAACCTCTGCAGGTCCATCAGGAACAAATGTGTAAGCTCCACCTTTGTCCTTGAACATTGTAGACCAGGTTTTCCCTGAGGTGTAGGTCACAACCTTGACCTCCGACCTCCAAAGGTGTCCAGTAGATTTATAATGCACATACTGGAATAAATAAAAGTATGTATTGCAAAAAGATAATTACAAAATGAAACACAAAAAAACCCACGAAATACATACTTTATCTCTGTAAAAAGTAAGAATATATTTCTGAAAGGTTTATTTTTTTTATTTTGTAAGAGCATTCCATCTAATTGCAAATGTATTGCATATTGATGGTTGATTTTTAAATACCTTTATCACTATAATAATCAATACAACCTTTCTAACAAAATATCAAGATTACAAGTTTTGAATTGGATACTGTATACAGGGTTATATTTACATCTACCAAGTATTATTCCCTCTATTTCTTACGGAGACTTATAGTTAATTCATAGCTCTATAGAAACAGCCAGACTGAAATCTACACGCCCCGTTTATCGATTGGTCGAAATCTACAGCGGCTGAAACTGACAAGAAATTGACAGGACTGAAATTGACACGCCCAGTTTATCGATTGGTCGAGACCTACAACTATCTAAGAAAAATCACGGACAGCACGAAATAACCATGATGATGTCAGACTCAAAGTCTCACAGGAGACGATTTGGCTGTTTCTTTTAGCTAACGTACTTATGTACGTTAACAGTAATTTAGTGAATTTTACTTACTTTTTACGCTCAATTTATTAATGAGTTAAAAGAAAGATGTTAATATAAACAATAAAATGCTTTCTTTGGTGATTCATTCGGGTTATGAAGGTAGCGATCATTGCAGAAAAAATTTACATAACCCGCTAACGCGGGTTATGTATTTTTTCTGCAATGTCGCTACCTTCATATCCCGAATGAATCACCAAAGAAAGCATTTTATTGTTTAAATTTTTGCCCCGTGTTTATTTTTCGCCCTTTTTTTACTTGCCCCCTTTCACCTCACCTTGAATTCGACCAGACATAGCTCTGTTTAATAAGATAATATATGAGAAAAACTAGACTTCACCCAGTTTTAAATTCGTCTACTGACAACGAGGGCAAAAGGGTCGGAAATAAAACAGAGGCGAATATTTCCCTGTTTACAGTATACATGCATGTACTACATGTACCTGCAGTCTTCCATTGCATGTGTAAAAGTAGGCAGTCAAGTAATCATTGCTGACTGAGAAATATGGCGAGTTTTCCTGATGTATACTAATTCCTGGTAATCTGGGTTAAAAAAAAAAACTGCATACATTCACATTTTCACCAAGAAATTTTCATTGTCTTTGTAGATAATGTAAACATTGCCAGTCATGCTTGTCTCTAAACATGCTAAACATTCCTATTCTCATTTAAAACACCCCGCTCATTCCTAATACCCTTCCTCTTTTAAAAAAAAAGAAAATTTAAACAAACAAACAAAAACAACTTAAAATAAAACAATATCATTAGTTCTTATACCTAATGAACATTTTATTTCAAATTGTTAGTTATCTACAACTTAAAAGAAAGTCAATTTTTTTTACAATTACCAAATATGGCACTCTCAGATTATATAACAATGTAACATTCCAAGACTAATATATGCCTTTGCGTGTGGCACAAATGATTATAAGTTTGGCTAGTCTGTTAATAAAAATATGTTACTCAGAATACATTTTTGTAAAAAACAATAAAAATATTAAAAAATTGATAATAAAACCCACTACATGTATTTTAAGGATCTTTATTGACTTACGTAATGAAGGATGTGTCTGGTTTTGTGTAAAGGATCAGTCTAGTTTTCTGGGTTGCCTTCCCTTTTTCAACAGTTACTTCTGACAGAGATAATGCTGGCAAGTTGACCTCAAAGGACAGCTGAAAAAAAAATGATTCACAAGCTAATTAAGGCTGAGTGATGATAATTCATAAAATATATTTTAAACTTCTATGTTCTTGTATACTATATTTTACTGTACGTAAATCATGTATTATGCCAATACAGGAAATATAAAGTATAGCTAATCATCACAAAAATACCTCAGAATTTGAAATAAGGCATCTAAATTCTTATATATTAATAGCTACTGACTTAATTGTCTGATATATACTTCTAGATTAACTACTGATAACTAACCTCATATAAGTCTTCAATAAAACCTGCTTTCTCCCAAACTGGTGAAACCTGATGGGGGATTGTCAAGGTTGTTGAAGAGTTGGTGACCTTGACATTGGGTTTATCAACAGTCAAGGTCAGGACTTCTCTTCTACTGTGTCCAAGAGGATTGAAAATAACTAATTTTCTGTTTTAAAAAAAATATATATATTAAATAAATTGCTTTGGTGCAATGGCATTCGAATTTTTTAATTTTTGTTTTACTGATGAATTATTCAAAGGGGGACAATCTTTGTGAATTGTCAAATTTTTAAATGGTTCGTAGACATTTGCTTGCAATTATAACGCATAAGACCATATTTTATCAATCTGATTAAAATCAGATCCTCGATCCGCTCATTGGTTTTCTGAGTATTGTCGCTACACGAGGATCTGAAGGAACCCCCCTTGAGGTCACCTCCTGGTTTCATTTAAGAATATTCATGAATTTTTTTAGCCAATCAGAACAATTGTTAGAAACAGTATTTTCGGATTAGAAACAAAAATGGAGTCGTATGACGAAGCGTTGGCACATGTTCTCAAATTTTTTTAGTATCAGCGAGCTGGAGACAGAGCATAAGTTGATATTAAACACCCTCAAGGAATCCAAAGATTATATTGGCATAACTTCCAAAAAACATAACTGAGGAATGAAACCGACGATTTCAATGATCAAAACAAAGTTTACTGGGAGGTGACCTCAAGCAGGGGTTTCTTCAGATGCTCGTGTAACGACAATAGAAAAACAATAAGCGGATCGAGGATCTGATTTTAATCAGATTGGTATTTTATGATTCAGTTGGGATTTGTTAATTTGTGGTTGAAGTATACACTTAAAATCCAAAACAACTGAGCCACCATATATTACAATGCTACACTATAATTCAGTATAATCTATAGAACAAGAAGAAGAAAGTCTTGCCTTTTTTGAGAAATATGGACAAGTTTTTGCCTCAGGTCCTTCAATGGCATTCCATACATCCACTCATTTATCTAGACAGATATTGATCACACATTTACAGTAAGTAATTAAGAAAGTAAATTATAGTTTATCATAGTGACATGTGTATTACATATAATATAATTTACAAATTCCTTTTACCACTGTTTAAGGTATCATTATACCCGGCCCAACGGACCTATAAGTCACATTATAAAACTGATAAAAAATATTTAATAAAATCTGCATGTTTTAGGAGTAAGATGGCTTTGTCAAGTGTTTTTTGCCTTAAATTGTATACTTCACAAATAGAATAAGCAATTTGGTGGAAGAAGTTTCATATCATTACAAAAGAAGAATATAAGCAAAAATATCAAGAGTGAGTTTTGCAATTTATATTTTATAAGATATTGTACAATCAAGCATGCATTCAGCCATGCTAATTCAAATGACATACATGCAAAGCACTTAACTTTGAAGAATTAAATTTATATATAATATATAAATTAAGGTTAATGTGTATTTGAAATTCATATACTCCATGCTTTTTTCAATAATTATAAGTGGTTTTTTTTTTTTTAAGAACAAGTTATAAATAAACATGACAATGTATGAAATATTAATTATTATGTAAATTTGTGACAGTCGCATAAGTGTACTTATACATGTATGATTTAAAGATGTAGAATAGTGTGTTCTTGGTTAGTGCATACAGAATTAAGACATATGCATCTTCGACATGTATATAAGAAAAAGTCAAACCACCAAAAACATTCAGTGAAACACATTCTACCATTTCATAGTATTAAAAAGTATGAAATACAATGCTTATAAGAAAATGTACATTATTATTCTAAAAGACAAAGCACAATGCACACACAAAAATTAATGCCTAATATCTATAGATATGTGAATTCGAGTAAAGCAGACATTTTGTAGCTAATTAAGAATGTGATAAACTTCTGTACGCCTACCATAGCAAATTTGTGCAGATTACTGTATAGTAAATGTCCAGATGGAAAGTGTTACCAAAATGCAGTAAAAGTGGCAAAGTTCAGAATACAGTGATTGTAATTTAATTCAGCTAGTGCATTTTATTTTCCAAAAATCACATATTCAAGAAATATGTGACTATAACAGACAGACGGATGGAACAATTCGTGTGCATATGGACGATAGTAGCCATTAAACCATCATAACAGTTAATTATTTTAGTTTAAAATCGACAACAATCTGACATAACAGTCTGACTACTGGCCAGTATAGCAAGAGAGGGAAACACCTTAATGCAAAGCATTTTTTTTAATTTCTATATTATCTCTTCATTTATGTGTTAGTTCTTATTTCCAAGTAGGAGCATTGTTCACCTACATAAAAGAACCTGATAAATATAGGGCTCAAAGATAGTATAAGATACCATCTTCACTCCAAAAGAAAAACCATATATGTACTTCGAATTTATTTAAGGAATAAGGAATCCTTCTTTGAGTAATATGAGTAAACATTCACTTAAATCAAGGATTAGAAAATAAGCCAAAAACAGAACATAATAAAACTTCCAATTGCAAACCAAATTATAGAATACCGGTAGCCAATGGTAGTTAGTATATTGCAACTAAATAAATCACTTATACATATGGTTTATTGTTAGGACACACAAATCACCAGATGAATGATCCGAGTACTCATTGGACAGACACAAATCAATGATCACAGTTAGGAGAATTAGGGTGTAGATATATCTATTTTACATCTATATATGATTTGTTACCACAGTTAAAGTGCAAATAAAAATTGTAAGAGAGTTCCCACATCATACGTAAGCTTGTGACAGCTAATACCATTGTAACTGTGTGATTTTGAGTCACACTTAAACTCTGTTCCAGGTAAATTTGTGTAACCTTCTCATATACAGGTTTCAGTTTGCTGACTGCATGTTGCAATCTGTTTCAAAATAGATAACTGTGTTAAACTTGCGTTGACTTGAAAAATGATGAACACGAGACCCATGGGCCACATCTAAGTTTTTTTTTATTAGTTTATTAGTGGGTGGTAACACAATTTGAAGAGGTTTCTCTACAGTTCTATTCAAGCCTCGCCCTATGGATATTAAGAATGATATCCCAAATTGTAACAGTTTAGATCTGGCGAAGATTCTTCCTTTTATATACTGTAATAGTGGTTATATAGGCATGGGTGAAATTTATATGTTACACAGTAACCTAAAAACCACGTAAAATACCATGCGCGTAAGGTAAAAATATCAAAACTTAAGTTTGGTAAATCACGCCTTTGTGTATTTAATGCCGATGTTTACTGTTTGACTACTGAAAATGTGTACTTATATAACCACCAGCGTAAATAACCACGTTTACAATAATCCTTTGATAAACTTATATGGTCCTACCTATATTTATTCTCTGTCCTTCTATATATTTCTAGGTAAAGCTTCAAAATCCCTTTATTGTCCTATAATTGGTAAGGGTCACAGACTGAACAATTTTAGGATTTATACTTGAATCTACATTGTCTATATAGCTATAGAAGGTTTGTTGTGAATATTGGTATTTTGGTCTGGTGGAAAAAAATTCTTTAATAATCTCCCCCTTTGAAAAGACCGTTATACCCTTTAGTTCGACAATTTTGATTCCCCTTCACCTAAGAATGCATTGTTCCATGTTTAAGTAAATTTTGTTATGTGACTATGGAGAAGAAGTTGAAAATGATAAAAGTTTACAGGTGAACACACAGATGAATGAACAACAGACAAATTTGATCAGAAAAAGCTCACTTATAGGCTTACTGCTCAGGTGAGCTAAAATATGATCATTAATTACATTCAAACTTTTTAATATCTCTATTACTAGCTGATACATAAACATGCATGGATAGGTTGAAGAGATTTCAAAGATTTGACCAGTAATTCTATGATATGTCCAATCCTAAGACTTCTCTTGATCTGATTTCTATTAATTTCTGTGTCTGAATTTTTACTTTCAACATGAACTGTCTTAGGAAAAAGCCATTAAGCCATTCTTAGCATATACTAGTTTAGTTTCAACTTTCAGTTAATCTTACCTATTAACCAGTTTAATTAAGTTTAATACATATTGTAACAAAATTTATAGCTGGGGAGTAAGAGATAATGTCAATGCATTTTGGGGAAACACACTGATAATATTTTTTAATATTTAACTCAGTTTCTGGAAACATTGGTTTAGATTAACATGAATAAAAACTATTACCAACTTATAACATTTATTTCAATAATTGAGAAAGTCATCTTCGGAAATAACTATTCATCCATTTCAACCCATTTCAAACACAATTAAGATAAGGACAACTGATATTTAAATGTATATACAGTGTATTTCTAAGACTATATAGGCCCATTTAAACATGTATGAGCTGATAAAAAACAAAATCATGTGATATATGATACAATATAACTTCATAATCAATCTTTTAAGTATCAGAAGAAAAATATATGTACTATGTTGTACCCTTGATTTACCGGTACAATAAAACAATTATCATTTACATACATGTAACTTATATTATGTTATTTAACTAAATCAGCACTGGTGTTAAAATGAGTGCATGGTCTTGAATTTTACTTAATCATTATTAATACTAGATCTTTTCCAAAATGAATTTTTCTGATTAGTGTACGATACCTTTCTTTGTAATTTTCTGTGACCGTTTTCCGTGACGTTCCTGTGATTGCATCGTGGTGTTGGAACAACGCCAATTCCTGTCTCCCTACATTCAGGTCAGGCAGAAGTTTCAGCAAACTGTTCAACTGTTCTGACATCTTGTTGGTCTTGGCAACAGCTGCAGCATACAAGATTTCTACAGACCTGTCACAGTTTATAAAATACAGTAAAACATGGTTATGGCGAACACGCTTATAGTGAATTGACGCTTTTTGTCATCACAAAATATTGGCTTTATAACCTGAGAAGACTTTGAATTCTCCGAGCAAGGTATTTAAGGTGTGGTCGAGTTGTATAAAAACCAGTCCAATATTGGTCTGATCTGTCGGAATATGGGAAGAAATCTCCGGTAAAGGTCGGAAACGGTCTGGTTTGTGACTTCTCAAGCTCCTTAAAGTATTCGGAGAGTGTTCCAAATCTAACCTGCAAACATTGTGAGAGAATAAACAATGTTTACATCTCAGTTAAAAATGGTGGTACATGTAAAAAGCTTGTTGACTACTCAAGAGAAAAAATCAAACAAACCAGATTCATACAAGAACCTGGTAAGTCAAACTGCACATTACATTATAGCATTTGTTCTTAGTAGCACAATTTGTTAACTTAGCTAAGAAAGAAATGATTGTTAAAAATGAACATTCATTTGGCAAAGTGTCATTCCCAAGTACAATCATGTACATCTAAACTTAACAACAAACCATACAAGTACAAGTACTATAATACAAGGTATTTGATGAGAATTTTGGCACAGCATAAAAATAAAAGCTAAAAAATTACATGTCATTACATATACATTTTAATTTAACATGAATTTCAAATTTTGAAATTGAGCATATTAAATAGTTGATAATAAACTTCAATGCCATCATTGAATTTCACAATGTAAAAAGAAAACCATGCAGTACCTTAGTATTCATTTCTATGTTACTGTTTATGTAGGCCATCAGTTTTTCCAGGTTAAGGAACTGTTTCTCCCACTCCCTGGCATCGCTGTATCGAAAGTCGTCTCCGTGGGGCACCAACAGGACGTTCTCTCGAAACAGCTCCGACTTCTTCTGAAACTGTTCCCACAGAAGCCAGGCCCTAGACAATGCCAATGTGCATGTGTTTTATGATGAATGTTTACAATCTTCAAAATTAATGAAATAACTGCTAGTACATGTATATTTCTACGTACTTGTCTAGCTGTTTTCCTTGACTTAACATACACACTAACACGTATCACTAGGACACATTTTTTTTATCGATAGTTGCTTTATTATAAGTACTGTTTACTTGTACTGATATCAATTTGGAAATGCATTACGGGTAACAAAGTAATGTTTCAAATTAAAAAAAAAAAAAAAATGGTCTTAAATCCTTTTCATCCCTTTTATTTCAAAGTACCATGTACATATTTATATGGCTTTGGATGAATGGGATGGGATTGCATTCATAAAAAATTCCCATTGTTATCGATAAACATGGTATACGTATATAACATATTTATCTTTATCACGATGAAGTGAATAAATAAGGAATACAATGAAATGAATAAAATGCATCTTACTTTGCCTTCACATTACTCTCGTTGATTTCTTCACTGCGAATGCTCTTTTTGCCATAATAACATTTCTTCTGATAAAAATCAAACTGACAGCACACATGGGTGTTAGGTCCACAGGAGTGGGCGATGGCGTAGGATAAAAAAGGCAACACGTGAGTCATAATATCAGTCGTGGATCCAGAGTCTGAAAAAGAAAGAAAGAGCTCTCAACACAGCAAAACATATTTTTATCAGCAAAACAAATACTTTTATCTAGTAAAAAATACTTTGCAAAACTCTTACATGTAACTTTTCTTTTCTTTGGTAAGATTTTTTTTTTCACTATAAATGCACATGAATTAGCAAATTCAAAATTTATTGCAATTTTCTTAATCAATTTGCATATTTTTAGCCAATTTTCTCCAAGTATTTGCTTCAATTAATCATAGTGTACTTAAAATTAGTCGCCAAGCAACAGTATGAAGGGTGCTAAAATATGATTAATACATACTAAAATATACGAAGTGAAAAACCAGAATCAACACTTCATCAAAATAATCTGCAACCTCACAAATATACTGTAGACATATTTTTTTCCACGGGGTCATAATTCCGCGGAGTCATCACAATATCAATTTAATCCGCGGGTAAAAATTTACGCGGATTCTTTGAATGAAAAAAAATCATTTCAATGATTATTATTCAATTTAGTTCTGAGCGATTTTCATTACCTAGAATTTGTCCAACTTTGGACTTAAATTGTAAGAACTGTTCACAGTGAACAGTAATTATCGGTTGTGCACTGGTCGGTAGTCAATTTTAATTTTTATTAACTGTCAATTTATGGGTTCACATGTTGTTTAAATTATGAGTTGATCAGTTTTATCAATTAAAAGTCAGAGCACAAAGGGATCTAAAAATTGCAGTAAAAACACGGGTCTTAGCATGTAGTTGATTGGGTCATTGAAAGACAGACCCGCTTGGGGCTATAAGTCGTCTGACACGTGTCGTTATATCAAGCTGGGATAAGTTTAAATTTCATGCAAGTAAATTTACAGAAAATTCAAATCTTTAGGAGATTAAATGAATTCTCAATACAAATTTGTTTGACAGTTTGCATACATAAAAACGATATACATTGGGTACACGTATATGCAAGTGTTATATAATGTAGTAACTTCCGATTATCCTAATATTCATGTAATGCAATTGCAAAATTTCATTCCAAAATGCACTTTAAGTACACTGGGAAAAAATTCCGCGGAAAATTTGTGCCCGTGTTCATAGCGTATATTAATACCATGCGGACAAAAGTACGTCTACAGTACTTGATTGTACATTTTCTTTGAAAGTGTATACATTCAAATAATCTGTTTCACTATCTTTCTGCAAAAAAGGATATCCCAATTTACCCCAAATCTGTCTCCACTGAAACTCCATTGTCTTGATCTTGGCCAAATGTCTTTTGATTCCAAAGTGAATTCTCTGGATGACCATAGCTCTGGCTCCGTTTCTCTTCTGTAAGTAGGTCATGGTAGGGGAGTGTCCAAAGGGGTCAATGGACCAACTGATGTTTGGTGTTATTCCTATCAAAGAAATTTTAATATCAGCTTCTGCCATTAAGACTATATTGATTTTTTTCTTGACCTTTAACCTTTAATCTTGAGAGAGAGAGGTAAGAGAGAGAGAGAGAGAGAGAGAGAGAGAGAGAGAGAGAGAGAGCAGACTTTAATATAATGCCATATTGGCTGTAATTGAAATAGAAATATAGCTCTGAAAAAATGTTAATAGATTTGCTATACTAGTAGTTATTTACACTTTTTCTCCAACATTTTGACATTGTCCATCAGATGCAGACACAAGACTTACCAACATGTGTCATCAGCCACTGATGGCCGTCAATCAGCTGGTTCAACATGGCGCTGTAATGGACCACCGCTTCATCTGGCATCACCCAGCCACCAGACACTATCTCCAGCTGACCATTCCTGACCAATCTACACAGAGATCAACCAATTATTTACCAGTATATTGATGTGAAAATGTCCAATCTTTTTTTATACAGTAAAATTACTAAATTCCACAAATGAAATCTAGTTGAAAACATAGGTAATCACAGATTACAAAGCTCACCGAGACGAGGCATCACTTTTATGAGGCATCACCTTTATGAGACCACCTTTATTATATTATATGAAAATCATAGTGAATGATATTCATGGATACTGTTTTGAAACAATATCGTATATCATATGTTTAAAGAAATTGTATGATAAACATATGTTCATTTCATATGGTATTATAAGATACAATGTTTATCAATACAATAATATGAAATTATTAATATTGCATCCTATGATACTTACAATATATATCATATAAAATTGAAATAAATAATCATTATGATGCAATATGATAATGTTACATATGATATGACATTGTATCATGTTATACATTATTGTATTTGATCACATAATACAATATCATTATATATAGTATACATAGGATACAAAATACTATTAGTATTATATGATACAATATCATATCACATTATACATCACAATATTCTGACATATGTTTAATATTGTATAATATACTATGATAATGTATTGTATGATATAGTATCATATTTGATACATAATATGATATTGTATCATATGATACAATATAATTTCATTTTGATAACATTATATCATCATAATGATCATATGATACAATATCATGTAATATAGTATTATATCATATATTTATTTACTATATCATAGTATACAATATCTTTTCATATGATACAATATTATATATAACAATATCATATAATACAATTTCATGTGAAATAATAATATATAAAACAATATCATATTATACAATATTGTATCATATGATACGATTTTTATATTATACAATATTGTTTCATATGATACAATATTATATATATCGCAATATTATATATAAAACAATAGCATGTGATAAAATAATATATAATACAATATTGTATTATAATTTACAATACTATACATAACAATATCATGATTCAATATCATATCATAATATACAAAGAATTTGATACAATACATATCATATCATATAACTTGTATGATATAAAACAATAGTGTATCATATCATACAATACTATATCATAGGAATTATGTTATATTATATAATATCATTTAACAACATACACATCTATCAAGCAGGTTTGATTGAAGTAAGAGATTTTTTTAGCATCCTTGATAATGGAGATCAGGCTCCGCATTTGAAGCTACCTCTGGGATTAATTTATATTAAAGTTAAATCAACTATGCAAGCAATTATCTATAAAACATGTTACCTGTTCTAAAAAAAAACTAAACCTCATCCAGCATCCAAAACCTATGGCTCAGATTCAGCATTCAAGCCTGTCAGGTGCATCAGTATCATAAGACACACCATCCATGCAAGTTTGGTGAAGTTAAGATCAGTAATAAAAAGATATAATCATCAGAGGGCACCTGCTCCAAAAAGTTTAACCTGAGCTCTAAAAACCTTAACCTCCTCCAGCATCCGAAACCTATGGCTCAGACTCAGCATTCATGCCTGTCAGGTGCATCAGTATCATAAGACACACCATCCATGCAAGTTTGGTGAAGTTAGGACCAGTAATAGCTAAGATTTATTTTTTAAGCATCCTTGATAATAAGGATCAACTCTGATTCTGAAGCTACCTCTGCGATTCATTTATATTATAGTTAAATACACTATAAAAGTTTGAAATAGTACTATTATCTATTAAACATGTGACCTGTTCCAAAAAACTAAACCTCATATAGCATCCGAAACCTATGGCTCAGATTCAGCATTCAAGGCCGTCAGGTGCATCAGTATCATAACACGCATCATCCATGCAAGTTCGGTGAAGTTAGGATCAGTAATAACTAAGATATAATCATCAGAGGGTACCTGCTCCAAAAACTTTAACCAGCTCTTAAAACCTTAACCTCCTTCAGCATCCGAAACCTATGGCTCAGATTCAGCATTCAAGCCTGTCAGGTGCTTCAGTATCATAAGGCACACCATCCATGCAAGTTCGGTGAAGTTAGGATCAGTAATAACCAAGATATAATCATCAGAGGGTACCTGCTCCAAAAACTTTAACCAGCTCTTAAAACCTTAATCTTCTTCAGCATCCGAAACCTATAGCTCAGATTCAGCATTCAAGCCTGTCAGGTGCTTCAGTATCATAAGGCACACCATCCAAGCAAGTTTGGTGAAGTTAAGACCAGTAATAACTAAGATATAGTCATCAGAGGGCACCTCCTCCAAAAACTTTAACCAGCTCTAAAAACCTTAACCTCCTCCAGCATCAGAAACCTATGGCTCAGATTTAGCATGCAAGCCTGTCTGGTGCATCAGTATCATAAGATGCACCATCCATGCAAGTTTGGTAAAGTTAGGACCAGTAGTAACTTAGAAATTGCTATCAAAGGGCTCCTGCACCAAAAACTTTAACCTGCTCCAAAAACCTTAACCTCATCCAGCATCTGAAATTCATGGCCCAGATTCAGCATCCAAGTCTTTTAAGTCCATAAGTAGGTCCAGATGGATCATCCATGCAAGTTTGGTGAAGATAGGACAAGTAATAACTTAGATACAGGACCTGCAACAAAAACTTTAACCAGGTCTGAACGCCGACGCTGAGGGTATAGCATAAGCTCCCCCTGACTTCGTCTCGGTGACCTAATTAAAATGATTAAAAACTATCCTGCAGTCATAACATAACATTATTCACAAATCTCCATTTCCTACCATTTTTGACAATTATTGTAACCAGTGTCATTGGGTTTATTTATTCAATTAAGGTCAAATGTCCATCTGACATGGGAGATAACTCTCACCAGGATAAATTTATTCCTCAATAATTTTTTAAGTTACATGTACATTGTAGTTCAATAAATTTAACCTTAACTTTCTCAAACCAAACATTTCAAAATATACTGGTAATGCAGAAAGCAGGTTTCTTATGTTAATTGCAGATTTGCAGAGGAATAGCTCAAGTTTTCTCCTTTAAATATGAAAAACTGAGTTATTCTCCTTAACAATATGTAAAAGCTAGAATTCAACAATGCAACAGACAACAATCGGATGTGGTCAGGCTCACGAAGCAAAACATTTGATAGCCTAAATAATTGATCTTTGTCAAAGTTTTTATACCCACATGCTATTTGCAAAATAGTGAGTAGATGAAACCCTACCATCTTTGCTAGCCAAGGATGATGATCCACAGTGTTTCTCTATGAATAGAGAAACACCTTGGATCGTCATCCTTTGCTAGCGAAGATGAAACCCTACATGTACATGATAAAATACAAAAAAAAACCTTGAACCTTATAAAGCTATCTTTCTGTGATTGAGAGGCCTTTTCCCACCATTTATCTAGCCAGCATACTTCTGACCACACAAACCGCCAAGCTTGATTCTTGGTGAGCTGCTCCACCATTAGATTAATTATTTTGTTGGAGTAAGTTTCAAAATAGTACTCAAAGGTGAATAGCCACCCTGGAAATAAAAAAAATAATATTTTGGGTATTCAATCACAGAAATCATTTGGTGTTGATTTTTTTTAGATCCATCTTGCTGCCATAGACAACATTTTTCAATCTTACTAATGAATGTAAAACATTGGATTCATTCTGATCAGACACATACTAGTACATGTTACTAGCTACATTTGTGGAGCAAGTATGCAAGCTCATCCATTAGAATCAAATTTTTATCAGCTTGATTGCAATATCTATAAATTTAGATTTTTCAGTAAGTGAATTTTTTTTCATAGTGTTTACAAGATGGAATGCCTGAAATTCATGAAATATAGATATATAGTTACCCATTTCTCTTCCAGTTATATTATTTAAGATTTTACTTACCAGGATCCTGGTGAGAATGAGGTACTATGATAACGGTGAGAGGTTTGGTAACCCATGAATAAACTTGGACTACATCCAGCCATCCGCTGACCGATAGTGCCAGGGGGTAGGACACATCCAGAGTTCTCCACAGTGCATCCATCTTTTTAATGGAGGGGCAAAATATTGTATGATATGACAAAAATGAGTTAATAAAAAAGATATTCAACACACAAACACTTATATAAATCGCATGTGAAATTTAAAAGAAATCACTCCCAGAAACATTTATTATGTGCTTCAATCAACTACCTCTACATCTGCAGAACTAGCTGGCATGGTGCAGCTCCCCAGGATCCTTGATTGCATGCTTTGTGCAGTACTGAAGTTAGAATTTCTTCTAGCAATCTGAGAGATGGATGGTCCTTTGTAGCAATAACCAGAGGTGTGGGAAAAGTGAACATTCTATTAAAATACAAGAAACATGTATCAATATATCATATTTTGAAAATTCTACAGTATTTTTCAAATCTATATTCATTCATAGTACATGTATTAATATTGGAATCTATATGAATAGAAATATAACTTTCAAAATTCCAAAACTCATGCAAGTTACATTATGCATACAAATTGCTAAACACAGTAAATGTATTAAAATTATGACATAATGTAGAATAACATGTATAGATATATTTGTAGCATATCTTTTTTTCTTCAAAAATTATTAACAGGTAATCATAATGGTATATTTACATAGGGCATATTAAATTCATGTATACCTCATGATCTTGATCCTCATAAAATAAACCATCTTTATCCTTTTGTACATGTAGTTGCATTACCATCAAAAACATAATGAGAAAATAAGCACAAGTCAATATTCCCAAAATTTGGAGAATTTCTTTTCTCCATCCTTTCTTCATTCTTCATGAGTTGATACAGTTAAGGCAGCAGTGATTGGATGCTATAAGCTGCAAGTATAAAATTTGATGGTCACTTGCAAATAGTGATAGCTATAAACTTTAAGATAAAATATTCTATAATATTAAAAAATTATTCTGGGATACTCAGTGAATACAATCCCAAGGTTTCAAAATCTCACATTCTAATGTGCACAAGCTGGAAGTCCCTGCACAATGTATCAAACCCTGACTACTGTTATGGCCTAGGCATAGTACATGCACAACACAACAATATTGTTTATTTATTTATGCTGGCTGTTGCATTCTCAAGGGTCCCATGATAAGTAACTGTGATGTTTGTCGATTGACTGTTTAATATTGTCTAGTCAATAAAAAATCCCAGTAAAGCATACAGTCAAACTTCGTTATCTCGAACTAGATGGGACAGATAAAAAACTTCGAGATATCCGAGTATTTGAGATATCGAGGGTAAAATACTTAAAAAATAAGTGGTTGGGACTTACAAATCACTTCGACATATCCATTGTATTCGAGATATCAGTGTTCGAGATATCGAAGTTCAACTGTATAATTATGTGTTTGCTAAATCAAAACATTTGATTGATTATGGTATTTTTTTAACAAGCTGCTGTACAATCACAAAAAAAATCAACAAATGCTACTGTTCTTTCCAAGAAATGAGGTGTTGTCCTTTCCAAGGTAATTGATTTTTACTCAGGTTAATATTCATTTTTTATTCATCTTTTATTTCCTCTGTATCATGTGTATAGACTATAGAGATTAATGTTACAGTAAATAAATTACATATTAATCAAAAGAATATTATGTTGTTCAGAAGTTTAATAGAAACCTTTTACAATTTGAAATCCTTGTCAATATTGTCACTATTTTGCAAAAGCACTCCACACTTTTGGATTTTCTGTCGAAAAACTAGACGCGCACTTTTTCAGCATACTATACTCTGTCCCAAGATATTTTTGCCGCATAGTTTCTTAAATTATTCGATATTTATAAATTCCTCTTGGTTCAGACAATGTTCATTCAATAGTTTGAAAAAATCCCAAGATTTCCCCTTTGTCAGGTTTCAATACACGGCTAAAAATAAAAAGTCTACTGGGATTTTCCATTGTTTAAGAGATGAAGGCATTCGGATGATAACGTTGAAAAATTGTGCGAGATATTCCGAGTGACTTCCGAATGGAGAAAAGATGTCAACAATCCCCATTATAAATCTCCATAGAAAATCTGTTTTCATTCCTATGAATTTTTACGAGGGAAATATGATAATGTGTGAGTGAAGTTATCTTGGAAATTTTCCCTTTCATCGATTTCAGTTGCACTTCTTTCACAGGTATGTGTATTTTTATTTTTAAAAAGCGTCCAAATTTGCAGCATTAATATCTTGGGACAGACTATAGTATATTCATAATATATAAAACGTACCGTTATATAGTATACAAAAATAGATAAATCTTGATTAAATAGTGACAAACTTACAGAAAGTATAAAATACTCATATAAAAATTAACTATAGTCTGTCCGAAGTTATTGCTTCCATCACTGTTTGATGATTTTTCATAAAAATACACATACCTGTGAAAGAAATACAGTTGAAATTGATAAAAGGGATAATATCCAACATATCCTCATTGACACATTAACATTTTTCACTCATAAAAGTTCACAGGAATGAAAACAAATTTCTTACAGAGATTTATAATGGGAAATGTTTACATCTTTTCACCATTCAGAACTCACTCGGAATACCTCGCACAATTTTTCAACGTTATCATTCGGGCTATTTCATGGATGATGCAATGCTAAATCCCCCGTTCACTTTCTATTTTTGGTTGTGTATTGAAACCTGAAGCGGTAGAGGGGGAGTTTCAAAACAGATAACCTGGACATTTTTCATATTTAATTAGTGGATGAATTGAGCACAAAGGTATTTATGATTATCAAAATATCAAGCAAAAAGTGCTGAAAGCAAAAACTTGGGACAGAGTGTAGTACACAATCACATTTTTCTAACACAAAAGTCAAAATCTATTCTAAAATCTATGATAAAAAAAAAATTACATTTCAAAGATTTTAAAAGATCAATTTATTCAACCTTAAAAACTTTAAAATAAAAATCATAAATCCCAATCATGGATGTATATACTAGTATATACATCCCTGATCCCAATGCACTTATTCCCTGGGTGATTATTTAGGGTCCTTTTAAATTTCAAACTAATATTTACCTATCTTCTTTCTCTCTATAGGCCACATGCAGAACGTGTGCTTAATACTGAAGACAAATGTTTCATATTCATTTTCATATAAACTAAACCGTAATTTACGGGCTGAGCTCATAGATGGTATCTAATTATCTATAATTGTTTTATAGACCACAGGTCTCTGAATTTCTATCAATAAGCCGTTAAATGTATGGGAAGGCAAGATATATAGTATACTCTGTGTATATAGATACATGTAGGGTACATTTCTCGGCTTCTTGATAGAAATTCAAAGGCCTGTGAATTATGCATGAGAGTTGAACGTTCTTACCTTTAAAATGATGGACAAACAATAAATGAACAATTTACCGAATGGCAAACTGTGTAAACATGGTAAAACTAAGATCTTCGGCATAAGACTGCAAGGTTACTAACTTTTTAATTTATGCATCGGGATCGTGATACAGAAAATTCGAGAGGACAACAAAGATGGCGCTTTCGCAATAGAGAATCGAAAAATTGTTGACAGTTAAAGTTTAACTTGTGAAACATTTCCGATCATCCACAATGTCTTACTGGTTCCACAGAAATCCTCTTAAGGCCACGTCTAATCTTACTTTTGAGTTGGCAGGGGTGTCAACTGATGATAAAACACGGCAGATATTCGCGTAAGTTAAACTATGACAATGAGTCATAAATGTTTGATAGAAAGAAGATAATTCCGAGAATTCATATTATAATAATTTAATTAAAATGTTATATGTTTAAGATTTAAGAATAATGAATTCCTGTCAAAGATTTTCATGTTATTTCCTCAGTCAGATGAGACAAACCAGGAACAAACTGCTGGAATTGTTAACAGACCCAAACCATGACATGGCAACTATGGAGAAAGCTGTCAATGACTATTTCTCCTTACTGCTTGGCTTAATACAACCATTTGAGGAAAACGAATCTGAAAACAAACTGAGAAGAGCCATAAAATACAGATGGACAAACAGTCTTTTGGGAACTGTTGTCAAGTATATATAATTATTATGCTCTCTCTCTCTCTTTCTCTCTCTCTCTCTCTCTTTAATACAGTTTAGATACAGAGTTGCAAGGAATTATTGGGTTTTTTTTAAATGTCACAAGATACGACTTTGCCACAGAATTACATATTTATTTATTTCATATATCTCCTACAGACTAATAGGGAGCGCAGCTCATCAGCGCAAAGTGCTGGCAAGCAAAGCGAGCTCTAAGAACCAGTACGCGGGAAAAAGAATGAGCTTAACCTACAGATTCATAAATAAAAAATTTGTTGACAGCATCCCAGCATGCCTTCTAGCTCCCTTAGTGCCAAAAAATGGCTGAAATTTAACATGTTATTTAAGGTTCCTTGGGGATTGAAGACACATTTTTAGTACATGTATCACACAAGCTTTTGTGAGAACCAAGAGATTTTCTACATGCTTCCATATCTTTGTATTGTGTCAAGATATGTAAACAAAGCAAATGAAATTTTATGTATATATACGTCACAGTGATCTCGCGCTATATTTCCTGCGATAAATTTAGAGGTGGATCAAACATCTGTACTGTGTGTACTCGTTATTTCAGCTTAAACTGGGATCCCTGATCCCTGATTTTAGCGTTTAATTTTTTTTATTTTGGGGGAGGGGGGCTTATAGATAGAGGGATCATATATATACACGCAAGTTCCATTCTTTACTGTCATATCGATCCAAGCAAACTTTGCATACAGTAAGTATATAAGTAGGGAGGAAACTAAAAAACCTATTATTGATATCAAAGTTATAGCCTCACATTTTGTAATAAATAAAAAGGGATACAGAGAAAAATTCAACAGTTAAATAATCTATGTAGATATTTAAGTGGTCATGCTATTAAATTGGAAAATGGGAAATTTCACACCTGCAAGAGGGAGGGAGGGGGGAGGGGGGCATGGAATGAATACAACATATATTTAGTATGCAAAAAATAAATTAGAAAGCAAAATTTAGGAACCAGGAGAGATAAAAGTCAGCTAGATAACAATCAAAGTACTGAAGTACTGACGGGAGTTGATTTTATCGATTATTATTTATTTTAGAATCAACGATATGTTATGTAGCATGACAAGTAATTTCTAATCTCTATTTAAATTACGCACATTTTTGTAATATGAATTCTCTGACTTTTCCGACAAGAATTTCGAGAAAATCCCATATGAATCATGTTGTGTAATATTTAAAGATATAATTAATTTCATCAAACTATGTATCAGTAATCGAAATATTTCTAAAAATTGTACACATGTCTGGATTCAAGCAATATTGAACTCCAGTATCGTTCAACCAGACGCTCGGCTGTCTCCGTTAATCTCCGACTACCAAGAGAGACTCTCTGCTTGTCAGAGATTTACGGAGACAGCCGAGCGTCTGGTTGAAAGCTCTGGCGTAGGAATACATGTACATACGACTACAAAAAATATCTAAATTGTTCGTACTATTTAAAATCTGACTGTTTTCAAGGTTTTTATAAATACGTTTTCTTGAAAAACAGTGGTTCAACATACATTACACCGAATTTATCTATTATTTCAAGAACTAACTCTTGTCAGTGGTGATGATTTGTGCTTAGGTCCAAACACTGTTTCACTTTCGGTTTGCCAGAGTAACTGCATAGGAGAGTTGATTAAAATCAACTCCCCAAAAAGGAACAAAAGAAAAAAATATTTATTGTTTACAGATTTGATCAAATTAAACATAAATTAAATACAGTGTTACAGACTGATCAATTCTCTCCTAAAGTTAAGAACAGTTTTAGGTTGGAGCAAGTCTATGGAATGTATTTTGTTAGAATTTTTTTTAAAACTTGAAATTATTAATTTTTCTCTCTATCTCTCTCAAAAATTCTCTGAAGTTAATTGATAATGGTCAAAATATAACATAGTTGACCATGATGCAAAGTATGTGTAATTCCTGCTGCGCCTGCCCCAACAGTCGCACCGTAAAACATATTATTTACAATTTGGGTTGAAATTATCGTTTAAATTATCATTTACTTCCCAATATATCAGTGATACATTGTGGATTTTTTTGTTCATTTCTTTGCATGATTAATCTTTATATTTAGTCTTTTACTTTATTAAATTTATTTTGTGATTAATGTAATATGGTATTGCTTTGTTTGCAGGGAACAACAGGATTCTGCGTATGAAGCTGCCAGCATGGCCATTAATGTGGCACTGTGGTACACCAAGCATGCTGCAAAGTTAGCAGCGAAAGAAGAGTAAGTTAACCTGAGTTTGTGAAGCTAAAAATAACACATTAATATTTAATTGTAAGAAGACTCATTAAATGATGAATTGAGCTTCTATACAATATGCTGAGAGACAAAATCTATGACAAAATTGGACAAGTGTACCAAGATTGCAGGTCATGATGAACAAATTTATACTTGAAGAGCATGCAGTGTTAACTTGCATTAGTGCCAATGACAATTGATCATTAGTTATTTTTCTTTTTTTGCAGACCTGATATGGAAGAAGCAAAAGAGGTTCACAAGTGTTTGAAGATTGCAGCAGGAGTATTTACATATGTGAAGGTCAGTTTGAAGGTCGGACATCAAAGTTCCTCAAGACTGCATTATGACAAATGAAAGTTACTTGAACAGTGCACATTACGTCATTAGATTTTATTGTACAGTTATCGACAACAATTTATTTTCATCTTCAACCTGCTGAAAGTTAATAGGTCATATATTCTGTGGTATTTTTGTTGCACAAATGAATGATGTGAGTGATATGATTTTCATACATGCTTTAAACAGGATGATTTGATTGGACGACTCTCTGACAATACAGAGAATGCAATAGACACAGACAGCCGAGTTTTGGACGCATACATTGGACAGTGCACAGGGGAGGCTCAAGAAGGTAATAACCTCATCCCAAAACCCACAACAAAGGATTAGTATGGAAATGTAAAACTGTAATTTTTGTATAGGAGAATGGAGATTTAAGGTGGTATGGGACACCTCAATGTTGTGACGTATTGTTTATCGAAATAAACAATGAAATGAAGTGTAATCATATAAGTGATTTCTTTCCTAATACATGTATTGTCGTCTTACAGTGTAGCACAGTGGGTTAGAGGGTTTACTACGAATCTGTAAGTCATGAGTTCAAATCCTGCTGGGGGTTTTACATTTTTTACATCTCCAAATTTTTTCAAAAGCTACGTGTATATTTTGGTTAAATATTGTAAAATTCTAAACCAGTGAAAGTATTCTAATTATAATGTACTTTAATCCACATTAACTCTATTCCCCCTGAAGCATTTTACCCTTTACCCCCTAATGCCACGATATGACGCGTTGGTCATTTCCCTAATGACGACTTATGACGCGTCTATATAAAGCCTCAATATTCTGTGTTTATTTTACTTGTCTGAATCAAAATTTAGTGGCAAATAACACCTAATAGTGTCCACCTTACACAGATGATTATACACAGTCAGGTTATGCAATGGTTTGACAGATATCACGTGATACACACACCTGTGAAGTTTAAAAAAATGGCGGCATCCGACGAGTATGACAGAGATTGGTTAAAGATATTCTAGATGATTCCGTGTGTTTAAAATTATCCCCAAGTGGTCATAAACATGACCAATCCACTACCTTTGAAGTTTATGACAGGAATTAGGTTAATTAGCAGTGAATTGAGGCTAATTCACGACAACTGTGCATGACAACAACAATGGCGGCCTCCGAACATCGGCACATGTGCATTGCATCAGTCTGGGCCTATTCTAACTTATAAAATCAACTCATTCATTGTTGAACTTCTCCAGTATTATAGTTATACTGTTCCATAAAATAATTTAAGAAATAAAACCCAAAGGAAACTAATACACTATGCCTTACATGCTATGCGATGATGGGGGGGGGGGGTGCCCAGTAAACGAAACTTTGGCGAAGATTATTAGCACATACCTTGGTTATTCAACAAATGTTTTGAAATCTCTATCTGAAAATTATTATGTTTATCCTGAATTATAATAACAATTTAAAACAAATTTTGCTGTATAACTGTGCAGACAATAGATAAGATAGTGTACAGGTATTTTTTACCTGAATTACCTTCAATACAGGTATCTAATGTAATTGATATTAAAAAATATTAAAAATGGCATAAATACAAAACTTTAAAAAAATTCTGATTGCAGTCTTAAAATGAAATAACATATTACTTTAGGGATGAATTTCAATGATTTTAATTAAATCTTGATTGTTGTGTATTGCTCTCAATTCGCAAGATAAAACAAGAAATACATTATCCAAAACAAGGAAAAATATTTTTGAACAATAGTTGATCATATGCTAAAATTTCATGCATAAATTTTCATGTTTATCACAATTTTTTATAATGTAAAGGTAAAATTACCTGAATAAACTCACCTGATTAATTTCGATTAATATATTTGTGTATTCTAAAGTTATAATGTTTAAGTTCAATCTTTTCCGATCACAGTGGTATATCATATGACATGGTTTGACAATAATTCTTGTCAATAACTATGGTGAAACAGTACCACTCATATTCATTTAAACAGTCAAAAAAGTTTCAGGGGGAGGCTAAGAAAACCTTATAGGGAAATGACAAATGCGTCAAATGGTGGCATCAGGGGGAAAAGAGTTAATATCGACAGATGTCCCATACCACCTTAATGAATTTAGCTTTTTATTTTCTTTTTTTTATTTCATACCTATAACACTTAAAATATTAAAATGGAAATCATGGAAATGAAAAATAAATTATGAATGATTTGTTGAGAAGGAAAATGGAGATTTAGTGAATTTATATTTTCCCTTTCAACACTTCCATTTCAGTCACACTGGCTCGAGCTGTTGAGATGAAGCATTCCGCAAGCTTAATAGCTGCACTATCTCATGAGACATCTCAACTTTATCAAAAAGCAGGTCAGTATCAGATTAGTCTGGATTTATTGTAGTCACTAGATGATTCATTCCGAAGTATGCCCCCCTTTGAAGAAGGGAGGGCATATTGCTTTGCTGCTGTCTGTCTGTCAGTCGGTCCACCAACAGCTTCTGTTCATTTTCTTTGCAGAGGTTGCACAAATGGAAATGAAATTTGGTATACCGATTTATCATAATAATATTTAGTTCAAGTTCGATTTGGGTTACGATCGAGTCATTTTCGACAGAGTTATGTCCCTTGTACGTAGAAAAATTCCAATTATTTGCAGTTTCCATTCATTTTCTTCGCAGAGGTTTCCAAGAAAGGGGGGCACAAGTGTTTCACAAACATCTGTTGTTTCAACTATTTTGTGTGTTTTTTATGTCAGAGTTTTCATTTAATTTCATTTACATTATGTGTGTTTCCACAGAATTCCTCCTCTTCCACCAAATAGACTGTCCATGTATCTGCATAGGGAAAAAATGATAAAGATAACTTCAAAATGACTACATGTATTTTGACTCAAAGAACTTTGATTTTTGTCGTTTTAATTAGATGATGCTCTACAGAGTCTTGACATTAAAGTTGTTGGCAAGTGGAGAAAATATTTTCAGTTGAAGTGTGAATTCTATAAAGCTTATGTAAGTACACATACTTCAATATACACTAATTAAGATGTATTATATCGAACTTCAAAATGATTTATAATTACTGTAATCAAATGAGTAGACCAACTATGGTTTTCTGGCAGACTTTTTTGCTTTCCTCTACATGTACACTTAAATGAATTAAAGGCTAAAATTACAACAAAGAAAGAATGTAGTGTATGTAACATTTTGATTTTTGTTGTGTTGAACAGGCTTATTGCTACCAGGGTGAGACACTGCTGGCCCAGGATAAGTGTGGGGAGGCTGTGAGGGGGCTCCAGGAAGGGGTCAAATGTAAGTACATTGTAGGAGGCTCCAGGAAGGGGTCAAATGTAATTATATTGTAGGGGGCTACAGGGAGGGGTTAAATGTAAGTACATTGTAGGGGGATCCAGGAACTGCTGTGCTTGCACAGGTTAAAGTGTAGCTTATATTATACTAAAGCAATCCATTTGTTTTGATCGATTCTCCCTTTGCTTGGGTTGGTTCAATCGAAATTTATTATAAATGCATCATTTACACATACAAACTTATCAAATAATTTATTCATTTATTTATGTTTACCTTATGCCAAAGTTTAGATAATTTAAACTGTATTTTATAAAGGTCTAGTTACACACAGTTCTGTGCAAAACCGTTGTGATGATGCTTTACAGAGTTATCTTCCTTTACAATACAAATTTGATTTAAATTTAGTTCAAGTCAAAGCTTTAAATCAAAAGAAAATTCTGTTTGACATTGCAATAATGCTAATCAATTGACAAATTATCCAGGATTGTGAATTAATAGCTAAAAATAATAGATAAGTAAAAAATTTACCGATAAAATTCTTAAAACCTACAGTTTTTTATTTGGTTCAATAGAATATATGGACAATTCTCTCTGATTGCAATTTACAAATTCCGAGAAAAATTATTCCAAATTAAAATAATACCCATTTTTTGCCACCTCTGTTTAAGACGGAGGTATTTTATCAAAAATGAAATGAGAGTAAATTATTTTACTTATTTATCATTCATGGATTTAATCCTTTGGCAAGAATTTGGAATACATTCCTAGATTACATGGTACACATTTCTAACCCTCAAAAAGTGCAAAAATGTTCTTATTTTTTCACTTTTGAAATATTTTATTAGCTAATCAATGTCCACATATATTTCTTTTTACTAAAATTGTTTAAATCTAAAGTTACATTATATTACAAAAGTGTAAACTGGGTCAACCTCTTTATGAATATTAATATTTTTTTGCAACATTTTGTTATCTATTAGCACAATTAGGTTCATAATGTGTAAACTTGAAGTTGTATGTACTTAATAACTTTGATGGCAATAAAATTTATTCTTGTGGTATTTCTTACAGGTTACGAGAAGTCTGAGGCACTGTGCAGAGAGTATGCTAGTGCTAAGGGGCTGGGAACATTTGCCCGACCAGCCAATCATCTCTTCTTTAGGAAGCTGGGGCCAGTCCTTAAGAGAACACTTGAAAAATGTGAAAGAGAAAATGGAATGATGTAAGTTAAAGCAGTGATCTTTTACTTGAACTGAAAGTGATTTAAACAAGATGATGTTTTATTAATTCTGAGATTATTATTCTTATTAACTTTTAATTAACGGTATCAAGAAATAGAATTTTAAAAATCTTTGGTACGAGGGTTGTTAGAAAAGTTTGTGGAAAAGTTCGATTGTAAGCGGACTATTCACATGATACAAGCGAAACTTTTCAGATTTTATCTTGACGTATTTTCTAAGAAATATGTTAAGATTTGTTTGTTTTAAGGACGTTGGATCCTGCAATCATAAGTCTTTAAGTTTTTTTCTAAAGTATTTTTTGAAAATCTACATACAAAGCTAAACCAAAATTCAAAACAAAATTTTGGGGTTTATATGCTCCTTTCGGTGCTACAGTGTGTTTAATATGACCTTTCTGCACTGAAAGTGCAAATTGCACATAAATCGCTTTTCCCTCAATAACTTTTAATCAGAATAAACCATGGCATCAAATACAAATTTATATTATTTAAAATTAATAAATCTAAAATAATCATTAAGAAAAAGTTTGCAATTTCTTCACCTAATTGATATTTTGACCTTTTTGCACTGATAAAACGCTGTTTGTATCTATTAGCGATTCAACATGCGATAAAATTATTTAAAAGTACGTCTCAAACTTTTTCTCAAATTTTAATAGACTTGTCAAAAATATCTTACAAGTTCAGAAAATAAAACCAAAAGTATGGGTCTATGATGTAAATTTTGAGATATAGCATGAAATAAGCTAATTGTAGGCAAAAATTGGAGTTCATTTTTTCGTGACTTTTATGAAATATTAGTTAAATGTGCCAATATACGTCGATAGAAATATTGAAATATTGTTAAAATATGATTTTTGAAACAACACGAAGATAACCCAATGCATAAACTAGCTGGAAATTTAGTCTGCACTGCAAACAAGGAAGCTAAAATAACAGTACTCTAAAACGAGTTATGAAAAATCTTCATTTTCTTCTTAAAAACCTTCCACCACAAAATATAGTCCCTTACTTAACTCTGTAAATATGTAATTTTCCCTTAACTATTTTATTCAATATAGTTTATTTGGCATTGTAAAAAAGGAATATACAAGTAGAATTAATATATGACCCTGAATTTCCAGACTAGAGGTGACCCAAAATGGCTACCCAAAATCAGAGGAACGAACCTCTTTAAATGCACCATAAAAAATATACAGCTTATTTATTTTGATAAGATATGCTTCACGGAGCATGTCAGTTTTTTAACTTTTTATATTTTGTATGCATTTTTCCTTATTTAGCAAATGTAATGTTTAAGTGCATAAAAATAAACGATATTTCATATGACATCACAATAAGGTCATTTTGTGAAAGTTTCAATTAAAATGAAGAATTTCTGACCGTTTTATCGCCGATCTTGGACAATCAACGCTTGAAAATTAGTCAAAAACGTTGACGTCAATGGACATCTTTGAGCCACGGGCCTTCATTTAATTTTGTGTGCATGCAGGAAAATCTCCAATAGAGACCAAAAGATTCTTAGATGCTGCTATTTTTATAGGACAAAGGTTTACAATTAGAATCAAAGAGGTTTATAGATGGAAAAACTGTTTTATAGCTCTTGCAGCACACACACACACACCCCCCACCCATACAGCCCGGATCTTGCACCTATGGATTTTGCTTTTTTTCCCTTATCTAAAGTCGAAACTGCGTGGACAGAGATTTTTTTACCTAAATGATCTACGATATGCCACAAAAGACAGTATACAAAAACTAGACAAATAATGGTATTCACGAACGTGCATTTTATAAATCGGTTAAATGACTTGAAAAGTGTGTGGAACTGAAAGGTGTTTACTTGGAAAAAGAGTAACATGTTTGACTTTCAGTTGTTTGACGTCACCTGACCTCATGGAAATATGAAATGGTGTTCCGTAAATCTAAATCATGCAAAGTGAAAATCGCTGTATCTTTTGAAAAAAAAAATTCTAAATTATATGATTTTTTTGCACACTTATTTTCAATTGGTAGTCATTTAATAAAGCATACGTCTTCCTACAAAGTACACAGTAATATTGCCGTAAATCTCTTTGTCTGCGAACTTTTCTAACCACCCTTGTATTGTTTTATGGAATCTTTATGAAAATGATTCCATTCAACCCCACTGAGTTTAAACTGAGTGATATAGTTACATCTTTCTACCCATGGTTTCTATGCATGGCTCTAATGAATTTCAAAAGACTTGCAGGTTAAGATATGTACACATACAGTGTCAAAATTCTTCGACTTGTTACCCACTGGTTGTTTTTGTTGACAGCTACCATCAGAAAGTGGCATATGATCCCCCAATTTTAGAACTGAAGGCCACTTACGGACTAGCAGCCCCAGAGGCATTTACCCCTCCGGCCCTGAACTCTCTGTGGAGCAAGGAGGTCTATGGAAAAATGAACTCCAAAATGGCACCAAAGCCTCAAGAAGTAAGCATCAGATTAAAAAAAAACACACATTCTTTTACATACATGTCCAAAAAAAAAAGTTAATTAAGTATTTACTGGTGTCATATAATGTTTTGATACATGTACCTGTACATGTTAAAATAAGATAAATTTTACAATGTTTTTAGAAAGGGGTTGACTATAAATATGATTTATGTAAATATAGGACAAAGAAAAAGAAAAGAAGGATAAACCCGCTGAGCTGCCCCCTGTCAAAGAGAAAGAGACCCCTATGTCAGAGAAGGACCCAGGCAACTTCAGTGGATGTGTACTATCCTAATGGATGCCCGGAGTTACCATAAAGAGACCAATACTGAAATCTGTAGTGAATATGTAACAACAGTTATTTGAACAAAATCATTTTCCATATGACTGAACATCAAGATAAGTTGGGAGAGAAAAATGGTGGTTTTTTTTTTAAGTTGAAGCAACAAACATGCTACTCTGTGACACTTTGTGTTGTAGAAGTGCAAATTCAAATGTAGCCTCGTTAAGAAAATAATTTGGATTACTGTGGGTATATGAATTGTATGGAGTAGTTTATGGAATGTTCCCTGCATTAGAAGGAAATGAAAGTCTTTCAAGTCTGTGTAATATATGATGTCTGTAATGGGTGTTTAGTGTACTGTCTGTAAAGTCAAATTCAATTTTTTTCGATGGACTTGTACATGTAATTTCATGTTGATATTCGCCTAAAGGTGTACATATTCCTCAGCAATGTTCATCGTCCATTATTTTTTGGTTTAACCAGAATTTACTCTATATTTATTGCAACATTTTTTGCATTTATTGTTAAATTTAGAATGCAATGTACTGTACCGGTACTCAATCACAGAAATTTTACAATGAGCTGTTATACAGTGTGGGAAAAAAAAACCAACAATTTTCTGCATTACCTTATAGCATGTGAAACAAGTGGTATTTAAGTCAAATAAAAATGTCCAACTATATAATCTCTGACTTTTGTGTTAAGATTTAAAGCTAATTGGTCAGAGATAATTCCCTGTGGTTTTCTGGTTACAAACTGTTTGCATGGTTTTGGGTTGTAGTAAAGAACTTCAAAATATACCATTAAACCAGTGTATTTTACCAACAGCAAATTTCTGTATTCACAAAATTACCATATACAGTGTACATGTACCAATGTTTTTTTACCAATGACAACAGTTTCTACATTTACACTTGTATGCTTACCTTGCAAGATATTGGTTGAAAAAAAACTGGGCATATTTTTGTATTGTGTTGATGATGTGTGCGAATATCTACATGTATTAGTTTTTATTACATCCACTGGCAGTACATTTTAGATTGCTTATTAATTAAATACCAGTAAACAATGTCATGTAAACATTATAAACTTAAATTCATCATGTCTGAGAGGTCCAAGGTATAAAAAGTTTCAGGAAACTTGAAATCTTGTGGACATATCAGTGCTATTCCAGATTCTCCAAAGATCCCCAAAGTTTGACCGACTTTTGTTTAGAAACTTTTTGAATTGAAATCTTCTGAATAATAAATTGGGAAACATTTAAAAAGAATTTTACAAGTGTTACATGTATTATATATTGTGCCTGTGTGTTGTTTACTGAAATGCATTAAACACATGTTACAACCGGATATGTTCTAATAATATTGTATCGTGTTCCAGAAAATATAAACTGTATATACACATGTACATGTATCTAATATGTATCTGGTATAATAATTATTTTTAATGACTGTGAGCACATTTTTCACCCTTTAGCTATTTAAATAGATTGGATTTGGAGACTGAAAAAAGATAAAAGCACTACAAATATACATGTATACCCATAGAATTGTGAACTTCAAAACCTATATATATGTTTTTAGATGATGGTAAGAATGCATTAACTCTCCATTGTTAATGGTGGCTTGATATGTCATTAACACAGTTATTGAATAAAGTTTGTTTTCATACTTTTGATACATGTACATGCACATATTGAGATAATGTTAGTTCTAATCTTTTAAGATTATAAGATGTTACTTTATTTCATATGATGACAAATTTGAAGCCAAAATTAGATGATGAAAATATGATTATTATAAGCAATTTTCTTTATATGAATAGTAATAAATTTTTAGAGTAATGTTTTTTTTGCGGACTGAATTTGAAGATCTTGGTGTTTTTGAAAATAAATTCAAATTAGAACTGTCCAGTTAGGACTAACGGTAGTATGAAGTGTCATATTGATGATGATGAAACTGTGTCCTTGACCTTGGTCAATGACCTTAAATTAGGACCATGACACATCCTCAGGTTGTGCCAAATATTCGCTTCTAATACTCAGTAAAGTTGTGTACCAGACATGGAAGGAGGATGGACAGTGGAACAGAAAGTTAAACATACGTTACCATTTCATCTCATCTTCAATTGCAGTTGAAAATATCTATATCTGACAATAAACGAATGTTACAAAAATCATGAATCAATCACTAAAGCTTATGGGCCACATTGCTCACCTGAGATGAAAAAGTCCAAATTCTAACCTGAATATTAGCTGTCTATTTTTTATCAAATAAAATATCAACTAGATTTCACTTATGCATGGAATCTGTCACCAAAATATATTAATTTGAAATGGAACACCCCCACCACCTCAACTTTAATGTACTATATGTTGCACACCATCCCTTCCTCTCTCTTTTCCTCTTGGATAATTATTATTCAAGATCGCTTCCTTGTCAATTCAAATATGTATGGCCCTTATTTCCAAAATTTCCTTAAAGATGCCCTATTTTTTATTCTGGGTTTTGAAAACAAATTTGAATCTACAATATATCAAGATGTTTTCATTATAATTTCACAAATTGTAGATTGTATTTCTGAATGAAGATTCAACAACTTTTAATCTCAGTCTTTCATAAAAATTCAACAACTTGTAGCATTGCTGTTCTGTTCTGAAGCAGAATTTTAAAATAATTCCCCAATATGTATTTACGTTTATACAACCCATCTGTTATTGGTCCAAAAGTCAGGGGTTCAACACATTTGAGTACTTTTCCTGGGAACAAAGCATTAACAATTTAGAATCAAACAGTACATCAGGTTGCTTTCATAATAATTTAACAATGCTGTTCTTGCTAGTAAGGAGGTTTTTTACAAATGTCCCTATCATATACCTACTAAATTTGCATCATACAATAGGCTCCCCCCATTGGTCCAAGAGTTACAGTTTGAAAAATTTTTAATCTGCAATAAATAGGATGATTTCATAATGTTATCACATATACCTATTCTGCATTTCCTAGGTTCAGATGAGCTAAATTTCATTCATTCAGCAAAATATAAATAAGTAAAATGCCCAGGGCTAGAGTAAGACTCATTAGCAACAAAAAATTGTGGATTCATGGTCTGCAACCTTAATCTGTAAGCCACAGGGACTTCACAAATATGAAGATATGCTATTACCAGTAAATATAAATACAAATACATGTAACTTATTTTCATCTCGGCATTTGATCATGTCCAATTTACTTTTTTCCTTTTTGTTTTGTCTGTCAAATCATAGTACAGGCAGGTAGATGGGAATTAAAGCAATGCCAGCCATATATTGAAGTACTTCAGTGTTCCTAATATAATGTGGCAATTCTCTATTTTTTTCTATTGTATAGAAGTTGGTTTCCATCTGCATGGTAATAATTAATTTAAGTTGTTAATTAGTACAAACATTAGACTGTTGACCTTTTTCAACTTAAGTCCGCAAATTCATGTCCTTCCATCCTTCCTTTGCACAATAAAAATAACAAATCTCCAGACAAATGTACTGATAACATTTAATTTCTAAATACAAATAACAATTTCAAATGAAAGATTTATCATTACGTATTTGAAAAAAAAAATAAAAGACTGATATCAGAAAATATAATGATAATAATAAATTCCCTTTCTACCTTTGGCCATAAAACTATTATAACTAGACCAGGTGCCTACTGGACTAAAATACAGTCACAATATGACAAGAACCCAAAAAAATACACAAAAAACAAAAAGATGTAGCACATGTGTTGTCTGTTACATGGTTGTCTCCCTTTTTTTAAAATAAACATTTAACTGTTTTCTACGTGTATAATTTTATATCATAATATTATATTTTCTCAGGTTTACAACAAATATTTTTGAACCCTCTTTTTTCCCATAAAAGTTATTTCTTACTATCAAAATAAGCAGAAACAAGATTTTTTTTCTTTTCGAAAATGTCTACATCTACAAGATATTTTGTAAAAGAGTACAAGAAAACATGTGATCAATGTCTTTGGAAAAAAAAAATTGAGACATAAGCTTAACAGACTTTGATAATGTATGACAAAAAAAATTGAGAATCAATCAGTACATAAAATACACATATTTGATTTTTGACCAACAATCATCTCAAATAGTATTTCTACACTTAATAATAACTCATTATTCTACAAAGATTATAAAGTTTCTCAGATCCTTAATATTTTGTTCATAAGAAAAAAAATATATGAAAAACAAAAGAACTGATACTAAGTCACCTTCAAAATGATTTTCCGTTCACATATTTTAATGAACAAAAAAAAAAAATTTCCTGAGACTAATTATGTCTATCTTTCACTCTCTGGTTTGGAATATGTCTAAAACTCTGGAAACATGTATTCTATATATCAAA
This sequence comes from Magallana ariakensis, assembly GCA_020458035.1. Lineage (NCBI taxonomy): Eukaryota > Metazoa > Mollusca > Bivalvia > Ostreida > Ostreidae > Magallana > Magallana ariakensis. Next base: position 34,496,522 of record CM035816.1, read on the forward strand.
AGAAAAATGTTCAAACTTGAATTTGGTTTGGACATTTCCCACTCAACCACACACAAAACCTTGTAAGGTTCTTTAGGGCTTCCAAAAAAAAAAAATAAGTCAGAATTTCACAATCATGAATTAATAATTATATACTAAAGGAAAAAAATATTAAAGCTGTTCAGATCTCCATGACCACCATACAACCAGTTATGATTCATGAGTATAATGTGTACTTCTGTTATATATATATAATATAAAGTACATGCCAAAATTCCAACTTATTTACATCATTAGCCATGAGACGGGAAATTCTACACGTACCCACAAGAAAATAAAAAGGACATTGAAATTCATGAAGGTTATACACAAGTATATATACTTAATATATTCTACACAAAGCATATTATTTACATGATCAAAAAATGGCAGATGAAGTCAAAACACAATAATTAATAATAATAATAAAAACAAGACCTGTAAATGGAGTTTGGAATGTTATATGGTTATAAAATGAAAAACTTCAAACAAATATTTCACCTACACCATAATTGACATGTCGTTGCAATAATGAAAACTTTTTTTGTTTTTTCTTTGGGGGAGGCAACGTCGGAAGCAACGGAGAGAGAAAAAAAGGCTGAGAGAGAGAGAGGTTAGTGCCGTGAAGGGGGGAGGGGGAACAGAAGTTAGTAGTACGGTACACAAAATAGAGGTGCCTGAAAATTTCACTCTATAAAGCAAGGTGTCAGCTGCTGAAGAACAAATGAAGCATTGAGAGCAGACTATACACACATCAAACCCGAAATCCTATATATATTGGGACAATTTTTATAGGGTTGTTTTTAAATTTTTCTCCCATAAACTCTTCCCAATGTATCTCAATAATGCTTCTTTCAACCTTTTAATATCAAATTGAACTTGAAATTTGTTTTCCTGAATAGAATAATTAGACTACTATTAATAGTTAATATTAACTTATTTAAAAGATAAAAAAAAAAAAATGGCTTATAGAAAAGTTTGCTCTGACACATAAATGGTAGCATAAACTTAAAAAAAAAAGTTAATAAAAGATCCCTATACACTCCCTCAATTGCCATTTCCAGTCATTGTAACTCATAACAATTAACCATTAAATTATTCATGGAACCTTATTTAAATGTAAACGAAAAATTTAAAGGTAAAAATAACATCAAATACCTATTAATTTTGATCATGTTAATATTTATTAAACTTTTGCAACTTTTCGAAACAACTTCAGTTACATAGTAAAAAAAAAATTTTAAGAAATTTTTTTTTTTTTAGATTGTTGCAAAAGTTTATCTGAATTTTAACAAATAAGTGGTATATAATATTTTACTAATTACAAAATAAATTGTTCAATTTCTAGCATTTTATAATGAATATTTAAAGCATATTACCTGAACTACTTGCATATAGTAAAAATCTATTATATCAATGACTTTTTCGATATAGATATTAGTCAGCAATTTCTGCCTTCATTCAAATAATATATCATTCACTCTTAACTAACGTATCTTTTTAAATAAAATAAAAAATCTAAATAGGCAGAGATCAAGTTAAATCACATTCTTTTTCCTTTAAAACACTCTTTTCTTCACTATTCTATTCAATATATATACCTTCAGTTTGACATAACAAAAAAGTCTACTCATGAACATTCATTTGTTCACTAAATTTTCAAAATTATCAACACACTAAAAAAAAAAAAATTGGTTAGCTACATGGTGCAAATTATCAAAACAACCTCCTTGATGACAAAATGGATTAAAATCTTATCAGATGAATATTAAAAATGAATGCTACTATAATTTTTAATTAAAAAACTGTGAAATGAAAAACTCATTCACCAGATTGGAATACAGGTAGTTTACATTCATTTGTTGGTCATTCTAATAGCTACATGAATATGGTGTCAATGTTCATAGTGATTCTACACTAAGATGTTCCTAATCCTTTAAAATATCTGTAGTAATTCTTTACCAACGTACCAAAAATATCAGGTCTTGCATACACACACCTTATTTATTACAGCGAGTAAACTTCTACAGACAAAATCCGGAATACTTCTTTTTTTAACATATACACATGATACATATGTACACAATCATATAGATCTACATGTGCCATTTTCTCAGTAAAATTCTGATGTACGTATATACATGACAGCACTGATATACCTCAAAACTAAATAAATATGAATCTACATGTATAATTTGTATCTGCTGAAGCAAGCACTAGTATATGCATGAGCTCTAATATATAATCACTGATAGGTTGAAAAGAAAAAAAAAAATCAAAGTTTTTGGGGGCAGGGCATAATAATCAATACAAATCAACAAAATGTCATGAGTAGGGAAACAAAAACTGTCATGATAAATTTGCTGTAAATAAAAATTTAGAATAACAAATATCAGAAAACTGAGAAAAGCTTATCAAAAATCCCTAAACCATTATGTACCGGTATCAATATATGAGTAATTCATCAAACTACTAGATGAAAGATGGTGTTAAAAAAAATACCCAAAAAGATACAAAAAAACCCAACAAAAACATGGTCGATTTATTTGAGGTCAATAAGGAGGTTGTTTTGAGGCTGTATTATAAATGGCTGAACAAAAAAAATATATATATAGAATAAGCTTCACACATGTGCTTGATATATAAAAAAAAGTTTGACTTGTAACACCACAAACAAAAGTTCCATTGCTCCCGATGTAAATGGCCTCCAGGATTGTGAACATCATGCTAGGCTAGCCTCTTTCCAGTCTAGTTGTCATGACGCAGAACCCCTTGGCCGAAAAGTCAGATGTTGGGAAGGTGGTGGTCGTATTTATGTTTCTTGTTGAATTTGGGGGCTGGTATGGGGGAGGTAGACATATTAAAACCAGGATTCCCAGTCAACTGTGGCAGCTGAGGATGGTACTGAAGAAGAAAATAAAACGGCAAAATGAAACAAAAGCCAAATATATATATATATACTGGTACATTTAGAACATGAAATGTGAATCTTTCTGTGATTACGAAATGGTCTGAGCAGAGATCAATTTATTTTATCTGGAGACTTTGAACTTTCTAGAAATCTGCCCTACATGAACATATAGTATGATCTCTTTAACAATGTTAAATCTGTACAAAAACTTTTACACAACTCAAAAATACTCAGAACAAGATCATATATTGAACCTTGAATTATTCATTTAAATCAAATTGAATTTAATGATTTGTGAAATCCAGGTATACATTCAAAAAAGCTTTATAGGCTGAAAAAAAAGGAGAGATTTCAATTGTGTCGAGACAAATATAATTACAATTCAAACAACACGTGCTCTGAAAAGTGTGCACATCGATATTATTGAGTTGTTAATCATTGAAAATGTGACTGGTCACTCAACATTACACAATTTGGGTGACAGCTAAATACCAAGCTTACGTAGCCTGATACACGATAAAGCCAATGTTAGGTGATAAGGTACTTTGTATACCTAGCTTAAAGCTAGGTAGCCCAATACATTGGTAAAGCCAGTTTCAAACAAACCTCAAAAGATTCCTATGAAAAATAATTTACTTAGCAAAAATAACCAATTTAAAATCTCATATATAATATTAGGTAAAGTATATTTCTAATTTCAAACTTCGTTATTTACTAAATCGATTAAGAATATTTTCAGGTTATTCATATTTTTTGAAAAAAAATGATACTTGTTTTGAAAACCCATTTCACAAATAATGTGACAGCTAGTGTCATTTTTGAAATAAAATGCATTACCATAAAAAAAAACCAAAAGAATGAAGTTGCATAATCCTTGTTAAGGTGGAAAATCTTCTTCAGTATTTACCTGAAAACTTAGTGATGGAAAAGGAAATTGTAATGGAAATTCCGACAGCAATGTTTATATATATATATGTAACGCTTTAGAAAATATCAGAAATGGAGTCCAAGGTTCATGTTCTATAATTTGAACCCAGCCTGTATAACAGGATTACTTATAAGGAGCATGTACACGGAGAATAAACAGTTAAGATATTTTGCATGATTATCTAAAAGAGAGTATAAAACTGAATCCACCCTGTTGACCAGTATATACTGTGGAATCATTAATTAATTTCGTTGGGGCCATTATTTTCGTGGATGGCTTAAATTTTACAGGTTCGTGGGGATGTAATTTCGTTTATTCTCATATATCTGCTATGAAATATGACTTTTTACCCTAATTTATCAATTCGTGGAGGATGTTATTTCGTGGATGAGAGGTACCCACGAATTCCACGAAAATTGAGCCACCACGAAATCTAATAATTCCACAGTATTAAGATACAAGGGAAGTCTCAGTAAAACTATCACAAAACTTTTTTTTGATGCCAGTAAATGGTTATCAAGTTTAAATATGGATTTTAAGGCTTCATACAAAATAGAATGAAAGCAAACATATTTATACGTACATGTATATAATATCATTTAGGAAGCATTCAACTCAATATATAGCCAGTTAATTAATAAAATGTTCTCAAATATTCTAATAAGAAATTTATGCATATGTATATATACTCATAATATTCATGTATGTATGCATGAATACAAACTTTTACATATTAATTACTTTTTTATGAATTTCATAGCAGTGATCTAGCTGACAATAATTCTTAATTACCAATATCTTTGTCATGATGTTCAATATCATATGGGATAGCACAAGAGATATGAAAATTCTTCGCCTTAAGCAAAATCTATTTCTGCTTGCTATGTTATTATCTTTCCTGAGACTGATATCAATTTCTAACCAGATTATACAATAATTTATTTTTCAATGGAATTCAACATTCATTTTTTTTTCACCTCTTCTTTTTTTCAATCATATTTTATTACTAAAAACATTATGTCTATACTAAGGTGAATGCTCCCAGATACACTGCAGAGAGAAAGATAGGAGAGAATGTCCAAACACTGGAGTGTGGCATGGCCTCTTCACACTGTGTATATAAATACATGATATACATGTACCAGCTGCTACTTACTGTTGCACTCTGGGAGGGCTGATAAATGAATATTACTGCTGGTTAATTTCAGTGTATCAGGCTACTACACTAGGAGAGATCACTTATACAGCATTACCAGCATATGCTGCATGCTGACTGTCATGCTGTCTACATCAAACTAAACCAGGCTGAGCATTATTATTACTTGACATACTTCATCACAAGATCACTTCTACAGCATAGCCAGCACAATGTATGCTGATTGCCCTTAAAGAGCATAGCCAGCATAATGTATACTAATTACCAGTACCATGCTGTCTCTACTTCAAACTATATATTACAGCATTATTACTCAATACTCTACTGTCATGTTGTCTACTTCAAACAATAACATCACGATTTCTCTACTGCCATGCTGTCTACTCTACTTTTGTTTATGCAAGGACAAAATTTCCATCAAACTGTACACAATGCTCATCAAGCTGTCTGCGAGCTGAATATGCATACTAATACTTCAAGTTCATGTTCAGCATACTATGTATGCTTTGCAACAATGACACCCTCTACTAACTTGATATCATAAGCATATCAGCACATTCTGCAAATTTATATTGGATATTGAACTATCCACTACTATCCTTTCTCCACTTGATTTTTCAACACAACCCACCCTTCTGTCACAAAACTTACTTATAAAAATCATACAGTAAAACTAGCTTTTAAGGAACATGGATCTATAAAAAAAAATATATGTTACTAGGAAGTTGATAAGTCTTCCTGGTTCAACATTAAACTTTTTGATTATGGAGAGAATTAGTATTGTTTAAAAAGACTTCAAAATCGCAATGTTCTGAACGAGCTTCCTTATAAGCAGTTTTTACTGTACACATCAGTGATTGTTAATACACTGGAAGGATGACTTTCTTGACAAGTGATGCAACCAAACACACAAAATTATGGTGAAAAAACTGTGTCCTCATGATCTTGAAATCAAAGAACCACTGCAGATCCAGGCATCTTATTATTATTTCTTTTTTAAATCGCCATCAGATTTTTTACATAAATTAATGTTATTTATTTTTGCTGGATCTGCAGTTTTTTGCACTGAGAGATAGAGAGAAAAACACATGGAGGGTATGACTAGTGGTAACTGTAAGGTTTTATTTTTCAATCTTTCAAAACTTTTGATTTTTGTTTAAATTTGACTGCAGGAAATCAAAGATGTGCAAATTTACCACAAAGGCTCGACTCCATTTTTTCTCTTCCTATAACCAAATTATTCCTCCAGATGAAATGAAGACAGAGAGAAAAAAAAATACCATTAAAAAAAAAGGGAGAAAGAGAGACAGAGAAAACAAATACTTAACAGAAGAGAGAACTTTCCAACAGACACCAAAATGAAGGGAATTAGGTAAAGACGTTGGGTGAAATTATAACGTGTGAATTTTACAACCAAACGGAACATCACAATCTTCGTCTTCACCTTAGAAGTGAACTTCTCTCGAGTATTCTTCACCGACAGAAGCATGTCCTTTAAACATGTAATACCAGTCCGTACAATTCTGCTAATACACTTCATTTCTCAAGATTTACAAAAATAAAATTTCATTAAACATTTCCTTTCCTTTTCATTTTTTTCTTCAGGAGAAAAAATATAGGGACAGTTTTATGTAATTAACATTGTTAAAAAAGGTTCCATATGAGATTATTCAGTTAAAAAATTTTTAGATAACATCTTCAAGTTAAATTTATATATCAACTTTGAAAAATAATCTACAAAAGAAAATAAAGTTCCGAAAGTCATCCTTCAAATCAGTTACAATAAGGGATCCCAAGGTAGGTCATTCTTTTTATTCTTTTTTTTTTGATTAAAATCTTTTACAGAAATTCTACATCTTAACTGATCTTTTTCAAAAAGACCTATCAAAAACAAATAACATTAATCACAAAATATATAAGCTACAGAACCATTCCAAACGAAAAAAGTTTGAACATATTTCACAAAATTATATATAATATAGATATATGTATCACACACACCCCACAAAAATCACAAGAATAAAATAACTAAAAACCATTTGTGGCAAATCACAAGGAAGGTTCCAACATGCTAATAAGCTAGCTATCGCTACAACACAACATATTGTTTCCTTTCTCCATCTAGCTTCTATAATTCCTTCTACACATATAATTCTACAAGTTCTGGATTATGGGTAGACAATATTACAGTGTAGCATGTACATATCTAGTTCTTGATGACAGGAAAACTTACATAGTGATTACTGGCTCGTGAAACAGACTTATTTTTGTTTCTCTCGGGTTTGTCTTTGCGATTCGGTGAATCGTAGATTTCTTTGTTTTGGTCCATGTACGGATGCTGCAGTAAGGTTGTACAGCTTAACCGCTGCGCCGGGTCCATAGTTAAACACCCCTAAAATGACAAACATATAAAAAAAAATATTCAAACTTGTCCTTGAAAAATTCACCTATACTTATATAGCAAGTAATAATAAAACATCTTATCTTTAGCCGTTTAAAATTATATGTACATTACATCTTATAAAAATCTAACATTTTATTTTTTTTCCTCTCTCATTTTTGTTTAATTGATACTTTTTATGATTAATAAATGTAAGTTAATGAAAGTATTTTATCAGTGTTAAAAATTGCATTGTATGAGTGTACATGTTTTGCTACATACCTGCATGAAGCTCATGGCTGCTGGAGTAATGTTAGGGAATTTTTCTTCCAGAGGTTCCTAAAAATAGAGCATTCAAAAATTGAACTCATTCATCACAATCAGTATTATGGTAATCTTGTTAAAGTTCAAACATTTGATAATGATCTTTTTTCATTTGAAAATTCAAAAATTAACAATTAGGCTTTTTAAATTCCTTTTTTTTTTCTTTTTATTGTCAACCGTAAATCTAAACTGTGAGGTACTTCAAACATGGACAACATATATCGTAAAATATTATTCAATTCATTTCACCCTTTCATTTTATAAAAATTGGTTCAAAGAAAGGATGTTTCTTTATCATTGAGTGTTACAAAAACTAACAAATCCGCAAAGCCATGCAGTTTTATACATGATTAATACTGGGGTTTTTTTCTACAAAAAAAAGACAGAAGTCAGAACCTTCAAGTGAAAATTAACCAAAATTTCCCCTTTTCTTGTTTGCAAAACACTTAGCAAAAACCTACAGTTGCTCTCTTGCTGGGGCTTTATTGTGTGTTGCAGCCATAACAACAGACTTGCAATAATATTTGCAGACCTTTCACCACTTGACTCTTCTTTGTGGTATCCTAGTACCACATTAACAGTACATGGGATTTTTGTTTTTACAATTTATCATCCACCTGAAATGTCTGCTTCAACGATCAGCAGACGTATCTTTGTCCAAACCTGCCATAAAAGCTTTGTGTGTGCATTTATTGGTGTTGGATTTCACGTTTGCTTTTGACGAAATGAATTAATGCTTTTCTTTTTTTTTCATTTGTACACACCTAAACCCATAAATCTGTCAGAGAAACCAGATATTTATCTTCCATAGCAATTTAAAGTTATTTACATGTGCCTAGATCAATTTTAAATTTTTTATTTGACAAATTTATTCTTAATTTTTTTTTTATTTGTTAACTGCAGTAGCCAATACCTAATGTGAAATTATCGGCAAAATAAATCTCATAGCTGATGCAAAGTATAAAACTTTAAGGACATTAAATTTTTGAACTGTTAACCAAGATGTTATTACTTTTCCATTTAAATTCAATGACACTCCCTATCTGCAAGCATTAGCCTAGTGCATGGTTGCGTTTTTAAGTCCTTAAAGTCATTTTGAATTCAAGTGCAAATGTCTGATTAAAAAACATTTTGTTAAATATTTGTTCCATGCATAGATTTCACTGAAAGAATTTCCAGTTACAGATTGCTACAATACATTTAATAGATTCCTTTAAATGACAAATTGAATAGTTTACTCTTCTCTATCTCCATGATAAATACCTGAGCAAGATTTCTCTCTCTCTCTCTCTCTCTCTCTCTCTCTCTCTCTCTCATTATTACCATTCTGTCTGGCTCTGGAATTGTCATTCCCTTGAAGAATGTGTTGTTGGAGAAAATCTCCTCATGACGAGGTAACAGATCTCCTGAATGACAATAAAGAAAAATTGATGTCATTCAAGTCAACAGAAAAAAACTCAAATTAACTGATATGTATACAAATACATGTAGAGTGCTAGATACTTATAAAAACTGCAGGACAGTTTTTAAGCTCATTCATAAAAAAAAAAGCTAATTTCATCATCACACTTTGCCAGGAGTTGACTACCACAAAACAATATTGTGGAATCAAATTTAAATTTGAGGGGGGCCAATTTTCGTAGATTGTGGGTATTTTGCCTATTCGTGGGGATGTAATTTCATGGATGCATCGGTTTTCAGATTCAGTAAGAAAAGTCACTCTTTCATTATTTGTTTTCGTCGCGGATGTAAATTTGTTGGTAAGGACTAGTCATGAAAATTGAGCCACCACGAATTCTATTGATTCTACAGTATTAACATTGCAAATAAAACAAGCAGTTAAAATTTCACAAGTCCTAGTTCAACTACTGATACATACCTAGCGTTCTCTTGATTAGGTACAGCTGATCTACGTCAGACTTCCCAGGCCACAGTGCCTGGCCCGTCAAGAGTTCCGCAAACACACAGCCGATTGCCCAGATATCTACCGGTGGGCCGTAGCATGTGTCGCCCACCAAAAGCTCCGGGGCTCGGTACCAGCGCGTGGCCACATAGTCTGTGTATTCATCGCCTGGGCCAGCTACAAGAGGAAAGAAGATAATGGATCATTCTCTCATTTTGTTATCATTTATGAATGGTCTACTTCGTATGATACATGTAAAATAAAACAATTTTACAATTTGGCGTTTTTTTCTCTATCTGACTACCAATGTTAAACAAGATCTCATTATAATCCCCTTTAATAAATTCACCAACTTATAAACTTACTTCCTAATTCAGATCAACCAAAAATAGATTTTATTGTGACATATCAGGACACGACTTCGATTCTCTACGTCTAATATCTTTTATAGCAATTTAATACTTACTTAAAACTCTGGCAAAGCCGAAGTCACAGAGCTTGACCTGTCCCTGCCGTGTTATAAGGATATTCTCTGGTTTGACATCTCTGTGTATACACTGGAAAAAAAAATATCGAAAAGTTTCAGTAGGATCGACTTACTCAATCCCAAAAAAACGACAATACCACAGATTGACAACTAGTAAGTATCTTTCAGTAATAATTCACCTCATTCATTTTTTTTTTTTTTGGGGGGGGGGGGTAAAATGGGTTGTCACCATTACCATCAAAATTATTATGTACAAGTTTCTCACCCTTGCCATGTAAAAGAAATTAAAAGCATATGATTTTATTTTATTCTCCCATTCCATAAACACATCTGAATTTGCCTTCATCAGGATCATAAACTGTATTCTATGTAGGACATGCATTATGCAAATGACCTTGACATCATTCTTGAAAATGGCCTTGTTCATGGATCAATATGTCACACTTTAGCTCTTTGGGGGTCTTTAGGGTTCACTGTATTAATTATGTCTTCTTTCAATGCTGGATTCATAGCATTAATTAATGCAGCACGTTGACCTTACCAAACGACCTTGCATTTAGTTCATATAACACATACTTGGGTAGAAATCAAAAAAAGATTGTTTGTTCATTATGCATCCGCCGTCCTTTAAAAGGAAAAATATTTTAATAAATCTTGAACAAGACTTACATTGTGCTGATGACAAAAATTAACTGCGAGCAGTGTTTGATAAATAATTCTCTTGACGAGGGGTTCAGGCACACTGTAAAGTAGAAACAAGAATAATTTAATATTATTTATTTTCCAAACTATAAGTATACAACAGCCTTATTTGTTTAAAGCTCACAGCAATTTTCGTGTCAAATTTGAGCTACATCACATATCAAGTAAAAGTTATAAAGAAAATATTCACTCTCACTCCCTCTTGTCAATATACCGGTAATTATTACAAGTTGACACTACAATGATGTAACTATCATAACACATGAACACATTTTGAATTGATTTTCTAACAATTCTCTTCACTGAAAAATTATTGATATTCGAGAAACTTATCAGACCATAAAAAAAATTGATATTTGAGAAAATTATTAGACCATGAAAAAAAAATTATCGTAAACTTTAAAAGTCAAATAAAAACATGATCCCATCAATAGGACACATAACAATTACAGAATTTGAGTGGGATTTGTGTATTGGTGTTTAAATCTCATGAATATAAAGTAACCAATATAAAAATAACCCATAAACTTTTTCTTGTGGTATATTTCTTTTCAAACAGCCAATGAGCCATTCTGCCTGTGATTCATAATTTTGAAAAACGTACATATCCCATGCACTTTAACTGCGCTCTTGATAATAATAAAAGCATAAACTCTGAATCCCGGCCTCTATGAGAGTGTTCATGCAACAATTCAACATGAATATTTAATTTTCTCAATTTGTCGGAGTATCTGCAAACACAGTGATTATACATTTTAAACTTTGGGATTTTTTTTTTCAATTATTTTACGTACATGCATTTACAAGTGCAAAGTCATGCTCAATATTGATATTAATGTTCTCTTCATCTTTACTTTCATAAAAATTTTCATCAAGATATTTAATTACTATTGTTTTCCTAAAGATGCTTAGTAAAGCTTCATCAAGTCAGAAAACATGCAAAGAAAAATAATTTTTTTTCTTTCTCCCAGGAAGTTAATCTCTCTCTCTCTCTCTCTCATTCTTACCCCCGGGGGTGCCTGTCTAGTTCATTTAGCACCGTATGATCCACATATTCAAACACCAGATGGAGCCGTTTCTTTCTTCTGAACACTTCTATTAAGTTGACCAAATTTGGATGCTTCAGTTGCTGCAAAGTTAATAAAATATAATGAATATCAGGATTTGTTTGCAATTTTATCATTCATGTTTGTCAATCAAATTCATAACTTGTTTATACTGACAAAGTAGTGAAACTCATGTAGCTAGCTAGTATCTGTGTACGTATGGATTCAATACAACAAAGTAATAAGGCCATCTTAAAAATAAATTTGTTTGGAATTGCCGCCTGGGGTTTCTAGATTCAGGAGGGAGGGAGGGAATTTTTATTTTATATTAAAGAGGGGGGTGGGTGGGTGGGATGGATTTCAATGAGGTGGGATCTGGCAAAATTCCAAACAAACAATAATTTTATTTTGGCCTAATGAAGAAAAGAGAGAAGTAAATATCAGTTTAAGAACCATTGGTTTGTCAAATCTTTATTAGACATACCATTCAAATAATCCTTTATTACTGCCATATGATACATACAGTAAAATATACAGTAAAATATACTACATGTACTTGTAAATATGCATGCACATGTCTGTGCTGAAATTGTAGGATAAATAATAAATGAGGTGTTCTGTGATGAATTCATTGTTATAATTATTATTCATTAGCAATATAATTATACACATCTATAAATCAATAATAATAATAACCACTAAAGTGATAATAAAAATTTCCATAGACAACTTCAATCAACTAATTGACTAAACAATAAATTTGTAATCATCATACATTTTCCGATTAAGGTATATTGCTGATGCAGGGCTAATGAAATTAATATGTCAAATTCTACCATACAAGACAATTTGTCCCAGTATGCTGATTGTCAGACTATACCCTGCAGCAGGGGGTTTGAATGATGAATAAACAGTGATATATGTTCTTTCTAAAATCGAAACTAGGTATGTGATAAATTAATTCTGGTAAATAAATCAAATATAAATCAATTTTAGCAAATAACCATGCAAAGTGCAATTTCAATGAATTGCAGCATATCAAATATAAAATTAATTAAACTAATTGAAATTTGTACTTATTGCACTAAGTACCAAAGAAACCCCAGGTGTATATCTAAACAAGGGATAAATACAGGTCATGGAATATGGATTGCTGAGGTAACATGTCCCCTTAGCTAAAATTGATCAATTTACTATATACATGCACATCAATTATTAATAAAATTGGAAGATTATCAGTTCATTTGAACCCTAGCTGTATGATATGCCATATCTAATATGATTATCAACACTTGCACAAAGCCTTGGCAATTTTGATGCATTCATTTCTGTTCTTGTTTTAAAGTACAATGTAATCAACTAATTTTGTCCATGCACAAAGCCTTGGCAATTTTGATGCATTCATTTCTGTTCTTGTTTTAAAGTACAATGTAATCAACTAATTTTGTCCATAGAAATACTTCAATTTATAATGCGCAAGGAATAGATATTTTCAGTGTTGCATGTTCACTCACTCAGATTTAGTAGAAATTTTTCATCTGCGTTAACTGTTCGATTGTACATGCTTTAAATCAAACACATTTACAATTTGCATAAACATGCAAATGCAATTAATCCAGGCAGATTCAAATGACTTCATCTCGTGCAGAGTTACAGACAATAGAACATAATTTTTTTTTCTAAAAAAAAAAAAGCCCTTTTAAAGTAATGTTTCATCTTATCAAAGATCTTATAAAAGCTTGTAAATGGAGTGTAAAACCAGTTAACTCACTCAAGTGCTAACTGACAAATTGATTTCTTTGTAAAAATGTGTCAAGAAAAAAGATTTGAAAATTATCAGACTTAAACAAGGTAATCGAAACATGCATCAAAGTTTGTGAAAAATCATGCATGGTCGCTAACTTTTGTGATTTATTGGGGTAATTACATGGCGATACTCTCCAACCTCTACTTTGCCGAACTAAACTTCAAAAGAATGAGCTTAATATGTGACAATCTAACATTTGAATAAACTCGGCCCCACAAACATGAGAACTTCAAATCTATAATGATAAAGCAAACTATGAAGATATGGGGAGGGAGAGGGTTTCTCTTTAACGATGACAGAAAAATTTAGAAGATTGTCTGAGTTATACATACAGGTTGAGCAAACAGAATAATACATCTCTATCAAAATATATTCTTTTTTGATATATAAAATTACGAGCTCTGAATTAAAAACTCAGATCTTTTGAGGGACTTAATGTTATACTTTAGCACTTTGAAACTTTACCCTGTATATACTTGTTTCTTTCAATTCGTTTTAACTACATGTACGCATTAATAAGTTTAAACTCTTACTATAATGGATTTAAATCATTATTTTATGTGTGTGGAGATGAAAGTTTTATGTACTGAATTTATTTTGTTAAAAACAACACAAATAGAATTTAAATGATAATAACCAACTTTTTTTCACCATATTTATCTAACAATATTCTGTGCTAGCAAAGAAAATCCTAAAATGCAGTACACATTCCACTACGGCGAGAAAATAATGGATTAAAATTGAAAAATGTGTTAATTAACCCCTCTCCTGTTGGAAAAATAAAATGACTGCATGTAGCTTTATCAAATTCTAGGACTACCACCCCTATTTCATTAAAATAAGTTCTATAAAATGAATGCAAGGTTTATTATAATCATCATTTCAATTATGGACACAGTAAAACATACCACAACAAAGCAGATAAATGACCCTTTCATCGGTGCTTGGATTATGATGTCATAAAACGGACAAAAATATACATAAATTGCACCCAGCCTCTAATAGGAAGCAATTACGTGGCAATAAAAACAAATGGGGCTGTTAAAGGCTTTCAAATGCTTGTGGATAGAGTATCTCTTGGCAATACATTTACGACCATTTCTTTTCATCTTTACGTGCTACTAAAAGTTTCATGGGGGACATACTCAATTTATTGGAATGTAATGATACTTAACAAAGTGTTATCGGAGATTATTTTTATCACTCGTCTCTTTCTCCTAAAAGTGCTTAGTACTCCAAAGTCAAAACTATTTGTATGTCTTTTATCGCAAATCTTACTTGGGTGTATTCGCTGCGAGCGATAAACTGATGCGTTGAGTGACGACACTATTGGGATCGCGAGTTGCAGTTATAAAACAAGCATTTTCATTGGCCGTTTTAGTACCCGCCCACTCTTACCTGCTAACGTGGTATTGATAATTTATGCACCAACTGCCAGATGTGTCGTTAACTCTGTATCTGAACTCCAAAAACTAAATCACTGCAAGACAGAGTTCTCACAATAATCGCATGTGTATACAATTGTCAAAAACACGCTGTTTAAACAGGTTCAATCCCCAATTCATTTTTCAATATAATACATACTTCATCGATAAATTCAACTGTTTAACGCATCAATTTAAGATGAGCCAGTATTTATTTTGTTGTAGCTTATTCCAAAGAATTCACAACAGATATTGACAATAAATATTACATAGCCTATATTGCATTTTATTGAACTTTGACCGATTAATATGACACACTTAAAACTACAAGTGTTCATGTGTTTTCAATCATACCAAAAATTTGAAATTTACGGCATGTAAACGTGTTCAATTTTGGACTGATCTGTGATAAACGTTATTTTGTAACTCACTTAGTCTGTAGAAACATTCATTTTATTATATGTTCTTCGATATTCATCACACAATATTTACTACTGACGTTGACACTGACTTTCTCTCAAACATGCTAATCGACCTCGGATTGTAAAATTCACGTGCAGATCGAGTCGCAATTTTACAGTTTTCCATGTACATAAACAAACCACACTTCTTCATTTTGCGGAGCTGTTGAAGATGTTTCAAAGATTTTCAGTACAGATTTATTGTAAACAAAACAGTGAAGACATATGCTGTAAAACGTCTAATGGATTTCACGGCGTGTCAACCCGAATTTTCCCGTGGATCTACATTTTGCAACAAGTTTTTTGTGAGGAAAAACTGTTCAACTCATGCGATTTTCCATACATACAGTAAATGGTACATTATGAACGGTAACGTAAAATTTATTTGTTCACTAAACAGTTTCTGGCGATTTTTTTTTCACAATGAACTGAATAACATAATTCGATAAGCGAAGTACAATCTGTGACTGATAATCTATATGCGCCAATCCCTGCTTTTAGGGAACTTTTCTTTTTCTTTTCATTAATATTATTTACACATGTACGTGAACATCGCCCCGTTTGTTTAATATCAAATAACTCTGTATGTAATTTTTTAACTTGCTAGTACAACTTCATGAGATGTTTTCTTTCTCCGACATATATCTTGCCACGTGTTAGCATCATGTTCTCAACATGCATTTGATAAATGGGCGGGTCTATATAAATGCGCCAATCAGAATCTTTATTTCGAATCACAATTGAAATACACACCGATTAGAAAGTGTCATCACTCAACGCAATGCTACATCGGTCGTAGCGAATACTTTCGTGTAAGATTTGCGATAAATGTCTTTATATGTACTGATATTAAGTTTCAACTTTCTGAACATGGTTGTAGAGACTGTCGATTTGATCTCAGGTGCATGAAATGATAACCAAATGTTTGTACATGTACTTTACAACTTTACAATTGGAATAAGTTACCGGTAATAATAGAGAAAAAACATCCAACCTGACCAACTTAGAAATTACAAAAAATTATCACATTGTTTTTTCAGGAGTTTTTAAAATTGGATCAGTAAATTAGGAGTTAAACAAGACTTATATATACAGTGTTTCATTTAACTTTCCTGCATTTCTTCTTGCTAAAGCTTATGCTGTAAATATAAGTAAAATCTCAGTCAACATGCACCCATTTTTAGTCCAATTATATCAGTTACTTATTAATAAGATTGTTAATGTCTATTTTAAATTCCCATTGTACCGTAACTTTGTCTTATTTTTTTTTTAACAATTGTTTGAAGTGTCTTTATTTACCATAATTTGGATTTCTACACAAAACAGAATTAAATAAATGCCTTGCAGCCTCAAATACAAACTTTCAAGATCAAAGTCGGTGAAAATGAAATATGGTATCAGGTAATCAAAATCTTTCGAATGACATACTTCTCAAATGTTAAGATGGCTAGCTGGTATTAGAGATAACTCTGCAACAACTAAATGAACATCTAGATTATCTTGATTTTGTTAAGTTTGAAGGTAAAAAGATTTTTTTTTTATTACTTTGAGGTACATTACACTGAGATTTCTCACTATTTACCAACAATTTTTAATGACTTTTCTTTTTTAGCAAAATTCAGTAAAACTGTACAGTTAACTTTAATGTCATTCACTGCAGGTGAATATGCAAAAAATGAATTTGGCATGCAACAGATGTTGTAATAGAATGATTGAATACTCCAAATATTCACTGATCATCAAGTTTTCCGCCTGACAGTACTCGCTGCACATCGGATAGAGGTGCAGGCATGATCAATATGCTGTTACTGATGGTAATATATTCTTTACACATACCATTCATCATCTGCCTTGTATGATGTTGCATGCATAATTGCATATCTGACTATATAAAGTCATGTCGAGAACCGTACGTGTATATATGCATGTACACTTAATTACATGTGAAACAATTTAGTACATGTGAAAATAAATTAGTACAAATATGTATGTTGCATTCGTTTCTGTGCATACAAAATACAAACCTTTAACATTCGGATTTCTCGCATGGCTATCTTCTTGATCAGTGGATCCTCTTCCGACTCCACAAACTTTTTGATAGCAACAAGTGTCCCAGTCTCTCTGTTCCGGCACTTAAACACCACACCATAGGAGCCTTCTCCAATTTTGCTAATTTTCTCATATTTCTCCATATTGATAATGGAATTGTTTATCTATGCATAAAAGATAAGTGATTTTTGGCTCGGAACACTATATGTTTTGACTAGAGAAGAACTATAATATGGCCTTGGGTACGTATAACAGCTTCTTACGAAGTTAGTGATACACTGCACCGGACTTTGGCAAAATACAGCTGCTAATCTTCACCAGACTAGATGTACTATAATAAGAGCAGCTACCAGATAATGTCTGCTGCCATTTCAAACAGCATATCGTGTTGCTACCTGAAGCACAAACAATGAACGTTAACCGTAACACACAATATTTTCGTTACCCAATTACACCATTTGATGCGTTGCTTGGAAGATGCGATTATTGGATTCTGTTATATCAACATAATCGCTTGACGTTTTACATATTTTCTGTGGAGAATGTCATTTGCTCGTTCGTATTCTGTAAGTTTTTCTTCGGCCATAATGAATTTCTAAGTCCGTCGCCATAATGGATTCTCACAAGCACTATTTGCAAATTCGTCCGCATGAAGTACAAACTAAAGTAACAGACAGGTTGGATACGTAAAAATTACTTCCAATATGAATTTCAATAAAGACTCCAATGAATTATTTTATCTTGTCCAATATATCACGCTTAGAATATTTAAAATGTCAACTCACGGAAGAACTATTTTACAAGGTGCGCGAAAGTAATACGCCATTGTTTTGGTTCAAAGGTTATGACCATGACTACTAAATCACGTGATGCAAACTAAAAAAAATGAGAGAGAGGGGGGGGGAGAGAGAGTCTCTTTGGTGCGATATACTGTAATACATTTAATAAACGATCAGCTTTGCCCAGAACTATTTTATGAAATAATATTGAAAAGAATTTATTTCAGGACATTATATGCAGTTATGATAACACTGTTATGTCCCAATTTAAACTGAAGATTGCAGCCAGGTGCAGAAGGATGCATAGCACATAACAAGTTTTCACGCACACGTATAGACCTAATTATTCATTTAAAAAAAATCTTGAGGTATTTTTATTTGCTGACTCTTTCCAATACTACTTGTATTATATAAGCATGTGTTATTAAATGTATATAATTTCATACATAAAGAGAGAAAATGTTTTAAGAGGGCGTTGGGAGGGGGCTATAGATAGCTGTCGTTGTTGGTTGCTTCTTTTCAAAAATACATAATTCTAACGAATTTTACATAATAAAATCAGGAATTTAATAGATAACCTCCTTTTTCTTAAATAATATAAATATAAAATCAAGGAACCCCCCCCCCCCATTTTTTTCTTCAAATTTTAACTTGAAATAATAAAGGAAACGTTCATATTTTCGACAATATTTTAAGAGATCGGCTCACCGACCTATCCATTCACAACATATAAAGATTTTGGCATTGTGAAGTGAATGATTTTCTTTTTCTTTTTGCTTGTCAGGGCTTTGGGTAATCTGCCATTCCTTTCAAAAACGATGCTTATAGTGACTGAATTACGATATGAAATTTTGTCGGATCTCTGGTTTATGTAAGATCTGTTTAATGAGGAACGACGCGTAATTAATCAACCGTGGTCGGGTTTCCGACGATGCATGTTTTTATAATTTTGAGTGTTTATTCCTTTAGGTTATCGATAATATGTAAATGTCGACACATGTCTAAAGGCACAGCTATTCATTCAGTAGAACATTTCAATCACATAGCTACAAAAGCCGGATCGTTTATAAAACAAATTCAGAATTGATAATACATGTATAATATAGAATTATTAGTTTTTGTGCATTACAATGAAACTATATGTAAAAAAAAAAAATCCTTTGTTTTCGTTGTGGTAAAATGTATGGTTTACATTAAATGTAGGCTTTATATGTACAAATCTTTGTAAATTGAGAAAATCACTTGGGTTTAAAATGCATGCATTAATATAAATCATACATATGTATTCTGCATTTGATCTGGAGCTGAGATTAACTCCCAGGTCCGTATCTTCACCCCACCCACAAGTACAGTAGTATACCACATCATTCCCATTTTTGAATAGAGGTACATGTGTACATGTATATTTTCTGTATATTTCATCGCACCAGAAAAAGACAAATCAAATATTTGAGAAAAAACTCAGACTGAAGTCTGAGATTTGACCTAAGTTTTTTGTTGTTTTTTTTTTTTTTTTTTGGTTTTTTTTTTTTTGGGGGGGGGGGGGTGTGAAATCGGAGCATGAAAAAGGCAAATCGAATGCATTACAATTACAGATACCTGACGTTATTTATTTTTCTCATGATACAAAAACATACCCCTAATATTATGATACAATATATTATTTGGTAGGGATACCGTTATATAACTTTGATGATGAGAAAAAATATATAATATATATGAAATATAATATAATATAAAGTGCATGTGTTCATACACTTAAAGAAATGTTTAAGATTGCGATTTTTCTATATAAAAAAAAGGGGGGTGTTATAAGTGCTCGTGTCTTTATCTGTATAAATTTTTAATGTCCATGCATTTCGAAATTCATTTGTACTCATGATACCAGTTTGATTTTTAATTCAAATGCTTAATACTGAGTGCAATATTTTCTAGTCGAAAATTGCTTATTTCGTAATGCGTTGCTCGATATTTTAAAGCTCGATATTATAAAGGAAGCAGAAAGAACATATTGACACGGAAAGTTAGCATTTCATCTTATGAAAAGACAGAAATTAATTTCAAAATATACAATTATCTCCCGAGAAGCTAACCCCCCACCCCAACCCATCGTACGTATTCATTTTGTGGTAATTCCGAATTACCCCCATACATCATTTTCAATCGTTTAAATAAATTGCAGTTAATATCATTATCATGCATTCAAATCCAGAACTTTGAATTAACATGTAAAAATGTATACAGTCTATTAAATTTTATAAAGAAATCTACTGAATGAAATAATCAATTTGACTGGTTTATTAACTATATTTCGTTAATTCTGTTTGGGGTTCCAAGTTTTCCTTGATATGCAGTATTCATGTATTGGTATTAAATTTCCATGTTTAACCCCTGGATGTGTTTGCATGCTTATCTCTATCCACGAGTATGCAATCAACAACAGAGAGGGTTTTATTTTCATCATTTTCTTAGTTAGCTCAAATGTTCAATTTACAAAGAATATGGTTCACAATTCCTTAATTGAATTTCAATTTAATAATCCTATTTTGGAATAGCCATGATGAGGTAATTATAAGATTGTTGACTTTTAATGTTTAGATCCATGCCAGAATATTTAACTAAGATTTCACTCATGTCAAATTCTTACCAGTTCATGTGAAAGACTCAAAGCCTTTTGTCCCTCTGCTCAGTACTTGGGGTAATATTGTACAGCAAGAATCCTGCACATCATGTGTTTTAATAACAGCTATACAACACGGGAGACCTTGACAAATGGGTCAAGGAAACCCCGGCCCACATAGGCATATAATACATGTACTAAATAAATATTGCTAATATATAAATTTTATTTCCACTTAAAAAAAAAAAAACCAGCACCCCACCCCTCCTCCAGCTCTGATATTTGGAACCACGCCTTACGTATATCACTGAAAGCATCGGTCCAAATATCAAGCTGAGCCATTATCTCAGCCAAGATTACAAACACCCACCCCCTACATTTCTCTAAAATACACTGCCCCCCCCCCCCCCCCCAAAAAAAAACCCCCACAACCAAGCAAATACAAAAAGAAGAGAGAAGTATTGGTATTGATTTATTTGACGATCAGGCTGCATCGTAATGATTTTCTTTGCAAGTACAAAACAATTTGTACAACAGCCCACATTTTACAACATGGATTCTTTTCATCAAGTAATGTCATATAATAGAATACATTTTTGAGACCGTTTATCATATCACAAATCTTGCACACTTGTTATGGAACGATTATAAATTGAAAAACAAAAAAGGAAGAAAAATCGGGGGGCAAGCAAGAAGCACTAACTAAGGTTTTTTTTTTCTTGTCGGCTTATCCAGAATTATCTAGACTTATGAAGAATTGTGGTAGAAATTTCCCATCAAAGTCCTACTAAACTCTGGTGGAAAAACCCAACCTTTAAAGGTTAAAAAATAAGGACCAATATGAAACATTGACAATGATATCAACATTGGCCAGGCTCAAATTATGCTTCGTCATTCTAGCACATTTGCCATATGCAATGCACTCTGTAAAATTACAGTCTCATAGCTTTATACCTTATTGGAAAAATATTGAAGGCAGAAAAAAACATGTTGAATACCAGTATATCAGAGTAATAGCAGTACATTTGTATTTTAAAAACATTCTTTCTTCAACAGAATTTTCTAAACTTTTGAATTTTAATTATTTGTTAGTCTCTTTAAGACCCCCCCCCCCACCAAAGTGCGAAACAGAAAGAAAAGATATATAACTTTTGATATCCATGCCATTTACGAAGATAAAGAAAAAAATTGTGTTTTGACATCAAAATCCAAGATTCAGCCCAGTAATTCTGCGTGATCATGGTCTACATTTGTCATATTCTTGCGTGATCATGGATTACATTTTCTCGTGACAGAGGAATGTAACATCATTTCACTGGCCAACATTGTCGGTAATCAAATATATATCATATAATATATATCATAGTCATGGCATATAATAAATCCACAAATCCAAAGTTACAATATTTAACATATTATGTTGTGTCAATTGCATTACCTTAACTTAAACAACTACATCAAACCTTACACGTTGCAAATTTATTTTTTCTTCTTTTCAAAAAAACAAAATATATGCAGGGCATATAAAATATATTGCATGAACTGTATGCACAGTATATTATATACAAAAATTTAAATTATCCAGGTATTTACAAATTCATGTATCCTTACAAATTTCACATTTGAAAAATACAGGTACATGTATAAGCTACAACTTTTAGAGTATGTATACAAAAACATTGCATCGTTCATATTGGCTAATGCCCAGTCATTTCAAATTAAAATCTCAGTCATTTGTTTCTACTGCCATCCATATTTCAGCTTTTGCAATGTTTCATTTACTTTTCATCATTAATAAATTTCCTAAAATTTCAATTAATGTTAATATATGGCATAAAAATGGCTTTTTTTTAAAAGGGCTAAAACTAAAGAGATGTAAGCACTAAGCTGACTATAAACACTCGGCACTAAAAAGTGAGTTTTTGGTTGAAAATCTTAAAAAGCCTGTGAAGAAATCATGACAGCCATTACCTTGAGAATATGGATTTCGAATATGAACGCTTACAATGGTTATAGTTTTTCTAATACTGTGAGCATTGAAAATTGTCAATCTACACAATATCATCAACAAATCATAAGCCATGTTCCGCTTCTACATGACATGGTCGTTAACTTAAAGATAAACATTGTAGATAATTCATTATAAATTCAATTGCTTTCGCAACCATCCTTGCGGGAAAATAAAAGACATGTTTATTTCATGCAGTAAGTTTTAAAATGGCACTATTTGCTGTATGTTTTTTTCCCCACAAAACGCTTACAAAAAATCTCTCTCTCTCTTACATGATATCATTCTAAATAATATTGACAAAAGTTAATATTTTACTGGGAGAAATCAGGTATTAAATCAAGAATGGTTCTGTTCATTTTCTCACAGTTTGTGTTTGAAAAAAAAACAAAAAAACCAAAAACAAAACAATTGTACAATATATTGTAAAAGCACAAACATACGGAAAAGATCACAGATACCCCATTGTCTGGAAACAATTATTAAAAATTGCAATGTGTCCACCATGACAAAAATAAAATACTGTAAACGTACTACATTTGGCTTTGTATTCTATTTATATATTAATTTCCGCCAAATATCGTACACACCAAATATAATACGTTTACAGTAGTAGCCTAAGACTTGAAATCACATTTATCAATTAACTGGTGTATGTAATGATTTCGACAAATATACATGGTTTCGGAATTGCAATTAAGATTCACTGTTAGTGTATAATTATGTACGTATTTTTTAACGTTACACAATATACTCGTACATATACATCCCTAGTACTTATAGCGAATATGATAGTATGTATTAGTCAATTTGTGACAGAAAAAAGGTCTCAAAGACTTTGTAGCATGGTTTACAGACTGGTTCAGATTCAAATCATTAAAAAGCTTTGCATTATAATCACTAAAAATGTCTATATACCCTGATGGTATCGTGAGCAACTTCGGAACTTATACGTAGTAGGAATTAAATGAGCTAGGTTCATTCAGAAGTTTGAATTTTCGTGTGCTCTGAAGAGAAGTAATTAATTTGGAGGCTGTACTCTTCTCTCCAGAACAGAAAATTCTGAATCAGCGGGGATCGGTCTCCATCATGGCAACAAACGTTCTAGGAAATCAGAAGTTGTTTTCATGTCCAGCTAAAACGTACAGGTTAGACTCGACACTGGGGCTATCCGAGGGCCGACTCTCTAACAAAATAACCCTGCAAAAAAAATTTTTTTTTAAATTAGCACATTTCGATTCAATTCTATGGAATCATTTACTGTAAAACAGAATTTTTGGCATGTTACAATTTTTCACTTAAGAGTGCAGTATCATCCCAAACACAAACAAGAATAGAATTCCTGGGTCCCCCGCCGTTCAAGCAGTATACTAGTATACTGTACTGTGGAATCATTAAATTTCGTGGGGGCCAATTTTCGTGGATTGCTTAAATTTTACAGGTTCGTGGGGACGTAATTTCGTGTATTCTCTAAAACCTACATAGGAAATATGATTTTATTACCCTTATTTATTAATTCGTGTAGGATGTTAAATCGTGGATGAGAGGTACCCACGAATTCCACGAAAATTGAACCACCACGAAATCTAATGATTTCACAGTATATGAAATTGCAATATTTTCAAACATTCAGGGCTGTTCCACAATTAAATGTGTGGGGAGGTTGGGAGGAACATTTTTTTACCCCGACCACCCATTTTTTCCAAAATTTGTAGGCATGAGAGCGCTTACAAGGTCAATTTTTGGATAAAACGGAGTCATTATTGTGGTCAGAGTCCCATAACTCCAGCAAAAAGTATCGACCAATGCTGATTTTCGAACTTGACCAAGGTAATAGGTGTATAAACATTTGGTATAAATTTAATGAAAATCCGTCAAAATTTGTAGGCATGAGAGCGCTTACAAGGTCAATTTTTGGATAAAACGGAGTCATTATTGTGGTCAGAGTCCCATAACTCCAGCAAAAAGTATCGACCAATGCTGATTTTCGAACTTGACCAAGGTAATAGGTGTATAAACATTTGGTATAAATTTAATAAAAATCCATCAAAATTTGTAGGCATGAGAGCGCTTACAAGGTCAATTTTTGGATAAAACGGAGTCATTATTGTGGTCAGAGTCCCATAACTCCAACAAAAAGTATCGACCAATGCTGATTTTCGAACTTGACCAAGGTAATAGGTGTATAAACATTTGGTATAAATGTAATGAAAATCTTTCAAAATTTGTAGGCATGAGAGCGCTTACAAAAAAGTGTGACGGACGGACGCACGGACACACGGACCCACGGACCCACGGACCCACGGACACACGGACCCACGGACCCACAGACCCACGGACCCACGGACACACGGACCCACGGACCCACGGACACACGGACCCACGGACGGACGCCCGGCATTTCTATGTCCCCGCTCCGCGTTGCGGCGGGGGACAAAAAATCCGATCACAAAAAATGTTCGCAACAAAGTGTGGAGGAAGGTGAAAGAGAAGTCAATGACAACAGACAATGAATTATTTTGTCCCGAAATAAATAGCTGAGTATCATCCATAGCTTATCTAATTCTGGTTGTAATGTGGCATTTGATTGGATAGAAAATTTTAGTTAAATTTGTATAACCTGGTTTGCTTGTCACAAGACACGTCACAGTGCACCAACATCAAAAACGTACTAATCCACTTGACATTTTTGTTTGAATTTTGAACAGATTAATATCAATTTTAAAAGTAAAACGCACTCAATTTGTATAATTACAGAAAATTAAATTATAAGGAATGAACTCATTAACTACCCAAGTTATACTCGTATAACCTGGGTTGGAGCAATTTACACTTTTGTAAAATCCGCTTTGCGGATTATAAAGCGTAAACTGGCCCAACCCAGGTTATATGAATATAACTTGGGTAGACATTGAGTTAATTTCTTTAACATTTCAAGTTTTATGGAAATTATGATGACAATGATAATTTTCTCTTATAAGTAGACAAAACTTCAACAACCCTAAATTGTTTACCATCTAGATCTATTGACATGAAGAAAAAAAACCCAACAAACAAACAAAACTACTGAGCATCAACAATCATGTTAAATAAATAAAAGTAATTAAATATCTACATACTTTGATTGTCAATTCATATCAAGTATACATTTCAGGTGTTTTATTAAAAATTTCATCAATTTTGGATAGTAGCTTCCATCTAATTGGTTTTTTAATAATAAAATTTCTAAAAAAAAAAAAAAAAATCCGAGAACCCTGGCATATCATAGAGTCATAGAATTTGCATCGAAAAATCAATATTTTGTTCTAAAAAAAAAAAAGGAACAATTTTTAAGCCATATGCATAATATACATATTCTATGAATCTTTTTGATATTTTAAACTTGAATTTACATGAATTTATGAACTATGTATTATGTGGTAGGGATAGTTATGAACTATGCAAGAGACCCTTGAGAATTTATAATAGTTTAGTATTCAAAGCTCAATCAATTGAACTTTCGTGTTTTTTAACGATCATCCAAAAAATACAAATGTGCAATTCATGGGGACTTCCTTTCCACTTGGAGAAAAACTGAAATGAGAAATTTTCAACAGGGAGGAATAGACATTAAAACCTTATTCTTTTTCTCATGCAACTGTAACCTTTAAAGGAAGAAAAAATGTCAGTCATTGTTAATACTTATTACTTTTTCGCATGGCTCCAAGCACAAATAGCATATAGTCAAAATAAAAAAAATAAAGATGATTTTTTGTGCTGCTTTGACAATAAACCTATGGTATTGTCATGAAATTGCCATGGCAATCCGTAAATACATCAGCCAATTAGATTTCATCAATATTTGATGTGGCTGAATTAAACAGGACTTAAATAAATACTGTTGTCTGCTGCGCATACTTGTTTATCTTTTAGTGGTGGCAGTGAGGATCATATTTCTTCATAACAATCAGAAATTTTGAAAGCCCAATCCATCAACCACAGCTGGACAAAAATATGCGGGAATAGGATGCTTATAAATTACACTCTGCCACTACTCTTGCAGAAGGTAAATGACCAAAAGAGAATGCATATGATAAAAATTTGATGAGACCACCTGAGAAATCAAACACTCAGGTGACCTTGATGAACAGCTGTTTTTTCTCCCATTGTCATGGCAACATTGTCAATGCATCTTCAGGAATGGGACACCTCAGCTGACATCAAACTGAGAAGAAGAGTACGGTCTCTGGGGAAATTCCCTGATAAGCCGCATGTGTTACGCCAGTATCAAGAGGATTATCTACTGGAGTCTGTGATGCAGTAATCAGGAGCTGAAGAAGTCCAGGGCCCAAGAGATGAGAATCTAGCATAAGATTACCTAATCTAACACCACCAGAATTCCTGGCGTGCACAACTAACCCACTCAATCAGAAACACAAAAAAAATTACAAAGCTCCATTATCAAAAGTGGCCTGCATCAGGGCTTGTGGTTGCCATGGGTTACAATAATCACAATGACGAAGCTTTATTTTTTTCCAGGCCAGGCCTGCATGTTTTCCGTTTTAATATTGCAGTATTCACAAAGGTAATGATGCAAATAGAAAAAAAAAAATTAGATTTGTTACTGTTAATTATTGTCTGTATTGATTGTGTGTGCAGAGAGAAGGATGCCTGATTCAGGATGCTTTAGGATCTGTTATGGTGACTTGCTTTTTCATTAAAGCACTTTTCTCCTATACATAATTATGAAAATAAATATAATGTCATTAACAGTTATTCTTTATTGCATCATGCCTTGCTAATAGGTTCGACAATGATTAAGCAAAAATAACAGAATCAACATCTCAAAGGTGTTTTTGAACTTTTAAAAATAAAATTTTTTTTAATTTCAAGTATTCATGACTTAATTAACAAATTAACAGGCACTGCACAAATCTACACAATATTAAAATTTTGCTCAGCATAAAAAAAAGTTAAAATAAAACAGAAATTTCATACAAGAATCAGAGTTGGAAATCTTTAAAAAAAAAAAAAAAATCAGTATTATAAAAGGGTTTTAAATTTTCACATTGGTTCAGCTATACAATTAACACAAAAACTTCCTTTCTCCGATGATAATACTATTCTATTCCTGTGAAAACTGCATGTCTAAAAGTTAATGTGCATGAAGAAAATTGATCCGACAACATTTTCCTTTCCTCAAAGCAATGAACGTCAGCTTGGGGGGTAACTATAGAGCATAAAACGATTACACAATATTTGCCTCTTTTTTTCTTTATCAAAATAAAGTTGAATTATCACTGAGATACTTCAATCATTATTAGGCTTAAAATTTTGGACAGTAGAAGTTGGTTATGTAACTTCAAAAACTTCTAATGCATGATCATAAATGATCAAAAGTTATTAAAGCTAACACCTCAATAGCCATTTAAAGTCTTTTGATGATGATTTTGCTTATTGATGTTTAACCTTTCTGGGGTCCCCAAGTTCAACATTTTGGAGAGTTATTAAAGCAATTGGTACCTAAAATCTCATGTAACATACATCCTATCATTAACAATATTTCATGTAATTAGGAGTTTTGAACTTCATAACCATTGCTTCTTTTTCTCCTTACAAGTGAGACTTCCATTAATGTCTGGTTCCTCAATAACGGCACAAACTTTTTTGGGGTGTAATTTATGTCTTCATTCTTTCGAAATTGCGGGGATGGTACAGCACCAAAGAAAATGATCGTCTGATGGCCACTGTATTAAAAAATTGCCTGTGATCTTCTGTCTCATTGTTGGGCATTTGAATACTCAATACCTTTGTACTAAATTTATCTCGGTTGTGCAAGATCCTAGCTGTAAACTGAAACTGCAGTATGCCAATAAAAGGTTCTTTTCATCAACAGATAACTGACAATCACTCATGAATATTCATTATTCATAGATCTAAAGTCTCTCCAATACATCTTTGGTCGGCATTTTCAGAGGAACAAGATCATCAGAGTTATCTTTCTTTTGGGTCAGGATCCAAAATAGCTATTTCTCAACAATTTAAATCATTAATTTTCTGATTTCTTGTGTAATACACATCAACGAGTCAAACTGTTTGTTTCTTTGTTTCCTTGAGAACCTTTGACTCCTCTAAATAAGAGATTGACCTTCACCACACAGTACCACAGCGAAGCTTAATGGACATGCATGGTCATTGAACTATGAAAATTTATCCCCGGCATACAATTCAAAACGCAAGTGCACCATGGGACATAAGTATTAAAACCCCTCCTCAGGATGATCGATTTTCCATCATCCCATGATAGGATTCAGACATGCGACACAGATATTAGCTATTTCTGCCATTGCTGGGGAACAGAGGTCCAACAAACTCAAACCCTCTCTAACAATTCTATCAATAATTAATATTGCTGATGATGCAACACTGATTATGTGAGCATTGATCTACATGCAATAAATATTGAATTCCATGTATTTGTTGTAGTTATCTACTGCAAGAGGGGTTAAGTTGGAAGAGGTTTTGACCTTTAGATATACAAACTTGTAAGGTGTGCAAATTCAGTGCTGATAGGAATGAAATATCGATCATGACTTACATGTATCACTGTAATTTATGATAAGGATTGGTTTGTTACTGATGATAGAAATTGTCTACAGAAGTCGATTTGATCAGGCAATCTTCTTGGTGGAAATGCATATAATCTATCTATATTAGATGTTTCAATTTCTACTGGACCCTTAATAGTAAATAATATTAGTTTATATCTGAATGTGACATAAGAACTTATTAAAGAGTTCTTGCAGCTTTTGCCAACACTACTGACATCCATAAAGTCTGTTTATACCTAACATCAGAAGAAAAAATTAAATATACTAGTAAGGGAAAACTTAATACTTTCACTCTATAGATATTCAGAGAGAGAGAGAGAGAGAGAGAGAGAGAGAGAGCAAGCAACAGTTTACCTGTCAGAGCCAAGTAACCGGAAATTTCTGGTTCTATCACATATTTCTTGCGTGACCTGAAAAATAAAAATGTTTTTGCATTTTGATGTTCAAAACCATCAGAAAATAAAATAAATTTTTAGCAATTACACAGACTGATGAGCAGTTATAGAAGTACATGTACTTACTTCATTGGCCTTAAAGCTTCGACCTTGCATTCCATGCTTGTGAAATGCTAAAACACTGTCTTGTAAACATACTGCAAAATAAACATATATATATATATTATTAAATATATATATATATATATATATATATATATATATATATATATATGTGATTTCCTTGCCTTTTATTGTACATGATATGACAGACATTCAAAAATTTGACATCAAAATCAAGAAACTCCAACTTACCCAGTGATTCCACTTTGAAGTCAAAGTGAAGTTCAGAAGACTGTTTTCTACTAGATTTTAATTTCCCCTTCAGGTTCACCACCCTCACAAAGTCTGTAACACACAGAGAACAGTCAATTTTATTACAAACTTAAGATGTACATGTAATTCAACTCCTTTTTTTTCTTTTTTCGGGTGTTGTTGAAGCATTTACTGGAGAATTGTAAACGTGTGGAATAAATTAAATTCAAAATCAAATCAGGAGAAAACAAATTTTTAGTGGGTGGGTGGGGGGTGGGGGGGGGAGTAAGATTGGGTTATACATTTAGTATCCATTAAAATAAGACCATGCAAATATACAAAATCTAGAATTAGAATATTAAAACAACATCATCACATGACTATAAGGAATGTCATACTTGTATGGATTAAATATATCATAATACAGTATAAAGGTTCACTCACTATCATAACAGACTAGAATGGTATCTTTCTCGAGTTGTGTGACATTCACTACTGGAAGAAGTTGATCTGAAACAACAACGAATTTTTAAAATAAAGTTATCATATCATCTTTAGATGTTAAAAAATATCAAAAATTTGCTTACTCCTTTTCAATGCCAAAATCAAAATAATTTGGATTCCTTATTTTATACTTTCTCCGAGTTTTCAATTTTGTGATTCTACTGTTTCAAATTGAATGGCAAGAATATAAAATGGCAAATATAAAACTTCTGATATAATGTCATATAGTTTATAACTCATATAATAAATGCAAGATTTTTTTAATCTGTGAGGGTTTTTTCTCACCATTTAATTCGTATTATCAAAAACTCACATTATCTAGGAATCTACAGTATATACATGTACGATCAAAAAGCACATTTAGAGGAGAGACATCTTTAGCCCTTGTTGCAAAAATTAAGGTGCTCTTCACCTTAACAAACTCACCATTATCATTTTGTTCAGTAAACCACAAGGAACTGGAATTCAAGTTGATTATGTCAAACTTCAACTGGTTAATCTCTGTTGAGCTGGAAATTAAAATGTTTAGCAGCATTTAAATTTAAAGTTTAAAGTTGCGGATCATTGTGCAAATATTTAAGGAAAAAAAAAATACCCAAGGTTGATTGAATTCTCTACCAAAATACACTTTCAATGGTAGTTTAATTACCATAATGTGCAACTATTAGATTCAGTAGATTCTGAATTTGGAAACTTCTTACTTTGAAATCTAGTGAAGGGTGAGAGTGTGATTTGATAAACATACAAGGGTGCACTATACACTTTACATCCGCGTTATACTGTACCTTTGCCGTACCCCCATACAGACCATGGGGTACTCCAACTCGGGGGATATGAACATTTCAAACACGGAGGGCTGAAGTGGGAAGGAGTCCCAATCAAATGTCTGCAATCAGATCATACAAACTACTGGTAAATGCATGTACATTAATTTATAAAACACGCCATAATGTCATAATATCATATTAATAGGTAGGCAGGTATCTGACACTCAGTTTTATAATTATTGTAAGATTTAAAAAGGGATGTAGCTCAATGTCTGTACTTATTTGTTGGCCTATTACTGTACTTATAATCTTGATTTTTATGTAGCCAATATAACGATTTGTCAAAAATAATTTAAAACAAAACTGTCATTAAATTAAATTTGTATATCCGTAATATCAATCTATCAAAAGTATACGTAGGCCTTCACCATTATTTCTAAATATAACTTCACTCTATGTCCTTAAATATTTTTCATTATAATAATTCACATGAAGTTATTTCATGATGCAAGTAAGATTAACAAATGGGGTTGAACTCTATCTGTACTGCTCATGTTAGTATATAATGTAAGGTATTTTTTAAATACTAACCTTCAGAAGCATAAACTTGTTGAGGGGGTCGTACCACTGCATGAGGATAATGCCGTGGGGTAGGGCACCACACAGATAGCGGTACCCATTGTAGGGGTTCCTCCCAACACAGCACTGAGTGCACCCCTTTGTGTCTGGAACTTTTGTAGTGTGGTTAAACTTCCTGCAAAACAATCAAGTCTACAGCCATTAAAATTTATAAATGGAAACTTCCTTTATATAATACTTGATGCTTTATAGATGGATCATATTTTGTTGACAAGATGACCTCTTGAATATATATACTATAATTATATGCCATTATTATTGTTATCATTAATCCTAAAAGATGATATACATGTAGATTTAACAGTATATAGAGAGAGCTGAGTTAGGGCCTAACCCCTGGTAGTGCCAAAAAAGGTAGAGTAAAGGAATATTGTTATAGTTATAGCCCTGGGAAATAATGTTTAAAAAAGTAGATAAAGCGATTCATAACATCCACAACTAATGGAACTGAAATAAGCCTGAAGGAATGACATACAACATCATACATGTATTTCTACTCTTAGTATTACTTGTGCCTCATGACTGACCTTGGAATTAATTTCTCCGGGATTTTGTTCATGGGCAGTGACAGTCTATTGGCCTGCTTGCTATGGAGCATTTTCAAGTCATGTCTGAACAGACATGTACTCTTCCCTGTAATTCAACAAAACACACCTCATTTTCAATTAATTTAGTACACAAATAAAATTAATTCCCTTTTTCTGACCTTGGAACATGGCAGGATCCGAACAGATTGTAAGAAATTCAATATACATGAAAAATGAAATTTGCAAAAAATGCTGTTTGTCCATAATGTATTAGGTTTTTAACTGATGAGAAACATATCTTTATAATATGTATGAATAAATTCATATATTCAAATGAATGTAAACCATAGCTGCACTCATTTTTAGTAAGATACATGTAATTTGAAGAAGAAAAACTAACCTGATAAAGTCATGAGAACATCTTTTATCACATAAACCCAAATACATCTCCTTGCATGAAGCTGTCAAGTAGAAAGAACAAAAGCGAATAAGAATGTTGTATGTTTTCATTTATTTGACATAAACATTGAACATTAAATTGCCTTGAGCATGACTTTGATCTTGAAAGATAAAAAGATAAATCACACAAAAATACTTCAAACTATAACTGAGATTATTAAAAACATCTGGGCCTATTTGGGCCTGCCTAGTTACAAACTCACCAGTTCCAGACTTGATTCATGTATTTCGTTCAGATTCAGAGTATATAATCCTTCATTGGCACCAATAAGAATGTGTTGATCTGAGGGCAGATAGAGAAAATATATAAAAGTACAGCTAACTCTCTGATATAGAGACTTTTTGAAAGAGCTAGGTAAACGTTCATAGCAATTTCCATCTATAACTGCAGTTATATATTAAACTAAAGGAACATATCTGACTGTAGCTTTTGCTTCATTTGTAGCTTTAGCTGACTGTAGCTTTTGCTTTTGTAGCTTTAGCTGACTGTAGCTTTTGCTTTTGCATATTGAATTTAAATCTCTTGCCATGGAAACCGCTTCATGTTCTCTCATACTTTATAATGCTGACTCACTAGTACCTACCTCTAGTGTCGGGATGAACCCAGCTCGCTGTACAGTTAATCTGTAGAGGGCAGCCATTGAACACTTTAGAGAAACATGCTCCCATCTACAAAGACAGGATTTCAAATTACACAACAGACATATTCTATGTACAAAGCTTCTTTAAGCTCCCCAAGTTGAAAGCAAAAAATTATCTTAAAAAACAGTTTTAATGCTCATTAATAAATAGGAATCTGATGTCTACATCAAATATATCCATGACTGTATGTCAGTTTATTGAATTTATTTTCATATTTTTTGTACATGTATTTCTTACCAGCTAGTTACTATTACTTGCCTTTACATTATATGTAAAGGGTGTGTACAAGGTTTTAACTTATGCTGTTTTAATAGGAAAGTTCACACAAATCTATCATAAGATTAATCTACCTAACAGATACAAATAAATTGGGGGGGGGGATCATTAATTTATCACATAAAGTTCAGTAGTAGCTATAACTGTATAACTTACATGTACTTTGGGGGTGGGAGGAAGTCCATTGCTGACTGGCCTGTCTGCTTTGTTCTGGAAACACAAAAATTATATTGATCTAAATATTCCTATTTCTGTCACATTAACAGAAATACATGTACCTGCATTTATATTTTACAAGGTATTAATCATTTTCAACCAAGATATTCTGACATCTTATAATGTGTATGTGCATTAAAAAAAAAGATGTACATGTATTCTATAATATTTACATTTTCCAGTGTCTTTGCCAGTGATAACACTACGTATCGATTTTGTACTATATAACCCACAACTGCAAATGATGCCAAATTGTGGCGCCAGCGGGGTTTGCTTGTTTATATTGTTTATATTTAAATATTTAATCGTACGATGGCTTAAAATTATATAAATATAAGTAATAAGGAATCATTCTTTGAATATTATGAGGTGATAATTGAGGCGGTACTCAAAGAATGATTCCTTATTCCTTAAGTGTATAGCATAATTCATATTTCAGAATGAAAGTGAATTGTGAAAGGGTAGTGAATTAGAACAAATGAATAAAAGTGAACCTTTTACTGGACAGGTGTAAACTTTGATTCAAAGCTGTATATCACCATTCATTTTAATAATTATAATAGAAATGGTGATATGCAAAATACAAATATTGAAAGAGAGGTCAAAATATTGAAAGAAGAAGAAATACCATAATGATACATATGTTACATGTACATACTGTCACTGATAAGATTTAATATAAAGAGTGTAAATGAAACATGCTCTTAACATGGTATAATTGAAATCCAATGGCCAGTCTCAAACGCATTCGTTAATGGCCATACCCTACCCCGAATTGGCCCCTGCATGGCCAGTAAGGCA